>LPNX011173213.1:7363-77579 GCA_001517045.1 Pseudotsuga menziesii
TAGAACTATATGTCCACAGTGTCGTCAAACCGACGAGGTCTCACAATCAAACAAATACAACATATAATAGTAGTTCAGGTAGAAATGTCAAAACAGGGTGTTACAGAGCTAAAAAAACAATTCAATGGCTCAGCTGAACTACTTGTATAAACTCTTCTACCTCTATTCGCTCTACTATTTATGCTAGAATTGATTTTAGTTGATTTGAAAGAGTTACTCAAACTATACTCCTATAGTGCTTTTCATTTATAAAGGTATTTTTAGTAAATTATAGATGATGTGGATCTCTCCTCTACTAGTTGATAGTTGAGAGTATTTGTATATATTTTGAGAAAACTACAATCAATAGGTTTATTCAATACATTGGCCAGTGATTCCTATTTCTATTCTCAATAGGATTTGGTTGTTCCTATTAAATTGAGCACATAGATCTATGGATCAACACACAACTCACAAGAATAGATCACACAATTTACTCAATAATGGAAGAATGAAACAGTGCAAAAATGGATTGCAAATGTGAATTATTTCATTAATCAAAAGTAATTAGATAATAATTACAATGAAGTACAATGGCTAAATATCGACAAGCAATTTGAATCCATGTGAGGAAATTCGAATGGATTAGACTCTACTTGACTGAATGGTTAACTGACCTTGTTTAAATCATTATCGGAGGACTAAATGGTTAATTGACCTTGTCTAAATCATTATCAGAGTTCATCGGAGTTCTAAATCACAACTCAAGTGTCTAATTCAGTGTTAACTAAGCCTAACTCACTGTGGTAGGTGAGGAATGCACCTCTCCTGCATGTAGCCATGTAAACCTAGTGCTAACAGAATGTAGAGGACTAGAACTGAATCTAACGGACTCCTAACTGAGCTTAACTAGCCACCAACTTAACTCAAGTGACCTTGGTTGATATCAACACTCCTAATGTCTCCTAAATTGTAGGGATTGATCTAGGAGGCTCCTAAATTGATGCATGTAAGTGAAATCAGTGGCATTAGGCCTCGATTAGTGTTCCCCACACTTTAGTAGTTGGAACATGTGCCCCAATTAGGCCAAGTGGACCCAATGGTGCTAGTGACTAAAAATAGATTGGATGGACTCCCGATTTAGACATGACTCCTGATTTAGACATATGACCAAATTGGACAAGGGAGGATTAATAATCCTAACAGTTCCAACATTGATATTAATATATTACTTTGAGTTTGATAAACAAGAAGTGAGATTATATAAACAAATATTCATGAGCATATTTAGTAGCAATTTTGAATTGACATGTGTATAATAAAAAAAAGACTACAATGAATATATTTTTCCAATACAAAAGTTATTTTTGGTGGCCATTGACTCAAGGAGGATGATATAATGATTCAAAGAGAGGGTATTGAATCTCTTCTTGATGATGAACTTAGACAATATTTTAGAGATCTTGGAATGTTTGGTTTACTCCGAGGAAAGTTGAAAACCACTACATCACTTGTTGGATCTATCTTTGAAGTATTTGGCGCCTGCTTCCCTCTTAATCCTTTCAAGATAATTTACAATTTATAGAAAGGTCAAGTTGAAAGAGGCTATACAAGCCACAATATCTCTTCAAAATGATTTTATTGAATCTATAGTGATTGATACATTTTATAGTGAATATTCTTTCATAGGAAAAAGAAGATTGATTATGGGGCGGGTTTCCCAGTTTCAAAGTCCTCTAGATAGAAAGAGTTTTTCTTAGGAATATTACTTCATCTTATTCATTCCTAAAAGCATGTTGTTAATTTGGTGTGACGGCTATGTTTTCTTTTGGGGTAATCCATTTACATGAAAATGAACTACAAGGAGAACACCATATAGCGAAGGTTGTAGCGGAACCACCTGAAAAAACACGGCCCTTCTCCTTTTATAGTGGAGGTTTTTAACGGAGGTAGGAAGGCAGAGGTTTTAGTGATTGTTTTTTATCGGTGCACCTAAACCATTATGGCGCTCTAGTGATTCACATGGTTTAGGCCCACTTGTGCTTGTTTTTTTAAGGGTGCACTGGTGTCTTCATTGGTTTAGGAACACTGATTATTCATGACCCATGTCCACCAATGTGATTTTAGCAAAACATATCGATTCTCCATTTTTGTAATGGTGCACCAGTGCTCCTCTTTGGATAAGGTGCATCGATGTTGGTGCTCCTAATTGGTGAAAGCGCACCAGTGTCGGTGCTCCTCTTTGGTGATGGTGCACCGGTTATATTTTAAAGGTTTGGGTGCAATGATGCTCTTTTTAAGGTGTGTGTGCACCGGTGCTGCATGGCCCATGTGTAGCAATATTATTTTTTGATAACAAACATCAGTGATCCACTTTTGGACTGGTGCGTCGATGCTCATCTTAGGTTAAGGTGCATCTGTTTCGACACTCTTCTTTGTTCAAGGTGCACTAGTGTTGGTGCTCCTATTTGGTGAAGGTGCATTGATGCTCCTCTTATAGTCTAGGCGCACTAGTGCTTCTGATAAACAAAATCACCAAAAATAAAGTCATTTTTTTAACTTATTGAAAAAAGTAGGAATTTATAAATGTTTTAAAGAAATGGGAAATATGTCTTAAAAAGATGAAAAAATAGGCTTTGTTTCATTTTTTCATTTCACATGGTTCTACTAGAGATAAGAGGAAGAGGAAGAAGAAGAGAAAGAGTATTATATCCAAGCAACCAATTTTTTCCCTCTTTAATGTTTCATTTCTTCATGTTATCTATTTTATTACACTATTTTTCATTTCTCTCTTGTGTTACTAATTTCTTCTTTGATTTTGTTGTTTTCTTTGGTTGTTTTGAGGGTTTTTCTTATATTTTGTAGCTTAATGGTGGATGTTACGGAAAGAAAATTCCTATGGCTTGGGGGTACCACAACAGATAGTATGACACCATAAACCAATCCTTTCCAATATGCAAGAGCAATAAGCAAATATAACACTAAGGGATATAGAATCATACCTTATTCAAGGAAGTTGAAGTAGATCCTCGTTGAGCTTTTCCAATGCAATTGCACTTACAATTTTCTCACAACAACAGCAAACAAAGAAATCATGATATATATAAATGTGTTAGAGCTACTCTAGCATATATAATCAATCATGTATAAGCAAGTAAATTCATCCATGGATTCAATATTCATATTCAAATGCACATGAATTGGATAGGAAAAGATATTTCTATTAATAAAACAAAGATACAATAGTGACAAACTCTGTCGGCACTTCTGCGAAATGGAGAAATCGAGTCCTCCACCTGGGCCTCCACCACTTCAATCCTCCGTCTCTCCATAACAAGCTCACAAAGAAAAGGCAAGCTTGGGAAGAACAATATGTGCTCCAAAGGGACAAAGGGATGCAGACTCAAGCATAAGAAAAAATGAGGAAACAATGGACTATAGTTTCCTTACTCTTCAATTTCTCCTCCAATGTATCCAAGAAGCTCAATAAATAGCACTCCAAAGAGGTAATGGAGGGTCTAATCCGAGTGTTCTCAAGGCATATGGAAGGCCAAGACACAAGATATTCGGACCCATATGAGGAAAAATACAAAAATATTTGTCTTTATCCACACATCCCGATGTATGTGGGTTTGAGGTCAAAAGGTGCGTATAACGCGAGTGTGGCTTTAAAAGTTGCGTATAGGTATAAACAGGTGATTTTTGGCGATGATCTTGGAACATCAAGGTATAATAAAATTCCATGGGGTCCAAAGTGTCTCCATATGGACATGGAATGCCATAAATATGTGATCTACTAGGTGTGGTAAAATCAACTATAACAGATGCACCCTAATGTGTGAGGTCAGAGGGGTAACATGATGGCCGAAATACATTATATAATCCATCCCAGAAGTGGAGTAATGAAGACCCAGGTGGAAGAACCATACACTCATCAGTACAATACAATGATCAATCTCTGCATGTGACTACAAATACATATAGCAGTCCTGGATACATAAGAGTACAATGGCCATGAATAGGGATGATATTCAAAGTGTCATGTGTGGTCATCTGCACGTACAATATACAATGGATCAAGATATCCATAGTGGATGAAGATATCTGATATACACTGAAATCTAGAATAAAGATCACAAGAGCTGAAATCTCATGCATACTGGCACGATCAAGGAGGTAGCATATATGGAATGCCACCAAGTTGGAAGGTCTTCTACACAAACCGCTACGAGTACATGTCCTAATATGTGAATAAATTTGTTGAGGTCGAACATAGTAGTCCATCGTCTGATTACCGGTCATTGATGTATACCTTTAACAAATGTGAGATAACCCACCGATAATGAAAATGGGAATCAAGGTACATAGTGCAATCTAACAAGTGTGAATAGATGTGTTAAGGTTGAACACTTGAAAGAATCCATCGATCATGGGACATTGATGTATTCCAAAAATTGTCGATGGCGAGAGAACCTACCACTAATGACTGTAAGTCTCAAAGCACTCAAAGGACTCTAGAATCCTATTCCAGAATAAATGATATGAAGTTGATGGAATGGAATCCGCTGGAAGGAGTGCATTAAGCCATCCCCCATCAACCAACATGAGGTACTCAACAATGTTGTATAATGTGGAAGAACTCAATGAACAAGATGTGCACGAACCAGTAACAGTACCGGGAATGGGCGACATGAAAAATCAAGATAACTGAGGAATGGACGACTTAGGATTCAACTTCCTTCGAACAAGAGCATAAGGCAAGTGGTGACTGGAGGTAGGAAGCATGGAATCGATATGCAAACTGGGAAATCTATGTAACACAGGAGGCATCAATAGAGGATCCATGGGGACTAGAAGCGTAACCAATCGGTGGAGATAAACTCAAACTAACGAGTACAGCTCCTAAATTCAAACTAATAACCCGATCAACAGATGTGATATACAGTGCTCTGTTCGAAGGCGACACAACTCGAATGATTCTTAAGATAACATATTTTCCTATTTGAATTTTTATGTTTTTTTATTTTTTTGGACTTTTTTTCAGATATTTTGAAAATCTTGAAAAAGAATAAAAGTGCTTTCTAGTACATAGCTAGGAGGAGATGAGTGTCATGGGTAGGAAAGCTAGTTCCAAGCAGTGGAACATACCTATGCTCAATGCAATGAAGTATGTGTAGGATGAAGAAACTCGGGGGAAGGTCTCCTCCTGGTAAAGGGGTGATCAAGCTGCAAAGGATATGTAAAAGGATCTCCTTGGCTAGACATAAGACAAGCTCATGCTACATGGCTTATAACTATGAAGAAGGGATCCGACATAAATCTAAATAAGGAAAATAAAACTCATGAAATACAATTACAACTTGATATATACAAGGGAGTCCCTATGGGGAAAAGCGAGCATAAAGTTCAAGAGGAGTATGAAGCTCTTACTCAAGGACATGGCGGGACTAAAACAGGACTCCCGCAACCTAAAAGAGGAATCTCAGCATGGGTACCAAATGAAAAATAGGGTCTAAATAGGGCACCTATGTATAGGAAGGCTCTACAATTTACATATATCACTTCTAACATCATCATGAAGGTTCTATGAAATCATGGAATGGGTTTGTACCCAAGGTTAAGATGAAACGGTCATAAGGCCATGTAAAATGCAAGCAGATGTGAAATCCTAGCCTACATGCTAGTTCAGACATTATACATGTGATAAGCACAAACGAATCAAAGACTCGGTCAAAACACGTTCAAATCACCCCCCTACAACAAAAATTAGGCCAAATAGTCCAAAAATGGTAAAAAATGGTCCAAACTATAGGAAAGTGGGTAAAAATTTCAATTTTTTTTTCTATAAAATAGTGAAAAAAATATTTTTTCCATACCATTTGAAAATTTACCCACCATAGTGTTTTTAGACTAAAAACTTGAGAAGTTGATTTCGGGAGCATTCGTCCACGAAATCACACACCATCTGGTTTAGGTAGATCATCACGCCACTCTCTTTCATTTTCATGATTTTATTTTTAATTTTCATGGTTAATTTTTTTGCTTTGGGCCATCCCAAAATAGGCGTTTTTGGCCCACATGCAAAATAACTATTTTTTCGCATATAGGGCTTGACATATGCAGAAAAAATGACGATAGATGCGTATGTATGCAGCTGTTTTGAAAATAGTCGTGTATAGGGCTGCAAATAACAATTTCAAAGGCACAAACTAATGAAACTTGGAAATTCTTGTGCAGGATGGTCCTAGAGTGGAGAGAACATGAGCATGAAGACGTTTATAGGGACGTGCAAGCCAACTTAATGGCTCAACAATCTTTGAGGGCTTGTGGTTTGTACAAGTTCTAGCACCTTGGAAGCTTGAGGGAAAAACCAAGGCTACTCTAAATGCTAGTATATACTATTAGGATCTTGACTCAGATAAATTCCAGCTAGAAGGGATGCCCCTCATCCTTGAGGTTGTGGATATCTATTTCATTACAGGACTGTCCCGCGGAGGGGAAGTGGTGAAATTACGAGCTCATGGGATAAGATTTGGTCTCACTATAGAGGAATACATTGTTGTTTATTGCCTCTCGGATACGAAAAATGTTGGGAGCCAGATCTCGACAAAATTGATCCAGAACCTAGGGCTAAAGGCCATATTGTTGGAACTTGGCAGGATAGCTGGGTTAGAATCCCTCCACCAGGCTTCTAGGCCGTTGATGTTCTATGCAGTGAAGTGTATGTGGCCTACGATTTACGACTAGAGTACCTCACTACTGAGAAACATGAAGCAACAACTCACGGACTGTAAGATGGGAAGGGTGAGGAACTTTGGGTTCGACAACATCTTGAGTGCTTTCTTTTTTGAGCATGTGCAGGGGCTAAGCCCAAGAATTAATATTGCCCCTCCCAGTGCTCGGGATCCTGCTCAGCTGCATTGGGCGAATGTCATGCGGATACTAGGAGGGGGGCGAGTGGCCAACCCCTACCGAGGAGACTTCTTCCTCTGGAAGCTAGCACCATCAGCAAATCCTACATAAAACGAAGACTTTGTCAACATCTGCCACAACAAATGGAAGCAAGTCAACCAACTTGATCACCACAAGAAAACCAAAACTAAGCTATGCAAATGTACAATAATATATAGCAAATCAGCCTTGACTGAGAATCATGCATAGTAATTTTTAAGATAGAGCCCATTTCTAAGCTCCGCCAAGGCTGTCCCTTCAGAATTGACTAACTCATAGGAACCATTCTCTAATACCCACTTGACCACGTAAGGACCATGCCACATAGGGTTAAATTTCCTGCCCCTAAGGGTTCCTTAGCTTGGTCCCACAAAAGAACCAAGTCACCTTCCCTAAACCTCCTAGGATGGACATACTTATCGTACTGGACCTTAATGCGACACTTATTAATCTCAAGAGCCGCTAAAGCACCTCGATGCTGAGCATCAAGTTGCTTCAAGTGGACCAACCACTCTTCCAATGCGGAAGTCTCTGGGAAAAGCACCATGACTAGTTTCAAAGAAGGGATTTCGCACTCAACTGGTAAGATAGACTCCACCCCATGCATAAGATGATATGGAGAAAATACGGTGGAAGTCTGAATCGGGGTTCGATAATCCCACAAAGTAGGATATAACATGATATGCCAATTGGTCTTGCTTTGTGCAATGGTTCATTGGAGAATGGACTTAAGTGACTTGTTCACTGCTTCAACCTGTCCATTCGCTTGAGGATAATAAGAAGAGGAATGCTCTTGCTTATACCCTAACTTCACAAACAACTCATCCATCATCTTATTATGAAAGTTCCTTCCATGGTCACTGACAAGCTCCTTTGGGATACCAGACCGGGTGATAATCCAGTTGAATACAAAATGCACATCTATCTCACCATCGGCTTTAATAGTGGGCATAGCCTCTACCCATTTCGTGAAATAGTCAACAACCACTATAATGTGATGGTGCCCCCCAAACGAAACTAGGTTTCAATCCCTAAAATCGAACCCCCACTTAGTGAAGGGACTGGTGGTGATAATCAGATGCAAAGGGGCAGGATGTGAGCACATGTTCCATGCAAACACCTGGCAAGGGTGGCACAGCTTGACCACATTAACACAATATTTAAAGATGGACGAAAAAAATCTCTCGCTCTCAAAATATTCTAAGTTGTAGAAAGCCTAGATAAATGAACACCACACACCCCTCTGTGGCAATCATTCAGCACAACCTTAACCTATTCATGAGTTAAGCACCGATGCAAAATGGAATCAACCCCATAGCGATACAAAATTTTATCCACAATGAGGTAATTCTTCGCTACATGACGTAGTTGTCGATGCTCATCTCGTGATATGTGAGAAGGAACTTTCAAGGTTTGCAAGTAAACAATAATGTCCCCATACCATGGGTCCGCAGTCAAAATGAGAAAAATGTGCTCATCAATGAAAGAGTCCTCATGAACTTCTCCCTCATCCAAAATCATAAATCATATATGAGCTCAACAAAAAATTAATGATTTATTTGATTTCGCTGAAACAAACTTGAGGTCAAATTCTTGCAATATCACAATCCATTTATTGTACTTTCCCCCTATCATCCTTCTAGTGAGTATGAATTGAAATGGATTAATGTGAGCTACCAAAAAAGTTTGGCAAATAAGGATATAATGCCTCAAACGTTGGACCGCATGGACGGTAGCTAAGGATAACTTCTCGACATGGGTATAACGAAGCTCCACATCAATAAGGTTTCCACTAAGATAATAGATGACATGCTCATGAAGCTCCTCATCCTCTTGAACCAAGACCATACAATCGTCTCTTGAGATGTGACCACATATATAAAAAATTCATGGCTATAGTCAGGTGGACTAAGCGGGGGGGCCAATTCCAAGGATCTCTTTAAAGCATCAAAATGCTCCTAGGCTCGCTCATCTCAGATAAAGGGTGTGTTTTTCTTCAACAAATGCATGAAGCCTTTAGTCAAATTGGCAAAATTGACCATGAATCTTCGCAAGAATTTGGACATACCTTGAAAACATTGAATATGTTGAATATTACGCGGGGGAGACAATTGAAGTATTACCTCAACCTTCAAAGGGTCGACCCTTATACCCTCCTTGGAAATAATGAACCCTAGTAAGAGACCAAACTTCATGCAAAAGATGCACTTATGAAGATTTAACCGAATTTGATAATGACGATATCTTTTGAAAACCAAATGCAAGTGATAAGGATGACACACCCTCATACGAGAGTGAGCAGCTAAGTCATCCAAATAAGCTTCAATAATCTTTTTAAGATCATGAAAGGCGAAGGTCATATCCCATTGAAACGTAGCTACGATTTTTTTAAGGCCGAAGGGAATCTTTCGATATGCAAAAGTACCCCAAGGAAAAATGAAAGAAGTCTTATGTTGGTCCTCAGGATTAATACGGATCTGATTATATCCTTAAAATCCATCCATAAAGGAGAAAAGTTTGCTCCCTGCACACTCATCCAAAATCTCATCAATAAATGGCATGGGGAAGTTATCCTTAGGACAGGCTCAATTCAAGTCTCTAAAATCCGTGCATACATGGATCGTTCCCTGCTTCTTATCCACTGGAATGGGATTTAACACCCACTCCATTAAGGGAATGGGATAGATGAATCCAGCTTTGAGCAACTTCTCTATCTATGCCTTAATAACGGGTGCTTTCCTAGGATTCATTGCACGCAAATATTGTCAAACGTGTTTAGCATTCGAATAGGTTTTAATTTCATGTTCGACAATATAAGGGTCTATTCCCGGCATTTCCTCATACGACCAATTGAATACATTTCAGAATTCTTTCAAAATATCGGTGTATTATCTAACCTCAATGGGAAAACAATCTTCCCCAATGTACACATTTTCAACCTTACCAAGAGCGCAAGAAATATTGATAGGAATAGTTGGTGACAATTTGGACATGTTCCCTTCGGCATACTTGCTAGGAGAGCCTAATGGGACCACGATCCTACCAAATTTCTCGCTAAAGATCGCCCTATAGTCATTACACTCTATCTCATCAATATTAGGAAGAAAATAAGATCTATGATGCAACTCTCCCCAAGGAAGTTCAACCCCTGACATAGCTTCGAGAATAGCCTCATCCAATGTAAAGATGTCGTGGAAGTAGTCATGGGAGTGAGATGATGCAACCAATGAAGCAGACAGTGCATAAGGGTCCACATCCTCCTTTCGCGAAGAGGAAGGACTAGAATCTACAACATAATAAAGATTAGCTTGATAAGACACCAATGTTGTAGACAACGACATGTCTGTCTCGGCAGGTATAGAATATTCACCCGAAGTACTCGAAGAAGGAAGAGTCAAAGGATCCTCCATTTGCGAAGTGTGAAAAGGAACTGAACTCAACGATGTGAAGGAATTACCAAGACTAGAACCGATCATAATAACGGGCGCAACACAATTAAATGTTCCCATCAATGAAGGGTACATGCCCACCCCAACACTCTCAGTTGCTGGCTGAGAATGATCGATAACTGGGATAGAAGCTCCTGATGATGCTTTCGAACTAGAATTATAAAAATATCTCTGGTCAATCGTAACAATATTCCCATCCAAAGGAAAAAAAACAACCCATAATAGGGATGACGCGACCGCTTGCATGTTATAAATCCAGTTCCTACCCAGTAAAAGATTATAGTCGAGGGGCGCATCAACCACATAAACCTCGATTGAAACAGTCTTCCCTCCCAAATATACCTCAAGGGAAGGAAATATGATGTACAACCAAAAATATTCATGAAATGCAGTTAACATGGTTCCCGACTTAGACAATGTAGGAGAACCTAACCCCTTCCAATAGGCAAAAGAAATCACAAAATCTGTTGTGTCTTCATCAATCACTGTGCGCTTGATGGTGTTGTTTAGACACTCTACATATACCAAAAGGGAAACATAGTAAGGCAAGAAAGGATGGAATCCATGAGTTTCAAATTTGATCACCGAAGGAGAGCTTCCATCAACCACCCCAAGAGTAGACAAGAAGGCCTTCCTTTGCGAAGGATAGGTCTGAAGAACTTCTAAAGTAGACATCACACATGGAGTCTGGCCCAAATCCTCGACAATATAATAGTTATGGGCGGCTCGGGCATGAGGCTTGTGCCTTGAATGCTTTAAGACTCCCTTAGGAATGCGAGGTGGAGCTCCAGGCTTATTTCTAGGATTTTCAATACGTAAAGGGCTCTCAGGTTGAGTAGTTTCTTTCAGTAGGGAAAAGGTTGTGACATACCATAATCCTTAGAAGGTGTCACAAAATTTTCGGCAGACATCATGTTAATGCAACCATGGCCACTAACAGTGTCCTACGAGTTTGGAGTCCCACCAGAATCACTACCAGGTTCCACGGTCTTCGAGTTCATATTCTGGTTTTGTGGTAAAGGATTTTTCAACACAGTTAGGCTCTGTGTGATGAACTTCGAGGCATCTTATATCCGAGGGCACAACTGAGCGAGGTGATCGTCCCCACAAATATTGGAAGGAAATTTAAACTTACGTTTAGGTTTCTTGTCCCCCCTAGAATTATTGTTGTTCTTGTCATTATTAGCATTTTCATTCCTATTCCCACCCTTTCGATTGTTTTTACCTTTCTTCGTATTCCATCCAGGTTGTTGGTTACCTTTCTGTTTCGAAGATTGAACTAAAAGTACATCCACCGTTTGGGTAGGATGAGATGAAGCCGTAGCTTGTCCTGACACATGCCGGTTAATATACAACTTATTCATTTGATTTGTAACCGAGTCTGCAGGTTTAGCACTTGTAGAGCCAAAAATTCCATCGACATGTGGCACAGGTTTAAACTTAGGGCTGAAATTGGATCTAGATGCGTTCAATATTATCTCATACAAGATCCCATATTGAGCATAAATCAAATATAAATCTTGAGCTCAGAAGATATCTTGTTCCTCATTCTGCACTCCGGATGTGGAAACATCCTTCGCTATATAAGGCAATAAATACTTGAGCAACCACCTTAAAAGGAACTCCGGTAAAATAAAGGGTTTAATCAATCTCTTCCGTCTATGCAACTCTTGAATGTGATCAGAGATATGGGTGGATTTTTCCTACCAAAATGTCGACAGGAGTTCAGTACCGACATCGTAACACACAGGTAGTTGAAAGTGATTGAGAAAAGTCATAGCTAAGTCATTGAATGCAGTATAAGTCCCCCTGGGAAACTCTATGTACCACTTTTCCCTAGGACCCATAAGGGTGCGTTGAAATAGCCTTAAACGAACCAAATCATGATTCAATGAGTTCTAAGAGAACCACAGGTGGAAAGTCGTGACGTGCTCACTCGGGTCTTCACCAGTATTATCTTCTAACTTGGTAATGTCTGAAGGAAGCTTGGTAGGAGCAACCGGCCATGATGGGTCATGAGATACAAGGTCATTTTTCAATCTCAACAAGTCAGGTAAATTCAACGTCGCAAGGAAAAGGAGCCTAGGTTTATTATATTAATTCCAAGCTCCTTGATAAGGTTGGTTCACATACGTTTGATTGTTATAAACACCATGGTCTTGGCCAGTGGGATAGTATCCTCCCCTCATTTCACCCATATAAGGCTGAATATTGTAGTTTGGAGTACCTTGAGGCTGGGGTGCTACGAAGCCATATGTAGGAGATTAATAAGCGGGTTGATACCCGGACCCATAAGGTGTATAAGTTTGTCCATAATATGCTCCATAAGGTGGTCCATAAGATGCTCCATAAGACGGTACATACCCTGCCGACACATAAGGAGGAACATAGCCTTGTGACACTATGGTGTGAGCAGACGCGGGATGACCATGGATAATGATAGAAATCCGGCCTGAAGGACCATGTGAGTTAGGAGGAGGATGTGTCGTCAAAAATGCATTTGAAGGAAATGGTGTTGAAGACGATGGAACATGGGAAGGGATGTAACTTGTGCCCCCAATATTCACATGTCTAGGATCAGTTAAACGGACAGGAACACCAGTGCTGGGACTAAGATGCATGTGTAAAGGCCCTCTCACCGTTGGGTTGGAAGGTGCAACATGAATACTACTACCAAACCTTTCCACTTGGAAAGGAATGGAAGTGCCCCCAGGCGGAGCACCAGGGTCAACACCTAATCCAACATTGGGTGCTGGATCGGTCTCAGGAAGGTTTGGCATGTAACTGGGCTAGTTCTAGTGGGTGCATGGTGAGTCTTACCACTCGAATTATGTGACCAATACCTATGGTCTACGTTTATGTAGTCCAAAAATTGTGATAAATCTTCATGTGATTCCCTAGCCACATGGTGGCCGGACCCTACCGGAGTCCCATCCATGCTCAAAGGTTCAACCTCCCACACGAGAGGTGGATATGAGATACAATCTGGGATCACAAGCCCATGGTGACTCATGGTGAGATCTCTATGTCAATCGAAGTGAGTATTAGTCCGCCCGGACTGTCTGGTTCTCTCTCCCAAAGGAGGAGGAGACGTAGAAGGTGGAAGCCATGCTAAATGACGAGAATGATGGGGTTCCACACTCGAATCCACTATGACTCAACAAAAATAAAAGACTCAATCTAGCTACGCAACCCTAAGAAATCTAGCATACATAGAGCACACTCCTAAGAAAATCTACAACCAAAATACAAGCAAACCAAGGGGAGGATATGTGAGCTCCCGACTGTAGTAGGTATTTCTCTCCTAGGAGAGGCTTGATACTCCCATACACTACAAGTGGAGGTTCGTAACAAATTATAATGTCCCTCAGCTTCAACACGTAAAGCGACTGTGTTGTACGACCCCTACCTGGCCAGGACACCTACATAATAACCTCTGCAAGTACCCCCTGCGATACCTAGGTAAGGAAACTAAGGTCACCCCAATATAACCAATGCTCAGGAAGATAGTCATAGGTGGGATCGACCATATGGGAAGAGTAGCAAAGCCCGAAGCTTAAAAGCACCAATCAGTACCTCAAAATCCCCCAGATACGAATATGATCCTGAAATATCTCGACACTCACATAAAGTGACCAAGAGCTATCCCAATCACAATCGTGCATGCTTCCTCGTGATTATGACTCAACAATGAAACATATGTGCACATCTAACAAACAATGCCAAGTGCAATTTTGTCAAATGAAAAACAGGGTATGCCACTACATGAGATGCAAGTTTTTCCTTCAAATGAGAATGCAATCATTCATAAATGAACAACTGACTATGATTTCATTAATCAAACCTAATTCAAGTACCATGTAAGTGCAAAATACAAGAATGCATGAGTATGCAAAAGAAAAATATTTTTTTATTTTTTGAAATAAATGAGATATAAAAGCAATAACAAATGCTACAACTCTCATACCCTGCAACCACTCACAGACAGCAGCCAAGCAAGGAACCAAGATAAAAGAGACCTAATACAGTAGTCCCAAAACAAAAAAGGAAGAAATTAATGACAAGAACAATATCTAATGAAAAACAAATGAAAAAGGGTCTTTGGTTAGAAACAGAGGCTGTATACAGACACCAGCATCACCCAAGAAGACTCGACAATCATCAAAACTCACCCAACAACACTCAATCCTCCAAATAAAGATAAGAAAAAGGCATATGCAACTATTCACAGTAAACTGGCGTACATATGCGGGAATTCAAGAGAAAACCACGTGTATACGCAACGGTGAGGAAAATACTCGTGTACAGGAAGAAAAAGAGGGAAAATGATAAACCAAGGTCAAATTACTCCTACAAGACACTACCAAGAAAACATACCTCCAGACCTGACATAGAAACAGAGAAATAAAGAGCAATTCAAGCACATTGTATACCCAATCCCCAAAGAAAAAACAACTAGGAACCTCCCCAACAAAGTCGCCAATTCTGTTACAGAGAGAAACTTCCTATGGATTGGGGGTACCACAACAGACTATATGACACTAGAAACTAATCCTTTCCAATATGCAAGAACGATAAGCAAATATAACTCTAAGGGATATAGAATCGTACCTTATTCCGGATGGTTGAAGTAGATCCCCATTGAGCTTTTCCAATGCAATTGCACTTACAATTCACTCTCAACAACAACAAACAAAGAAAGCATGATATATATAAATGTGTTATAAACTTAGAGCTACTCTAGCATATATAATCAATCATGTATAAGCAAGTAAATACATCCATGGATTCAATATTGATATTCAAATGCACATGAATTGGACAGGAAAATATATTTCTATCAATAAAACAAAGATATGACAGTGACAAACTTTGTTGGCACTTCTGCGAACCAGAGAAACCGAGTCCTCCACCTGGGCCTCCACCACTTCAACCCTCCATCTCTCGATAGCAAGCCCACAAAGAAAAAGAAAGATTAGGAAGAACACTATGTGCTCCAAAGGTATAAAGGGATGCAGACTCAAGCACATGCAAAAATGAGGCAACAATGGACTATAATTTCCTTACTCTTCAATTTCTCCTCCTTCAATGTATCCAAGAGGATCAATATATAGCACTCCAAGTAGTTAATGGAGGGTCGAAACCGAGCATTCTCAAGGCATATGGAAGGCCAAGAGACAAGATATTCGGACTCATATGAGGAAAACACCAAAAATATTTGTCTTTATGCACACATCTCGATGTACATGGGTTCGGGGTCAAAATATGTGTATACACGCGAGTATGGCTTCAAAAGTCGCGTATAGGTATAAACTTGTGATTTTTGGGGATGATCTTGGAACATTAAAGTATAATATAAGTCCATGGGATCCAAAGAGTCTGCATAGGGACATGGAAGGCCATAAATATGTGATCTACTAGGTGTGGTAAAATCAGCTATAATAGTGGATTCCTTTCATGGTTTTACATCAAAATATATGGGTTTCCCCCACTTATTGAAAGAAGCAATTTTTTTTAACTTTTTAAAGAAGTAGAAAAAACATCTCAAGAAGAGGGGAAAAAAGAGGGGTTGCTTCATTTATTCATTTCACATGGTTCTACAAGAGAGAAGAGGAAGAGGAAGAGTATTTCATCTAAAAAACTAATTTTCCCTCTTCATTGTTTTATTTCTTTCAATTATCTATTTTATTTCTATTATTTTGCATTTCTCGCTATTGTTCCTAATTTCTTATTTGGTTTTTTGTTCATTTTTTTTAAAGTAAGTAGCCACGAAGTTTCAAACCGGTGACCTTATGCAATGAGTGTCTTAATAGTACACCCATTCACTACTTATTCTACACCCCAAGGATAGTTGTTCATTTTTGTTGGTTTGAGGCTTTTTCCTCTATTTTTCAAGCTAGTGGTGGATTTATTTAGGATTTTTCTTCAAAATATATGGATAGAAAATGAGATGCAAGTTTAGAAAAGAAAACGATACTTTTTTTGCAGCATGGGTGCATATCCTTGATAGTTTTCACCTCTTTTTATTTGCAAGTTAACAAGGTTTTTGTACACGCGGAAAAATATTTTTTGTTTGTTGTGCTTCTATTATGTATGGGTGCACCAGTGCTTCTCTTTGGTGAAGACCAACCAATGATACTCTCTGGTTAAGGTGCACTAGTGCTCCTCTTTGGTAAAGGCGCATTGGTGCTCATTTGTGGTATACGTGCATGTCTATTGGTCCTATCTTAGGGTGTGGGAACACTAGTTCTCTTATTTGGTATGAGAGCATTGATTCTCCATATTAGCCATAGTATCTCTAGTGGATGAGTGGTTTTGGAGAGTTCTCATCAAACAATTTGCATGTAACAATTGAGTAGTTTGTAATTACAAGAGATCCACTCATTAAATGGTGAATGGAGTGGTTTGATACTCACCATGGTTTTGTATGGGTGGTTTCATCACCATTACTATAAACTGTAATGCTTAACATTTAAATATTAATTATTGTACATTTTCATAATATTAATTTTATTTTATTGATAATATATTTTTTTGTAAGTGAGAACTATATATTAAGGATAAATAAGAAGATTACATATGATGAAAAACAATCCAGACTCTTCCTTTATCTGTTTGAGACTTCAATACAAAAGCACAAAACCTAGATACTATTAAGCTACTTCAAAATTGCCCCTTCCCAAAGGGAAAACAGAGAATTTTTTGCTTTAAAATACCTCTCTGCTTTAGCTTCATACTACAAAAGAGACTTTGAATAAACTGAGACTTTCCATCCTTTAGACTCATACTATAACTACCTTTTTATCTAAGCAAATTAAGCAGACCAACAAAACTAGAAAACTATACCAACCATGAACTGCAACCACTAAACCAACAAAACACTAATTATCACAAGCTATACAGATTTTTGATCCAACCACTGTAACATAGGACAAGAATCAAAACAAGAATCAAGGAACCAGGTAATTCTTGCATTGCCTCAACGAGCCATCAGGTTACACTCTCCCTAGCTGCATATTGGAATTAAATTGGCCACTCACACCATGATCATGAGGAATGAGGGAAATTCTCAGTTGATGGGAAACGTCATCTATTTTCATGTGCATTAACCAGGAGTCAATATGATGCTCCTTGCAGAAAAGAATTGGACTTTCATTCCCTTTATTCTTTTCATCCTTCTCTAGGATAACCCGATCTAACCGACCTTTCATGACCCGGTACACATATATGGACCGATCATACAAAGGTTACTGGTCACATGTGTATCTTGGATTAGTTATCCACGGTTCTAGGGCTTTGTACTCCTCCTTAAGCGACACTTCCTCCAATTTGTCCCATAAGTCTTTCTCAATCGCCCCAATTTAATCTTGGATTGTCTATGGGGTTGTAGCTTTATAAATCCATCCCGCTTGAGGGTTTCTTAACTGTTCATGATTTTCTCTGCACTTTCCCAACTGGGTAGTGCTCTATGTATGCCCACTAGTATCCATACCATCTCCTCCTCCTTTGTCTAAGTACACAACAATTGCATCGAATTCCACCCAAAACTATAAAAATTGGGGATTCTTCCAACCATAAGCATTGGTGGGTGGACTGTAGGGCAAGATGAGGAGCATATCAATTAAATATCCATACCTTAACATAATGGCATTGCGACTAGTCCTACTCACCTGTCGTCACTCCATCTCATAATCATGATCCTCCATACCCATTTCACAGTTGTTAACTTCCTTAGCCTAAGCTCTCTATTAATGAACATGACACCCTTCATTCTAGCCTCTGCCATCCAACTTAGTTTAATAGTGATCCAAACCCAAGCTAAGGAAATCCATATGTGGCACATTTATTGTAGGCTTGACCCACGTGTGAGCATAACTGCTCCACGCGGCTCATTAAACTCCCAAACACTTGCCATAACCGCATCCAGATATGGTATTTATTCATAATGTCTCATTGTATATGCTTATAACTATAATTTCTTATTTCAAACAATCAAAATTATATTTTATTTTAATATTTGATAAGTATTTCACTTTTAAATTACAAATAAGAGATTCATTAATAAATAAGGGTAAGAACTAATACTTGTAATATTCAAATCAAAGTTACCACATCAGTACTTTCTAATAATCTTGTATTTATTAAAGCACCTCCCTTTATTTGCATGTGCACAAGGTTTGCGTACAAAACCTATTGTTTTTTTCATAAGTTATCCTCTCTTGTATGGCAGTGATGCTCATTGTTGGTTAAGGTCCACTGGTTCTCATCTTTGGTATAGTAGCTTCTTTACTATAGGAACACCAATTCTCTATAACTATATATTGTAGTCATTAACATTTCAATATTAATTATTATACATTTTTGTAATCTTATTTTTATGGTTATTGTTAATGTCTTATTTCATATGATTTTAACTATAAAATTATATTTCAAACAATCACAATCACAATTATAATTTTGGTTTAATATTAGACAAACATTGCATTTTTAAATTGTAAATAAGAGATTCATTAATAAACAAGGGAGCCACTGCCTTCACCAGATTCCGGCCAATCTCCCTTTGCAATCTCAGCTACAAGATTATAACCAAAATTATTGCCAATAGGCTTAAAAAAATCCTCCCCAAAGTCATCCCAGAGAACCAAGGGGGGTTCATAAAAGGGCGAAAGATTCAAGACAATATCCTCCTTGTCCAAGAGGCTATACACTCTAGCTTCCAGAACAAAGAAGAAGGAATGGTGATAAAGTTGGATCTAGCCACCGCCTTTGATAGGGTTAGACATGACTTCCTCTTCCTAGTCATGAAGAAACTTGGTTTCTCTGCGCATTTTATCAATTGGGTCCATGGCTGTATCAGCTCCCCGTGGATAGCCCCTCTAGTAAATGGCAGATCCACTGACTTTTTCCAAGTGACTAGAGGGCTCCGGCAAGGGTGCCCCTTATCACACCTCCTTTATGCAATTCAAGCTTCTGTCCTAAGCTTTCAGTTAATCTCCAGCAAACAGAAGAATCTCCTCTCAGGCCTCCGGCTGGCCCCAAAGGTAAAAAACATCAATCATGCACAGTTCGCGGACGACACGATCCTTTTAGGTGGAGCTAGAATCTTCTTGGAAAATCCTTTTAAAAAAGAGCTTGAAGTTTACAATCAGATCTCAGGAAGCAAAATCAATCTCCAGAAGAGCAAGATTTATGGCTGGAATTGCTCAGTAAAGGAGCTAGGGGAGATTGCCAGATCGCTGGGCATGGAAGCTGTCCACGATTGGGACTCCTTCACCTACCTAGGCGCTCCAATATTTAAGAAAGGATCGAAAGCAATTCATTGGACACCTATCATTGACAAATTAAAGAATCAAATCCAAAACTGGGGCTCCAACTGGTTAAATCCAACAGGCAAAACAGTACTGCTCAAATCTGTGCTCATGAGTATCCCAATTTACCAAAACTCCATTCTGCTCGCGCCGGTCTCTATATTGAAAAAAATGGAGACGCTGATAAAAAATTTCCTTTGGGAAGGAGGCAAAGGGAACCTCCATCGAATCCACCTGGTTAGCTGGAATAAAATCCAAATGCCTTATAAGGAAGGAGGCCTTCAAGTAAGGGATTTAGCAAAACAAAATTTGGCCATGGGGGCCAAAACTCTGTGGAATCTGGTTGCAGGAAGAGACAGTTGGAGCAACAAAGTTCTCAGAAGGAAATACTTCACTGGGGGAAGGCTACGATGTCTGTATAATCCAATCCCCCGCAAGAAAGGCTCTCCCATATATAAGCTATGTCTCAAAGTCCTTCCACTCTTCCAACCAAACCTCCATTGGATCCCTGGAAACAGAAAGAAAATAAAGCTGTGGGAGGACTCCATCATGGGATATCAACCTTTAGGACAAAATCCCGGGATAAAGAACATTATGGACTGGGCCCAAAATAATAACTTAAATACTCTTTGGGACATCTCAAGCTGGGAGGAAGATGGAGATGGAATTTGGAAGGACTGGCATATTGACAACCTCCCCCACGGGATAAATGATGAAAAGGATTGCTTAATGCAGCTCCTCCAAGGGAAAACACCTTCTGCAAAGAACAGTCAAGACAAAAGAGGGTGGGGCCAGCGCTCAGGCAATTACTCAGCTGCCGAAGGATACAAAGACTTCCTATCCTCGCCTCATGCTGCTCCCAATCCAGCTAGCTGGAACTTCATCTAGAATTACCCTTTCGTGCCCAAGATCGACTTCTTCTGTTGGACCGCTACTCATAAAAGTATTCTGACTGGGGAAAATTTAAAAAATAGAGGCATGGAGGGTCCGTCAAGATGTCCCCTATGCTGTTCTGAAGAAGAGACAATGAATCATCTCTTGATAACTTGTCCCTTCTCCCAAGAAGTTTGGTCGGAGGTCCTCCTCCTAAACCTTGAGGATCTCGTTATCCCCCAAAACATCCCTGACCTGTTTGCCGCCTGGGCCTCTAGCTCTCCCTTTGATCTCCATAAAAAATACCTTCTGAAATCAATTTGGATATGGGCCCCCAAAGCTATCTACTGGAAGATCTGGCTGGAGCGCAATAGCCGAATCTTCAGGGATGAGGAAAAGTCAAGCATCAAGATTGCAATCAAGTGCAAAGCCCTCCTGGGGGAGCTATCGATAGCCAAGAGCAAGCTTAAGAATTCCAGAGACTTGGATCCCCAAGAGAGAAGATGGTTGTCTCAATTCTGGCATCCCGAGCCCATTCCCAATGCTCCCATCTCAAAAAATGCTAATTGGGAAATCCGCCTTGAAGAAAATGATTTCCTAGTGTGGAGATCTAAACTAAAAGAAAGCACCCTTTTCTTTGATGGAGCCTCAAAAGGCAATCCAGGGCTAGCAGGAGGAGGAGGGGTCCTCTTTTCGGACGAGAACTCTGTCTTAGCCACCTATGCTTGGGGGCTAGGTTCAATGTCCAACAACAAGGCAGAGGCGCTGGCACTTTGGCAAGGCCTCAAGCAAGCCCATGAAAGGAACTTAGACTCTCTTGTGGTGTTTGGAGATTCAAAACTAATCATCCAATCCCTGAGATCCAAAAATTTTCCTTCCAATATCTTCTTAGTCTCTATCATTAAAAAAATCCTATTGTTAGCCGCAAAGTTCAAAGAAATCAGCTTCTACCACATCCTTCGTGGTCTCAATGATCAGGTGGACCTGGAGGCCAACAAGGCCGCTATGCTGGACAAAAACGTTTTGGTTGTAAATGGCAGAGATTCCCTCTGCAATATTCCCTAAATCGACTCTGTCAGAGATTCAATCTGCAGTATATCTTCAGGACTGGCGTGTGATGCATTTTCGTTTTTCTCATGAACCTTTAAGTCTCGTCCTTGGTACAGCATTGAGTATTCTGGAGATTCGATTGTACATCAAATCTCCTCCTTCCCCTGCTCATGATCCCTCCCCTCCTTATATCGAGCCTCTCAATCCCCTTTTAGAGCAGGCCAAAGATCGTTCCTCAAGAGATCTAAGATTTGCAGGTTCTGGAGACCGCCTTCTCCATTGGTTTCTCGCGCCCGACCAGTTCGTCGCGCCATCACAGCTCACCCCGGATCCCATGGCATCAGTAGGGTCGACCTCCAATCCGCAGACAGTGGAAGAAAGACTGGCAGACATCCAACAATCCCTGGATGTTCTCAAGTTAAAGACAGAGGATCAAGGAAATTAGATCAAATCCAACGCTGATGAAGGCCTCAACCACTGGAATAATTTCTCTACTGAGCTGCGTTCTCTCAAGAATGACCTCAAGGACTCCAAAGGAGAGATGAATTACTATAAATATGTGGTCTTCTCTCAATTCAAAGGCACTGCAAATGTCACAGGCGACTTTGGGAACCGAATTACATCTCTGGAATCTGCAGTCAATAAGATTATGGAGAAGTTTAAATAGTCCTACTCTCCTCTATCCTCTTCTTTTTTTCTAATTGCTGTTATGTTAGCTTCAGTTTTTTTTTAGCCTTGGGGCTCAGCAGATCATTGTGGACTTCATGAGATTTTCAAACTGTTCATGAGCTCTCAATTCCAGTTTATGATGTAATCAGCACCCAGTGGCTTTTTCACCGGTCTATAATTAATCTCCCCCCTGTTACAGTCTAAAAAAGTAAACAAGGGTAAGAACTAATACTTGGAATATTCAAAATCAAAGTTATTATATCACTACATTTTAATAATCATGTATTTATTAAATCAACTCCCTTTAATTGCATGTTCACAAGGTTTTTGTACACAACAAATTGTTTTTTTTTTCATCGATACTCCTCTTTGGTATGGGCACATCAATGCTCATTGTTAGTTAAGGTGCATTGTTGCATCTTTGGTATAAGCACATTGGTGATTTTTTGGTATAAGCGCATTGGTGCATCTTTGGTATAGGTGCACTGGAGCATCATTGGTATAAGTGCACTATTGCTCCTCATTGGTATAATTGTAGTGGTGCATATTTGGAATAAATGAAATGGTGCATCTTTAGTATAAATGCACTGGTGCTTCTCGCTGGTATAAGCAAATCAATGCATCTTTATTATAAGTGCACTGGTGTGCTTGTCTCATTAAAACACACCAATGTAAAATCCTGTACTAAAGCCTTTGGCCGCCGATATTTTCTAGTTATACTAAATTTCTTTAAAAAACTCCACTAAAACGGGGACACGATAGAGATGGTGCTCCAAGAAGATTTGAATTCTTCTTCTGGTTTTCTTGATTTGTGAAGAGCCTTCGGCTCTGGTTTTTCCTCGAAAGACCTTTTCCTGTGTTCCTGGAGGATCCACTCCTGAGAGGATAGGCTACTGCAGTGGGTTGATTCAGGTACCAGCTTGGTTGCTTCTCCTCTAGTATGGTGTTGCGTGGAGGTTTCTACTTTGCATTTTGTTCTTTGTGATTTTTTCAGGAGTGGCCAAGATCAAGAGACTGGTGTTTGGATAGAGTGCCGAGGATCTGAAGTTCTGAGAAGGGGTTCTCTTCTGTGCCCTAAGAAGGAAGAACGTTTCTCAGCTCCATGATCTTGGATTTGAACCTGCGCGTTGGTTGCTCTCTGGATTGCTGAGCTATCCCATTTGGCTATCAAGAAAGTCCTTGATTTATTTGCTCCATGATCATTTTTCCGATGTAGTTTCCAAGTTGCAGGTCACTTCTTGGTCGTTGGTTGGCTTCTCGGATGAGCTGAATTTGCCCATCTTCAACGGATTCGCTCTGCCGTCTCGGAAGAAGTTCGGAGTTTGTTCCCCGATCAATTTTGCTGACATTCTTTGCACTTATATTTCATTTTTTAGAAATCTTGTTCCCTTCGCTCCGCTGTTTCGAAAGGATTTTCTTCTCGCCGAGCCGCAGTATCGGAAGGATTTTCTTCTCGTCGAGCCGCAGTATCGAAAGGATTTTTGTTCTCGCCGAGCCGTAGTATTGGAAGACCTTTGGAGTTATGTCCTCCGCTTGCCGATGCCGAGGGATCACTTCCCTTAAGCTTTTTGAAGCCGTTGTTTCGGATGTTCTGTGATTGGGTTGGGTTATCTATCCGATCGCCGATCCTTTTTTACTGACATTCTTTGCACTTCTGCTTTGTTTTTTGGAATTCTTGTTCCCTTCACTCTACCATTTCGGAAGAATTTACTTCTCGCCGAGCCGAAGTATCGAAAGGACTTTGGAGTTAGATCTTTCGCTCGCCGCTGACGAGGGATCGCTTCCCTTGAGCTTTTTGACGCCGCTGTTTCGGATTGATCTTGGTGATTGGGCCAAGGGGTTGCCATCCGATCTCCTGTCGATTAGATCCATCTCTCTGCTCGTTGAATCTTGTTCAATTCTTACTCACAGAGGTTTTCGTTCCACCTTGCTGTTCTGGTGGGTGCGCAGAACTCTCTTTGCTGCCATCAGTGATTTTGATGTCTGCTAGTTGAGTGGAGGTTGGTTGACGGAGACTCTCAGCCCAAGAAGAGTTTGATTGTGATCCTGGTGGAGCTTCATCCTTGGAGAAATTCAGTGTTCAACTGCTGAGTCTAATTTGCAAAGGACTCTTTATTCAATCAACTTCTCGAGCTTCTCTGATTATGATCCTGGTGGAGTCATCCAGTAACCATTTGCTGAGCCTGATTAGCTCAACGCTGGTGGGATTTATTTGATTCTTTTTTGGTGGTTCTATTTGGGAGCATGGAGGTTGAAGGGGGATCTTCCCCTATTCCTGATCTAAACGCCTTCAGAAGATTGACAGCTTCAGGAAGTAAAAGGAAACTCTCTCAAACTCAGCAAACTTTTGTAAAGAAGATTGAAAATATTCCCTCGGTAGCCCTACCAGTGGAAACTTGTCAAACAGTTATAAACATTGCTGACAGGGGTCTCATTGGCCAGTTCACTAGGATTTGGCCTTCCCCTAAGAAAATTGCAGGATGGGTTCATCGAAATTGGAAACTTCTCATTTCAGAAGGTATCTACAGCAATTTGATAGGTAAGGGATATTATCTTTTTCTCTTTGAAAATTCTGCTGATAGAGATTTGATTTTTCAAAACGGACCATCCTTCATGGGTCCCCAGGGAATCTACTTGAACAAATGGTCTCCGGACTTTGATCCGAACCAGGATGTTCCGTCAGCGGTCCCTGTCTAGGTTAGGTTTCCGCACCTTCCTCTTCATTGTTGGAATCCAAGAGCCCTTGAAGCTATTGGAAACACCCTGGGAAAATATATTGATAGGGCTGATCGTCGAGATCAATATACATGTGCCAGAATTTGTGTTGAAGTGGATTTGGAGGTAGGATTACCCGAAGCTATTAACTTGACAATAGCAGAATGGACCTATGTACAAGAGCTAGACTATGAACAACTGCCCTTTAAGTGCAGGTTTTGTCATGGTTACAGACACTTTGCCAGATCTTGCAAGAAAAAAGGTGAAGAAGAAGTTGTTAAAGAAAAGGGAGATGAATGGATTCAAGTTCAAAAAAATAAATCAGCAAAGCAAGGAAATAAAGAAAAGAAACAAAAATGAGAATTGGGGACAAGCAGCAATACCTCTAGACAGAAAGAACATGGAGAAGTTATGAAAGAATCAATAACTAAAAACAATTTTGAAGTATTAAGCATTCCCGAAGACCAAACTCTTGAAGAGGGAGAAGTCCCTCAAACTCAAATCCAAACAAGTGAAGAAGATAAAGGCCTTGAATCAAAACTCAACACTCCCGTGGAAGGTCATTCCCCTACTTATGCAGAAATGGAAAAAAAAGAAACCTATGGACAATTCTGGCTCTTCTGAGAAATATCCTCTTGGTAAGTCATCCAAAAAAGGGCGGAAATCTCTCAAGATAGTCCGGGAGGAAGAAGCCGAACGACTTAAGATGCATGGAAGTCAATCAACTTTAGAGATGTCCATTGGTAGGAACACTCGGGCCAGACCTGCAAAAGGATCCCCAACCCCTTCCGTCAAATGATGAATTGTGTCTCTTGGAATTAGAGGGCTTGGCAATTCTACAAAATCTGAAGCAGTGAATGATCTCATCAGAATGGCCTCTCCAAATGTCCTTATGCTCCAAGAGACAAAAATCGATGAGGAAAGCTTACTCTCCATTAGTAGCAAGAGCTGGAAATTGAATGTTGGTAAGGCAGTAAGTTCCAGAGGCACTGCTGGTGGAATAGCCACATTATGGAACATAAGTGACTTTATTTTGGAAAATTCCCTCAAATCGCAGCATTGGATTTTCACTCAACTTTGTCATATTCCAAGCAAGAAAGTGTATTTCCTTTTTAATCTGTATGTGCTTGTCAATTTACAGGAAAAAAGAGAATGTTGGAACTCGCTGGAAGCCTTTCTCGATGCAAACTCCTTTTCAAATTTAATTATTGCTGGAGATTTAAATTTAATTCTGAATGCTAAAGAAAAAGTTGGCGGTGTCTATGGGAGAGATCCCATGTTGAACTGGGTGGATAACTTCATACTTAAGTGGGAGATGATTGATTTCAAACCCAAAAGGGGAAATTTTGCTTGGTCAAATAACAAATTAGGAGCAGCCAATATTTCTACTAGATTAGACCGTTTTCTGGTTCAGAGCTCCTTACTGGCAGATAAAATAGTCACATCCTCTAGTATCTTGCCGAAGATCACCTCAGACCATAAACCGATTTTATTACAGATTGAAAATGAAGAGGACCTTGGCCCCATTCCTTTTAGATTTAGTCCACTATGGAAAGATAGAGATGGATTCATGAGCACTGTCATCTTGGCTTGGGAAATTCTAGTTGTTGGATCTCCAAATTATGTCTGGGAGAGGAAGCTTATTAATACCAAAGTTGCGCTTAAGAATTGGGTAAAACTTACTCAAAAAATCCAACCAGCGAAAGGAAAGAAGCCCTACAAAACCTGGAAAAAATTCAATTGGAAATGGAAGAAACAGAAATAACTCCAGCTTTACTAGCAAAAGAGCAAAATGCACAGTCCATTTCTTTCCAGGCCTTCAGGCGAGAAGAAGAATATTGGATATTAAAATCTCGAAGTACGTGGCTAAAAGTCGGCGATAGGAATACCTCCTTTTTTCACAAGAAATGTAGAGTTAGACTTTCTCAAAATCATATCTCGAAAATTTACTCCCAATCTGGTGAAGTGGTAAAAGGAAATTCTCAAATCAAACAGCTGGCTGAAACTCATTTTCAGAACCTCTTCAAGGAAGTTGGACTCTCTGATCCTGATCTTACCTCTGATTTTTTGGTCAACATACCCAGCTTGGTGAGTGAAGCAGAAAACGATGAGCTAATGCAGGCTTTTAAGGAGCAAGAAATTATTGACGTTATTTGGTCCATGGAGCCAGATAAAGCTCCTGGACCTGATGGGTTCTCCTTTCAGTTTTACAGAATTTGTTGGCCAGTTATTAGGAAAGATCTCCTCCGAATGTTAAAATCTTTCCAGATTAAAGCCAAAGTGGGGGGTTGCACAAATTCCACTTTTCTTGCTTTAATTCCTAAAGAAGCCAATCCTTCTTCCTTTGATAGATTTAGACCTATCTCCCTCTGCAATGTGTCCTATAAAATCTTTTCTAAATTGCTAGCAAATCGACTTAAACCTTTGCTTGAGAAACTGATTTCTCCTCTTCAAGGAGGGTTTGTAAAAGGGAGACATATTCTAGATAATGTCATTCAAGTTCAAGAAGCTATGCATTCCAGTTTTATTGGGAAGGAGAAGGGCATGATCATTAAACTTGATATGGCAAATTCCTTTGACAGGGTAAAGCACTCTTTTCTTTTTTCCGTTCTTCAGTCTTTTGGATTCAGTTCTGCATTTTTAAATTTAATAAAAGCTTGCATTCTCAATCCTTGGATAGCGCCATTGGTAAATGGCAGACCAACAAACTTCTTTCAAGCCTCTAGGGGTCTCCGACAGGGATGTCCTTTGTCGTCCTTTTTGTACATTCTTATGGTTGACTCTCTAAGTAGGAAGTTATCAACAGGAAAAGTAGATGGTATCATTCCGGGAATTTCTGCAGCAGTAGGAGTTGAAGCTATCAACCATGCCCTCTTTGCGGATGACACCTTGCTCTTGGGAGGGGCATCTCTAAAAATGGCAAGAGATTTCTCTAAAATTATGCAACATTTTTGTATTATATCATGGGCTCTCATTAATAACCAAAAGAGTGTAGTATATGGATGGAATGTTGATCAATCAAAAGTAGATAAAATATCTCAGATCTCGGGATTTGAAGGATATGCTTATTGGGACAAGGTTAAATACTTGGGTCTACCTTTAACTTTGGGGAAAAACAACCCCTCTCTCTGGATGGAAATCATCAGTAAGATTAAAGCAAAGATCATTTCTTGGGGAGGTCATTGGCTAACCAAGGTAGGAAAGGTCACTCTGATTAAGTCAGTACTCTCATCGCTTCCTATATATCAATCCTCTCTACTTTTGGCACCAAAAGCTATTATGAATCAGATTTCTAAATTACTCATAGACTTCTTATGGGGAGGTAGGAAAGGAAATCAACACCGTATGCATTTGGTTAATTGGGAAATAGTAAAAAGACCTCTTCTTGATGGAGGATTACAATTCAAAGATCCAAAATTGTCCAACATAGCAATGGGAGGAAAAATTTTATGGCAGCTGTTTTCTAACAAACAACACCCGGTTAGTCAGTTGCTATGGAAAAAATACCTTCACGGTGGATCATTAAAAATATTCAAATGGCAAACACCACTAAAGGATCAACTATCTGGAATTCATGTAGGAAAGTATTTGATTTCTTTGTTCAACATCTGTATTGCATTCCAGGAAATGGCCGGAAGACTTTTCTATGGAAAGATAGAATAAATGGACATGATCCACTTCTTGCTGATGAGGCTATTGCTGAGATCCAAAATTGGTTAACAAATAAAGGAATCCATAGATTGGCCGATATAGCTTCATGGGATGCCAAAGGAAATTGGATCGACTGGTCTCTTCCTCCCATGACAGAGCATGATCTTCCTAATCTCTCTTACCATCAAAATCTGTTTCTAACTAGGCTGAAAGGAAAGACTCCTATCCATCGATTTTGCAGAGACTCGTGGGGATGGGGATCATCTGGAGTTTATACAGCTGCTTTCGGTTACTCTCATTTACAGATTTCAGCGCATGCCATTGTAGTGGATTTCTCTGGCTCCCACAATGCAGCTATCTGGAAGCTAGTGTGGAGTCTACCCAGCATTCCAAAGATTAATTTCTTCACTTGGATTGTAATTCATCAAAAATTGTTAACGGGTGAAAATTTGTCAAAAAGAGGTTTTTATGGACCATTTAGATGTTGTCTGTGTTTTCAAGCTACTGAGTCTTCAGCACACATTTTAGTTGAGTGCGTCTTTGCTCAAAAGGTTTGGGATTTAGTTCTGCATGGGCTTTCATTCTCTTTTTTTCCTCTAAATGCTGAGCTAGTCATTCTTTTTAAAAACTGGAAATCAAGATATCGTGGTGCCCTTTCTTCCAATCATGCTTGGAGAAAAATTTGGCAAGCTATACCAAAATTTATCTGGTGGAAATTATGGCTGGCTCGAAATGATATGATTTTTAATGGCAAAATCCTGAAACCTGAAATTATAGCGTCTAAAGCTAAGGCATTTCTATTAGAAGCAATAGGAAATCTTCAAATAGCTGGAAATAATCTAGAAGCTGAACAAAATTGGCTTGGTACGAAATCAGTGGATAAAATTCAGGGGTGCTTAAGTAAACCTGTCTTCACAACTTTTTGGTAGATCAGGCTCTCAGAAAAGGAGTTTTCAGATTGGTGGAAATCTAAAAATAGGACTTCGATATTCTTTGATGGTGCGTCAAAAGGAAATCCGGGGAAAGCTGGGGCAGGGGGTTTGATATTTCATCCAGGAGGAAAATTAGAAACAAGTTTTAGTTGGGGAATAGGGAAAAATACAAATAATCAGGCAGAATTATTTACTCTTTTGAAAGCATGTCAACTAGCAAAAGAAGCAGGACATAATAATCTGCAAATCTTTGGGGACTTTGAAATCATCATCAAAATTTTAAACTCGGATTCAATGTTCAATAATCTTTTTCTGAATTTGACCATGCAAAGGTTGCATTTCATCTTGATGGACTGTGACTCAGTTACTTCTTATCACATTCTCCGTGATTTGAATAAGTTGGCAGATCTCAAAGCAAATTAGAGTTGCCTTCTCCCTTCGGGAATGTTGTGTGTGAATGATGGGCCTTGCCTATTGCATTCCATTCCATGAAAAAATCTCATTCTGGTGTAAGGAATTGTATTCTTTGGAACAAATTGTAATTGGGTGAAAGCCCAATCTTTCCTTTTTAAATAAAATAAAAATTAATCGTTTTGGTTAAAAGAAAAAACTCCACTAAAACATTCGGTAACATTGGCAAAGGTTGTAGCGGAGTTTTTTTTAAATTTTTTTACCAATATTGTATTACTAAAATCCTCCATTATAATCACCTCTACATGGCCTTTTCCTTGTAGCGACGATTTCTCAATTTCACACATCAAAGGATCTCTTGGTCTAAATATCCTTCACTACAAAGATTCAAATTTGGATGCTTTTCGATAGCTACATATTAACGACTTATTTTAGGAGATCAACCCCTTTGGGTGAATATTTGTTTTAACATAATGAGTAATATAATTGTTGAAGAGTTGTATTCATGGCACTTAATGCAATTACAACATGGATTAATACTGAGAAGAGTTTTTTTTTTGTTTTTTTAGCCATGTTACATACACACACACACACACACACACACACACACATATATATATCAAGAGTACTTTGTTTTAAAGTCATTTTTAATCCGTTTGCTTGTGGTATACATGATTTTTTTCATAGCATGTTGATTTTGGTTGAGTCATATATGTTAGACAAGTGCAATCAAGGCTCAGTCGGTAGCACTGTGACGCAGATGTAGTCTCATCCGAGATATCTCTTATGGGTAATTGTCAGAACCAGGTTTCTGTAGTTGGGTGGGGATTTATCCTCTCACGACACCTTACCAACTTGCTCGACAGAAGTCGGTGTATGTCTTACTTATACTTATTATGCAAATTCAAGATATTACTCTACTTATCCGTTGACAGAGATTACAACGGTCTATATAATTCCTTATTAGTGATTCCAACTAACAACAATGTGATAGATGCATACAAGAACTAGTTATAATAAAATACATAAACACTTATTCACAACATACAATCATGTGACACAAGCACATTCTTCAAGTATACATTGAAACGGTATTTAACATGGAAACCCATCCGAGAAAAACTACAAAGGCGCTCTTCATCTGGCATGAGAAATATATGGTACCTTTCGTCTGTGCACTTAGCTTGCAGACTCTGCTCTAGATATTCTTCTACACTCTATATATACTTCTCTCTCCTCTCATGTTCTCTGGTCTCAGACATGGAAGTTTTCGTCTCCTTCACTCTGCTATTGATATTCACACAACCTGGATCGACTCACTCTTCTCTACAACTCTACGACTCTTCGACTCTACAAACAAACACATACCAACTAGGAAGTAAGCAACCAACCGACTGACCAGGAAGTAACCCGCACATAGCCATGGTTCTTCCTTTTATAGACTCTTTACATGTCAAAATCAATCGACTTCATTCTGTAAGCCGACAGGATGTCATTCCTATTCTCATACATTTATGTTACAATTGTCATTAGGCACAATCGATCCAAAATACAAAGATGCTTTATTCCCTAAATCACGTGTGACTCTAGTCGACTTCTTACCAACGATCTCTCAAGTTGTCCTTTTTCAGTCGTTGTATGCCTTCTATTTTGTTCCTTCTGTTGCACCTGATCTCATCGCATATTTCCCTTCTGTCGTGAGCTTCTTCTTTCACAGCTACTTATATCACAGCTTCCTCTGTCGCACGATTGGACTCTTCTCAGTCCGAGCAGAATTCTAACTAAATTTTTCCTATCTTCTCCTAGGGCCAAGAATATATATAAATATTTTAATATTTTTAATTTAATGGATTGATGGATTCACATGTGATCATTATTATTAAAATTAATCCTAAATAAACAAATAAATATACAACTTTGGATGATTCATGGCATTATAATTCTTAAAATTTCAAATTTGAAATCTATTGAATTTATTTATTTTTCTTAAAATTTGAGATTTATAGATTTTATTTGATTTAATTATTAGATTTAAAATTGATAAAATTAATTAAAATAAATACATTTAACATATGTATTAAATTTAATTATAATAGTTTAATAAATTCATTAAATTTGATTTTAATTATATATAGTTGTTTCTTGTTTGTCGATAGTCACTTAGGAATCCCATCCGGCTCAGGCCATACCAACCTGTATCTTGATTGGAGTTTTTGGTGTCTCCTCCCAACTAGCTCACCACTAAGGGGAATTGAACCCAGATCGCCCTGTTGACAAGACTTCAACCACTACCTTAAGGTGCCCCATGATTCGAGGTTCAACTCGCATTGAAATGAAACCTTGCTCACTAAAGAAAAACTCCCCACTCTTCACTAATAGATCCAACCCTTTTAAACTATAACTTTATTATTTTCATCTACAATGTGAATATATTATTTTCTTTCCAATATGTTCACGATATAAATATTTTAATTAATTCTTCTTTTAATTTGATTTATAAATGCATATTAACATTAAAAGTTGTAATGGTCTTTAATTTAATGCTATATGTTAAAAAAATTAAACAAAATTATATTATAATTTTATCAAATAAAAAAAATTGTCTAAATAAAGTTTAATTCACAAAAAAATTTGAATGCTTATTTATTAACTTTATTTAAAATCCAAATGATTGAAACTTTACACTTACATCTTTATGTAATATGAATACTAACCATTCACTTACATGATTGAAACTTTACACTTACATCTTTATAATTTTAAGCATCTTCAAGTTCTATGTCTTTAATAATTCGTTCCTTAATGTAACTAGGCTATCTCTTTTATCACAAGTACGACAATCCAAGATTTAGTAAAGGTATTTCTACAAATCTTAAATACACCAATTTAAGTTTTTGGCATTTAAAAGAAGCATCTCTAATAAACCATGGTTCTTACAAAAGGTGAAGCACCTAGAATTCAATGGTGCAATTATTATTATGATAATCAATTAACTACTTGACATGAGCTAAAAAGTTGTAATATTAACTAATTAACAATATGTACGAGGTGGACCACGTAAGGGATATTGAAGAGGTAATTCTATTACTCCACTTTGGGCGTATATTCTTTTTATAACGAACTTTGACAAACGCAAATTGTAGTAGGTAGTACTTCTCAACCATATCTTATGGTTTCCATATACTGCCTATAGTTTGCTTGCATAGATTTTTTTATTGACTCATGATTGATTCTTTGTAGTGCAATTTTCATTAAAAAGTGAAAAATTACATCGTTATTTTATATGATGGTCAACGTAAACATTTTAACATAGAGTTATAAAAACTTAATTTTATTATATATAGAATTATTAAAACTTAATTTTATTATAGAGAGAGATGGGTTAGAAAATTTTGGGCAAACCTTGAAGTACTTCTCTTTAATTTAGGTTGGTACCTGAATTAAACCATAGATTTTTTAGAGCACAAGTCTAAGTCAATAAGGACATGAAGCCATTAAAATAATTTATCATTATGAGCTCAACATGTCACTAACATGAATAAGACATGGGTGGGGAGGATAACATTCCATCCCACAACCAAGAAAACTACACCCACGTGACTAATATGTATAATTATTATTGGTGTAATCTAAATATTCTACATTTTCAACTTTTTCCAAGTATTTTTTTGTCTTGTTTTGTTTGGAGTTTTGTTGGAAATCTATAAAAATCATTTACTCACATATATTAGCTATGGAAATTGCATAATTTGGGTGCCATGTGGATATTTGATGGTGTTGGATCTATTTATGGATTCAAAAACACAAATTGAACCCTTCCAAATTTGGATTTTACCAAAAAGACTTATCGGATTACAACCACAACCCACTATAAAGTCCAAAACATAGAATAAATAGACTACACCATTATTATATTTCTAAATCCAATTATACACTTGTATATTTTATTATCTATCTAATATTATGTTACACGTCATACCACATCTTTTTATTATTATAAAATATCATAATTTAATATGTTTTTCAATTAATTTTTATACATTAAGACATTGTTAAACATATTTCATCTTAATATTTTTTCCTACTAAGAAACAACTTTTAATTGAAAAAATTTCAATTATTTCACATGTTTTATGAATGGTAAACAAGGTAAACCATCAAGCCCGATTATGAGGAGAAATATCATGTCTAATGTCTTCCGTCAGGAGGTAGCACTAACCCTGTTTATTCCTAATATTTTTGTCAGAGCCTCTATTATAATGAAATATAAATTTTACAACATTCTTGTTTTACATGATTCTATTACATTTTGATAAAATGGAATTTTTTCCGCAACATACTCATGAGATAATCATACAACTATAGAACACATTCCCATTTCATACAAAATTCAAATGTTTAAGTTATGCTCGTAGAATGCCTAGCCCCGGTGGTTGTAGTATATCTTGTAGTTTGATGCAGATCCCGTAGGTTCCTTCAGCTTCCTGTCCAAGGATTTGTAACCAAAATGGGTGAACCACCCCGTCGACCAGCTCTTATCGTGCTGCTAGCCCCCAAGCCCACAGACCAATAATACCAAGAGCAACTTCCTTTCCTTTCCCCAATATTCCTTCATTTCTAACAATTTCTCAGTCTTTGAGTTTCCCCCTTCTCAACTTTTCCTCCTTTTCAAAATCATACTAAGTCTAATTCTCTGAAAGAAAACCAACCCCCTCCCCCATTCTCCATGAAGCCTTCCCTATATACCAATTTTCTCCTCCTAACATCATTCTTACTCCATCACCTTAGTAATCCATGTTTTTTGGGATTCTAAACCATTAATACAATCACACTAACCAAGGATAAAATAATGATAATATTAATTCTAGTATTTCTTCTCGGGAAGTCAAATGGTTAAATGCTCATTTAAGTTTTCCATTTTGATTTGACTTCCTATGGTTTATTTTAATGCAAGATAATCATGACTTGTCTTATTCACTTACGATACAAGTTAAATACTATAAAATTTCCCACCACTTCTTCTTTAAATGTTTAGGATAATATAATAAATAAAAAGTTTGACTTAAATAATGCTAAGGATGTTTATATATTTATTATTCAATCAACCTAGATTCGACAATGATGTTCTGATTTACAAATAAAGTTTAAATAATCAATAAATATAATATTATAGCATTAAATCAATGAATCACTTTCAATAGTAATATTCTATTCTACCATATACAAAAACCAAATAAATAATAAATAACTCATTCAAAACCACAATGAAACTTATGCTTATTTGATAATAGTAATAAATAAAGACAACTATGATTGTTATAATTACACCATCCATCACTTCTAAACAAAACACTTACCACTATTCAAACATAATGATGAGCATGCTAACAAACCAACGCTATTTGTATACATAAAACAATAATTATACTAAATATAACGATTATCTTATGACAATTCTGTCTTGACAACAAACAGTAACTTCCTAATGAATCACTTAAACGTAACTGATAGATAAACTATTTGACCGGTTATTTATATACACATGATTAAACAATTATCATTCAAACTTGATTAATGCACAACTGACTCAGATTATCTAGAACAACATTACAATAATTTAGCATGTTAAGTATTTATCACATCAATAGTAGTGTACATGTACAAGGTTTGTGTGTGTGGCTAGCGTACGCATAGATAATATATTTACTATAAGAAAACATCATTTCATCTATGCATATATACAAACTAACAAAATAATAATCATTTTTGCAGACAACACAATCATACATAATATACATGATGATCCCATAATATAACCAAATCAACATACATCCAACATAATTATTTCAACATCATCAATCATTAATAATTAACCAATCAAGTTATAACATCATTATACTTTAGATTTACAATAGATCATCAATCAATTATTCTCAAGGGAAATATACTCACTACTACTAGCTTGGTGTCATAAATACTCACTCCCCAAACAATACTAGCTAACATATCCTTCCATCCTAACCTACTTCTGCATCTTCTCTATCCTTCCTCTGCTAGTAAATATGTGGCATCGACTTCACCGATCTGGACATATATAGAACCTGATAGCGGTAGCGTTGGCTAAATAGTTTACCTAGCCTCCCCTAGCAGGAATTCGACCATCGTCATCACACATCCGAGGAAGCCTGAATCAACACGGCCCTTCCATGACCTTGGGTATCATAAAACATAGGGTGGGAAACACCTCCATCCCTCTCAACATACTGGGTCTATACCTTGTCAAAATCATATCATGGTGCTATCGAGATTACTGGTCTGTGTCATGGTATCATTGACTTTGGTAAACAAGGCTCTCTGCAAAATAGGTGTTATATCACACTTCATAATAAGTATCTAGATATTACATATCCCCTGTGTTATGCAGATGAGTACTTTGAGACCATACATTTATAACCAATATTTCCATTCGATCCTCAACTGATCCATATAATCAATATCATTTAAATTTATCACATAAAATCATTAAATTTGATCACATCATAGGTTGGTATCCATGTACCACATCATATCATATCACATTTCATCAAGGATGACAATTAAACATACACTGTCAATATGAAAGAAAGGAATCTCATTATAAATACAATAGCATAATCACATAACATAATAACATCATGATAATAATAACATATTAATCATCATAATCATGGTATCAGCATAAGCATGGTAACATCGTAAATATAAGAGAGATATATAATTAGGTCTAACTTACTGAAAATATAGTTTACTCAATCCAACTGAGTCTAATAGGTAATAAGTAGATAATGTGCAATAGGTCTGTTTGAAAAAGCATGTCTGGTCAAAATATGGGGTGTTACATCATGTTTAAGTCATGTTTGATTCATGACCACTTGACCTAAGCCTCAAAACTATATTTAACTTTAACAATACATAGTCAAAATTATATATACATGAACCTCAAAGCTATATTCCACCCTAATATTACATAGTATAAATTATATATTTAAATATGTTGATGAATATAAGTCAAAAAATAAGGAAATGGAGTAAGTCCTAAGATAAGGATCTGACCATCATAGAGGGTGGGATTCCCAAGCTTAACAAGGAAAATGAAAAACCTTTAGGGAGGTTAGGTACAGGAGATCTAATAGGCGTTGGCCCTAATTTACGGCTTTGTCAAAGACTCCTCCCGACCAAGATTTATCCAAACATACTACATATTGTGATGTAGTTAAAAGGTGTCCCTTACCCACCTACATTGGTACAATTCCAAAGGATGAACATAGAGTTCTCCCATATGGATATTTTATGGAAGATACCCCTAGGAGCACAAAGGTCCATAAAGACAAAAAATGAAACAGGGAGCCATCCTAAGTGGGACAGGGATGGAGTTATCTCTACTTAAAACCCGCATTGTGCAGAAGGAGGAAGACAAGTAGTACACACAATACAGGGGGGGCATAACTATTGAAGAATCCTTGAACAATACAAGTCTCAGAGCTCTTAGATTTAACAAAACCCTCGCAAGGGAAAATAAATGAGCATTGTCTCCATCAATATCAGCTGAGTGGGGGACAACTCCAAGAAATAGTCCCGTAAAATACTTTTTGTAGCTGTTAGACCGGCTATAATTTTTTTCTTGAGACTATGGCCTATGGGGAGAAAGCTAGGGATTTTTTTGCTCCATTAATCCCAGGGCATGAGTTAACTACCATAGACTCGGTCAGATTATTAGGTGGTATCATTTCGTCTTGGAACCCAAAAAAGGGTAGGTTTTCATCCTATAATATGTCCACATGAATTTTGATGGCAGGAGACTTCAAAGGATTTCATACTCGGCTACATCTGATAATTTTTTATGAACCATACTCTAATAGGGAGCAATATTGGGAAAAAGTGAGCAGAGAAGGCAATTTATCCTTACCTCCTCTCATCATTGGGGAGGGGATTTAAACTTGAACTTTGGGGCTGCTGAAATATAGGGAGACAAGGTTCAAATTGAGATCCCAAAGGGGATTTATTCCAAGGTATATTTTTGAATGAGGGACTTGTATATATTGCTCAATCCCATTCTATGCCTACTTGGTGTAATAATAGAACTAGAGCGGATCTTGTTGCAAATATATTGGACCATTTCTGGTTTCTGAAATCTTGGTTGAAAGACTTGGGAGATATAGAACGTGGGTAGACAAATTTCCATTGTATGACCACTTTCCTATTATGTTACAGCTCGACCCTTCTAGAGAAAAAGTGTTTTACCCATTCAAATTTAATCATTCATGGTTATGTGAGAAAGGTTTTTTTGATATGGTCAGAGAGGTATGGAACAATGTGGATCCTTCAGAACATCGGTCAGATATGAAGAGATTGGTACTAAAATGAATATCTCTAAAGGATGCAGTCATTAGGTGAGAAAAATAGCATAAAAGAGAAATTCAAAAAGAGTTGAGGGATGTGGAGGAGGAATTAACCATATATTATTGCACCTATAGGGTGGGATCTTATCCTTTACATATCTAGAGAAAGGTACAGGAATTGGATAAGATTAGATCCCATTTTATTTTATTGGAGGAGGAATGGATGAGATTAGAAAGTAGGGCAATATGACTTGATCTAGGAGACCAAAATACTACATTATTTCATCATTTTGTGAATGTCATACAAGCTCAAAATTCCATATGGGAGATTAAAGGATCAAATGGAAATATGGTAAACCACCTGGAGGATATCAAATTAGAAGCTGTGAGACATTTCCATATTCTTTTTTCGATCCAAGTAATTCAACTATTATGGATCAAATGAATATTGTCAAGTGATTACCTAGATTTTCTCATCCCTTGAGGGTTCTTTTGTATCAACAGAGGCCAGAATAGATGAGGCTGAAAATATTTTAAAAGGGTTTGCAAAATCAAAGAGTCTCGGTATAGATGGTTGGACAATGGAACTCTTTCTAGAATTTTTAGATGTTATGGGTCAACATATACTAAAAGCAGTGGAAGAATCCATGATAAGTGGCAAGGTGTATGATGGGCTCAGTTCCACATATATAGCTTTAATTCTGAAAACACATAATCCATCCACCTTCAATGAATTTTGACCTATATCTTTATGCAATATGATATACAAGGTTATTGCAAAAATCATTGCTAGAAGAATTAAGCTAGTACTATCCAGATACATTTCTAGAGAACAATTTAGATTTTTAGAAAACATGCAAATTCATGATGCAATAGGTGTGGCGCAAGAAGTTTCACACATCATAAATAAGAGGGGTTTATAGGTGACAGTACTCAAACTGGATCTGGTTAAAGCATATGATGGAGTGTATTGGGCCTTTTTTAGGTCAATCTTGTTGTAAATTGGTATGGATCTGTTTTCAACCAACTGGATTATGGTGTGTATTGAATATGTCAACTACTCTATTTTGATTAATGGATCACCAAATTATTCCTTCATATCTTCGAGGGGTGTGAAGCAAGGGTTCCCATTATACCCCCTATTATTCCTACTTGTCATTTAAGGATTTAGTAGACTAGTAGAGAGCTTTAGGGAAAGGAGGGACATAAATGACATTATTCATGGATGATGTTATGATATTCAGGAATGGTTGCATTTCAGAATGGCGTATTTATAAAAATATTCTTGATATATTTTGCAATGCACCTGGTATGGTCATCAGTGAAGTTAAATCCTCCTTAATTTACCATGGTTTAAATGAAGAGGGCATCATGTGCTTAAAATATTTCTTGCCTTGTCAATTCTCCCCAGTGGAAGATGGTATCAAGTATTTGGGATTCAGAATAAAATTGAATAATTATTATCTCTGTGATTGGTTCCGGCTAATTAAAATATTTGATGCTCGGGTTAGCCATTGGAGTTTAAAGTGTATCTCAAAAGGGGGAAGGATTTGGTTAGTAAATATCCCTGTCTACTGGATGTTCATTTGCAAGATTCCAAAGACCATTTTACATGCTATTAATTGTAGAATCTTCAACTTTCTCTTGGTCGGATCCTAGATCATTCAAAATTCCATCATATTAGCTGCGATAAAATGGCTAAATCTAAAGAGATGGGCAGCTGGGGGATGAAAAACATTTAATTTTTATCAAGAAGAACTAAATGCGAAGAGCCTGTGGAGGGATCTATTTTTGAATAGTCTGTGGCATCGTGTCATTTTGGGAAATTATTTCAAGAATTCTTCTATTGAACAATGGATTGGATGCCCCAATTAAAGGTGTTTCATATGTGTGGAACCGTATCTATTCAACATTCGATATCATGGGGAAATGGATTACCTGGTTACGAGGTAGATGGAATAACATTTGAATTGGTATTGATCCCATTGTTGGAGGCCCCACCGAGTTTAATATAGTTGTGGAGATTATATATGGCTTACAATCAACTTGCATACATACTCTTGATCAAGTTAAAGACCTAAAACAAGATCAGTTTTTTTCTCAATGGAGGGATGTCAGATCTCTTGGGATTCTTGTAGTAGATAGGATGGGATGGGATGATTATATTAGTTGCATTAGCATAGGGGGAATTTACTTAAGCAATAAGGAGGATAGACTTTTATGGACATGGGATAAGGAGATGAGTATCATCACAACAAAAGAGGTTTACTCTTCCTTATGGGCAGATTGTAATTATGATAAAAAATGGTGGTATATAGAGATTTGGTCCTATACTTTTCCATTGAAATTAATATCTTTTTCTACTTAGCTATTAATAATCACATCTTGACATGGGATAATCGATTTAAGAGGGGTTTTTCTAGACCCGGTCTTTCCAGCTTATGCAAAGTGGAAGTTGAAAATGTCTCCCACATTTTCATTACTTGTTCATATACTCAAGTGATATGGGGGAACACACTAAAAAATGAAAACTTGATTGGAGATGTGGAGGGGACATCTCTGATATCATGTATGGAAAATTAGGGGAAGAAGAACATATCTTATATGGAGATCACAATTAGAGTTTGTTGGGAGATTTGAATATCAAGAATATGCTTATTTTTGAAGGTCAAGTATAGACTCGGTCTATATTGATAAGTAGCAGGGTTCATACTGTCTATGGATCGTTCTCAGAGGAGCGTGCCATTAAAGAATGCTCGGTGGTGCGTGCGCTGCGGACAAGCGCACAACGGTGAAGCGTCCGGATGAGCGTGCAGCAGGTGCACGCACTGCAGATGGGCGCACTGCAGAGGAGCGTTGCGGAGAGCGCACCATAGAAGGTCGTGGTGAAAAAAATAAGTGCGCTGCGGTTCAAAAAGTTTCCACAATGATGAACGAAGGCATGGTTTTGGATGCCATGAAAGGCTATCAAAACCCGAATGCATTGAGTTTTGTGGAAACTGTGGTAAATGACAGAAAAGTGAGGGATTTGGTGGATACAGGTGGCTCACACAAATTCATGAAGTGAAAAGTAGCGGATGCCATGAGTTAAAGAAGACGAGATGCGGTGTAAAAGTAAAGGTAGTAAATTCTCAAGCGAAGGCTGTTGTGGGCATAGCTTTGGGAGTGACTGTTCAAATTGGTCGTTGGACAAGAAAAGTTGATTTTACGGTGATGCCCCTTGATGACTTTGAAATGATTATTGGGAAAGACTTCTTGTTGATACATGAAGTTGTCTTGATGCCATTTGTGGACACGTTGGTCATTTTGCTCTGCGGCAACATTGTAGTAGACTTGTTGCAGGACAAAGGCAGTTTCACGGAGGAATATGTGGTTCAGAAGGTCACTCCGTAGAGCACCTTGAAGAAACATAAATCTAAGTAAAATCGGCATTTGGGGAAGTGTCCGTAGGTGGCAGCTGGAGGCATGCATGGAAGGTGGCATCCGCAGGAGGACGTACCATAGTAAGAAGTGTTATGCAATTTGAAGACGTGCTCAGAGGAGTGCTCTACAGTGAAGGTACGCGCACTGTAGTAGCACATGGCGTGACAAGTAGGGCGTCCGCATGTCGCACGTTCAAGAAAGAGGCGTGCACGCCGCAGGAGGTAGCGCGCTCTGGAGCGCTGGTGATAGCGTCACCGAGAAGACAGAACAGTGCACATAGTTGACATGCGCTTCGACAAAGGACACACGCACATAGCAGAGCAGCATGCTCCACAGTGCACCTGGTTTCTGGGTGCTTAGTTGGAAAAGGTGATGCACCGGCTTGGTGGTGCATTTGGAAAATGAAGAACTGCGCTGGTGAGGGTGCACTCCGCAGACGAAAGTGTGCACAAGTGGAAGTGCACCAAGGAAAATAGTGAAAGTGAACCTGCAGCAAAATGAATGTACATTTTGACAGTTTTTCAGGCTAAGGCATTTTTGATAGTTTCTGATGCTTTTGGTGGAAGTGCTCTGCACTCACAAACGGGTGACTTTGCTGTTTGCGAGGGGATTGCTGAAAACGACTAAGTATAGAAGTGAGTTGTTGCGAAGAATGGTGAACTCAGGATGGTGGACTATTGAAGTGCTCCCGGACAAAGTGAAGCTTAGTTGGATGATTGAGCTAGACGTTCCTGCGACGAACAAGTCTGCGATAAGGGACTCAAAGTTGACAGAGAAGTTAGATATTGCGACAAAGAAGTGATGGGAAGAATTCAAGGAAGGAATGAAGAAGGAATTCCATGACTTGGCTTTGCAGCCAAAACCAGAGATGCTTCGGTTGCTGACTCCCATAGACCAAGTGATGGTAGGGAAGAACGCTCAAGAGGGAGCCCGTTAGAAGCAACCGAAAGCGATGGAAAATAGGACTATTGCTTGCTATGTGTGTGAGAAAGACCATTATGCAAGGGAATTCCTGGATAGAGCAGACCGTCGTCCAGAAAACACATTGGCAAGGTTGGTAGCATTGAGGATGGTGAAAAACCCTCAACCTTTAGCAGATGTCATTGAAGCCACGCAAGCGGTGGAATCTTGCATAGTAGACGTAAAGGGAAGTCAAGTGGACAACCCACTGAGTTTGAATTTTGTGGAAGCTACGATGAGTGGCCTTAAAGTTTCTGCACTTGTTGACACAGGCTCTACTCATAGTTATGGTGAGTAGCCACACGGTATCATCGCTTCATAGTTCGCTAGAGAGCATCCAAGCACGGTTCAAGGCAGTGAACTCGGAGATGTAGTTGGTGACCGGGAGAGTTGATGCAGCTCCTCTTATAGTTGGAAGATGGAATGGGTGAGTTGACTTGAAGGTGGTTCCATTGGATGATCATTCGGTGATCCTGGGATAGGATTTCCTTTAGTTGGCTAAGGTGGTTCCGCTTCTACATGCAGGTCGCTTGGTGTTCTGGGGAGAGGCCGGAGTATGGAGCTTGCGTTTGATGATGAAGAGCAAGTTGGGACGTTTGCCTAGGATTTCTTCAGTTCATATTCACGAAGAGCAGAGGAAGTCCAAAAACATAGCTCAAGGCGGCAGTTGGTAGCAACCCACTTTGGTGGAACAAGGAAAAAGAGGTACCTGTGCGGATGTTGTTGGTTCTATGGAGAGAATATCACTTTTGTTGGAGGGACAACTAAAGGAATTCCAATGGGCAGTTGACTTGCGGCAGGTTCGAGAGAAGGAAACGCGGGCTAAGTCAAGACTTGATGATGAGGGGAAGCACGTTGACGTGTTGAACCTTGGGAAATGAAGAACAATTGATTTCAGGGTAGAACACACAATGTGACAGAAGTAACAGTGAAGACATTCCATTACATGATGTGGTGCACATAGTGGAATTCTGTGTTCACGCGATGGGAATTTCGAAAGGTGTGTGCGCACAATGGCAAGGTTAAACGAGGGAAGTTGTGGCAAGAGAGACAGACGTTTTGGAAAGCGGGGGTTCCGGCGGTAAAGGAGGGTGTGTGAACCACCCTTGGTATGGGCGTCTGACCCTTGGTGCGTTTGCATGGGGGCGCATCAAAATAATGGTTAAGGCAAGTGTGTTTTGAAGTTGACTTGGCAAGCCGACAAGAGGTGACTTGTGCGGTAAGCAAGGTGGCAAGTTAACTTGGACAAGGCACTTAAAGAAGCCTGTAAGTAAATGAAGTGTTAAGTCATTTCAAATCATCCAAAAGGATCCAAGAGATCAATTAAGAAGTAGCCAAGTAGCTCTGCTCCCAAACGGACTTTGGCAACAACAAACGAAGACACAGTCATGAAGCAAGGAGATGAAGCACGGTGGATGAGGGTTTTCTAAGTTTTCTCTGGGATCTTTACTACTGGGTGTACTAGCTGCGGTGATACTAGTGCGACACCTTTTTGGTTGTTTTACCTTCTTAATGTATTGTGTGTTTTAGCTGGTTTGGTGCGCACAACAGTTTTAGCTAAGTTAAGGGTGCTCCCACACTTGTTAATAAAATCAGTTACAAAGGCTCTACGGTGTGGCAACCTTTCCCATATTTCTTATTGTCTTTTTTGGTTAAGTGTTGGCTAAACATTAACTAGGTTAAACAAAGATAAACTCTGAAAAATTCTAAATGTAAAAAATCTCTTCCGTGCATTGGGCTAAGGCGTATTCTGCAGGCTAGGCACTTGGGCGGGAAAACCCCCAAGCGACCTTCTTGGTAGTGCCACACATCCCATTTCAGTCATTGAAGACTAGCGCTGGATTGGGCCCGTGACAGGTGGTATCAGAGCTGTGGGTGTCCTGCGGAGTCTAGTCATGGTGGTAGAAGCAATGATGGATTGTGGTGAACATGCGTCCAAAAGAGTTGCGGGCTTACATGACGAGATGACTTCAACAGAACGACAGAAATAGATAAGGTTTGAAGTCATGGAGTTGGTGATGGCTCTATGCATGACTGCGGTAAGTCCTCAAGGAAATGAGGCCCATCAGTGAACGAAATTTGGAACAACAAGCTTACGGATCCAAGAAATGAATGACGGCAAGACTTGGTGACTCTCTGATGAGGAGTTGCATAGATGGGTTTTAGAGGAAGCCTTAGCAGATTTTGAGAAGTTGTTGAGGATTTCTCTTGACATGTTGACATGTGGTGCATTGTGGCACCACTTCGGTTTTGACCCGGGTGGATGAGGAGATGACCGTGTTGGCTTGCTACCCTTGAAAAAGTCAGTGAGGCCAAAGGCACATTGGAAAGGTGGCCTTAGATAATGAACAATCAAACGGTGTGGACACATTCAACCAGGGGTACTTCAGCGAATTGTCTAAGTCTTTGGACAGTTCAACCGTGGTTTTCACCATGGACCGATAGGTTGTGGAGTACACCAAAACATAGAGGGAAATACAGTTCAAAGATGATGACGTTTGTTCCTTCAAGTTGGACAAAAAGTTGGATTAGCGCCCCAACTTGTCTGGCTTTAGGGGCATGCAGCAGATGGAGGCATTGATGGATTGGTTAAGTACCAATGGTACTAGGTGGCAGGCACAACAGCTGATGGTTGAGAGGTTTTTAGACACTCTTAGTTGTGACAGATGGTTGCATATCGGTTTGTTCAAGAGATTGTGGTTGTGGCAGACAGTTGCGGATCGGCTTGGTCAAGAGAGGCAGCGGTTGCAGTAGGTTCCTAAGTTACATGGGAACATTTCCAGGATGACAACTATTTTGAGTGGGGGAGGTTGTTATGGCCCCATTTTGGGTGACACCTTAACCACGCCCAAGAAATACCTTGGGTGCCCAAGTGGGCACGTTGGATCTGGTCAGGAGGCTTGGCAAGTGGTAACTTGGCTAAGTGGTAGGATGGCGTGGGGCGTACAGACCAAGAGAGGGTGCGCATCCACAAGTGAAGCTTGCGTTTGAAGAGTGGGGCACCTTTGGCACATTCGACAGTTGGAAGCACAATTGGACCCAAAGAGGACATTAGAAGAAGACACCTTAGCCTGCATGGGTAAACGACACATGGTGATACGGTAAGGTTCGCAGACAGACGAGAAGGAGAACCAGGCGTCCATAGAAGGTGGGCATGACACCACATTGCAGCGAAATTCAATGCATGCTGAGTAGGAAGTTTGGTTGGGAGTGCCCAATTCCCAACCAAAGAAGCCACCAAGTATGTGCGCAGAAGAGGGGAAGTTAACCAAGAGAAAGAGTGCGGCGTGTGGACCCCGAACAAGTGGTTCACTTAGTGAGGGGGCACGCCCAACTTTTGAGGAGACCCCTACTCAAGAGGCACCTATATATTGGATAAGGAATTTATCCTTCAAATAATATTATATTAGATCACACAAGAAGCATTCCAAGTTTCATGATGGAAATGAGGAGCAGAACTGCAGCAATAAACGAAGTTTAGCATGAAGCAAGGAGGAGAGAGTTGTTGGTGATGTGTTCTTGTCTTTTCAGTTTTCTGTGATACTTCACTATTGTATGTGATGAGTTGCAGTTGACACCAGCACTGTGTTTTGTTATATCCTCTGTGTATTTGTGCATTTAGCCTACGCAGGTGCGTACCGAGAGTATTAGCTATGTTTATAACGCTCTCCCATTTTAATACAAGTTTCAGGGGCTCTGCGATAAGGCAACCCCATCCTTCTATCTGTTGTGCATTTTTATTCTGTGTTGGCTTAAGATAATGTGTTAAATAGTAAACTGGAATAATGACTAATTTGTAAAACCAAATTGCTTCTACATAATTGGTGTAGGCGTAGTCTGCAGGCTAGGCACTTGGGGGGGAAAACCCCAAAGTGACCTTCCTGGCAGTGTCACACGTCACAACAGACCCTAGAGAAAGGTGGCATGTGTTGTGGCCATGACAGAATTAGAATTATTCAGAGTTTATCTTCATTTAACCTAGTTAATGTTCAGCCAACACTTAACTAGAAAAGACAACAAAAAATATGGGTGAGGTTGCCACACCGCAGAGCCTCTGTAACTGATTTTATAAATAAGAGTGGGAACGCCCTTAACTTGTCTAAAACTCTCGTGTGCACCAAAATCGGCTAAAATGCACAATACATCAAGAAGGTAAAACAACCAAAAAGGTGTCGCACTAGCATCACCACAGCTAGCACACCTAGCAGTAAAGACCACAGAGAAAACTCAGAAAACCCTCAGCCACTGTGCTTTGTCTCCTTGCTTCATGACTACGTCTTCGTTTGCTGCTGCCAAGGTCCATTTGGATGATCTCTTGGATCCTTTTGGATGATTTGAAATGACTTAACACTTCGTTTACTTATAGGCTTCTTTAGGTTCCTTGTCCAAGTTAACTTGCCACCTTGCTTACCGCACAAGTCACCTCTTGTCGGCTTGCCAAGTCAACTTCCAACCGCACTTTCCTTAACCATTTTTTTGATGCACCCCCATGCAAATGCACCAAGGGTTGTGTGCCCATACCAAGGGTGGGTCGCGCACTGGCCTTCACCGTCGGAACACCCGCTTGCTGAAACGCCCGTCTCTCTTGCCATCCTCTCAATTGCCGCAACGTCCGTCGTTTTAACATTGTCGTTGTGTGCGCACTCTCTAATCCGGATTTATGCGTGAAAAAAATGAAAGAACATATACAGAATCATAATAACAGACATTTTGCAAAGATAACAAAGATACAGTAAACACATATTCTATTAAATGGTGGAAATAGAATAGACTGTAATACAATTGCTAGAATGGTGGTAGCTATCTCTGAGAAGAGATGTGGCTGCTACGCTCATTCATGCCAAGATGAATACAAAATGAGGCCAAAGGGGCCTATTTATAATAAGAATGAGGTGAGAACCCCAAAAGTACAAAACGTAACCCTAGAAGATGAATCGTCATAAACTTTGCAGCCCCACAGTGGTAAGTTGAATAGTCAACTTCCCGGGGTCATAACTTTTGCATACGCTCTCCGATTTGGGCGTTCGATAGCTCGTTGGAAAGGTATGTCTAAGATTTACAACTTTTGTTCAACCAAATGGATGTTGATGAAAACCATTTGGCCATAAATATCCAAAAAACGTCGTTTAGAGCCTCAAAACAGCCCCAAAAGTTTAGGACCCGAAAAACTGCAGAAAAATAACTAGGAAACTGCCACAATGGACAATTGTATTGAGCCAGTGGAATAGGTGGGTGGCCACCAATATCCATATGGATAAATCCTCCATCCTTAGGAAGCTATGGTCTCCATTGCTTCGAATCCCATATCATATCTCAAACTATGTGTTGAGTTGATCTCCTGGTGCGACATTTGCTGAAGTGAAGAGGCTTCCTTTCTTTGACATCCTGAGAAGGCTGTAATTGTTGTATGGATGATTTGTTTCTGGGTGAGCACCTTAAATGCATGGCCTTGCATCGTATAGATACTCGGATAGATGAGGAAACAATGGCTCTGTCTTCTTCTTGTGTCTGATGAGCAGAGACACCCTGTGCAGAGGGTGTGGAGGTCTCTATGATCTTATGTTCTCCTTCAGACATAATTGTGAAGAGGAATAATTTTCTGGTGTGGGAGCTTATCTTCCTACCCTACGAGACTGTAGCAGGTGTCACTGTCTCTGGGATCCGGTAGAGTTGTCCTCCCAAAGTGACAATGACACGGCGAGGCTGTGACTCATATACAGCATGATGCTTCCACATATATGGTTGTCCTAAAAGAACATCACATACTTCAAGTGGGGCCAAATCACACAGTACCTCGCCTTTGAAAGGCTTGATGCCATATGGTAGGAGGCATTGTTGAGTAATGCGGATACCTCATCCTTGGCTTAGCCAACCAATGCTGTAAGGTTGCGGGTGTGGTGTTGTCAGAAGCTCCAATCTCTTGACGACTTCTGCTGAGATTAGGTTCTTTTGGCTGTCGTTGTCAACAACAAAATGTAGAGGCATCCCATTCACCCACATTTGCGAGTAGAATAGGTGCTCCTTTGCCTTTGACTTTTTAGGATCCTCTAGTTGAATCTGTACGGTAACAACAGTGGCAGTGGGGTCTGCATCAATGATCTACCTCCCATTGTGTGCGGCTGTGGCATTGGGTTCAAAGTCGGAATCAGGATCTCATTCTGAAGATTTGATCTCGGCCACTAATGACTGCTTTGAGCGACATTCATCAGTGTTGTGCCAAGGGATTTTATGAAATTCGCACCACTTACCAGTGTCCTTCTTTGTCTTTCGATCTCCCTTCTTTGCTTGTGGCGGGGATTGGTTGTTGTTTTCTTTTGTTGTGTTCTACGGGCCAGGGTTTCCCTTGCTTTGTTTCTGTGGTGGATTCGCAGGTCCAGAGTCTCGCTTGTTCTTTTGTCGAAATTTATCCTCGATTTTGACAACATACTAATAGGCGAATCCAAGTGAAGAGATGTCAAGGAAGTCCATTTCAGTTCGGATGTACCGATGTAGACCACTGCGATATTTTAGGATTAGGTGCTGCTCGGAGTCTTTGATACTCAGCTTTGTCCGTAGGGTATGAAATTTGTTGGTGTACTCTGACACCGTCTGGTCCCTGTCTTGACGCAGAATGGTCCATTTTGTGTACTGGTCATCATAGTTTCCCACAGGGTAATACTGTTCCCTGACGACATCTATGAAAGAGGCCCAAGTGGGATTTGTTTCAAACATTCCAGACTCGTCTGATGAGTTTTACTCATAAGAAGTACCCCACCAATTTTGGACATGGGGGACTGCCTTAAGGAACGCAAAGGTGATCTTTTCTCTGTTGAAAAAATTATGGATAGAGAAATACCCTTCTAGAACATTCAACCAATTATCTAAGGCATCTGCATCGATATTGCCTTCAAATAAAGGAATATCAAAGTTAACTTGTACCTTAAAGGGAGTTGCATCCCCGAACCGGCTGCTTGTTGAAGATGCACTTGCCATTGCCGGCATTCGCTGAAGGATTTGGGTGAAACTATCCATCATCTCGTTCCTCTGTTGCTCGAGGGCTTCCTCGAGCAGCGACTTGATAGGATCTCCTGCTCCGTCGTCTCTCTTTTCTTCTGCCATGGGAGGTTGTTTGGGATGGCGAGAATGATCAAGTGAAACTAGTTCAAGACCAAAATCTCTATACTCGGACCTCGTCGGGGACATGCGCCGAGAAACAATCAAAGTGCAGATTGCTCTGATACCACTGATCCAGATTTATGCGTGAACGAAATGAAAGAACATATACAAAATCATAATAACAGACATTTTACAAAGATAACAAAGATATAGTAAACACATATTCTATTAAATGGCGGAAATAGAACAGACTGTAATACAATTGCTAGAATGGTGGTAGCTATCTCTGAGAAGAGATGTGGCTGCTACGTTCATTTGTGCCAAGCTGAATACAAAATGAGTCCAAAGGGGCCTATTTATAATAAAAATGAGGTGAGAACCCCAAAATTCCAAAACGTAACCCTAGAAGATGAACCGTCATAAATTTTGCGGCCCCACGGTGGTAAGCTAAACAGTCAACTTCCCGGGGTCATAACTTTTGCATACGATCTCTGATTTGGGCGTTTGATAGCTCGTTGGAAAGGTATGCCTAAGCTTTACAACTTTTGGTCAATTAAATCCATATTTATGGCAACCATTTGGCCCCAAAGCTTTGAAAAATGTCGTTTAGGGCATCAAAACGGCCCCAGAAGTTTAGCACCCGAAAAACTACAGAAAAATAACTAGGAAACTGTCACAAGGGACAATTGTTTTGAGAAAGTGGAATAGGTGGGTGGCCACTGATCTCCATCTGGATCAATCCTCCCTCCTTAGGAAGCAATGGTATCCATTGTGTCGAATCCCATATCATATCTTGAACTGTGTGTTGAGTTGATCTCCTGGTGCGACATTTGCTGAAGTGAAGAGGCTTCCTTTCTTTGACATCTTGAGAAGACTGTAATTGTTGTATGGATGTTTTGTTTCTGGGTGAGCACCTTGAATGTGTGGCCTTGCATTGTAGAGGTACTCGGATAGATGAAGAAACAATGGCTCTGTCTTCTTCTTGTGTCTGATGAGCAGAGACACCCTGTGCAGAGGGTGTGGAGGTCTCTATGATCTTATGTTCTCCTTCAGACACAATTATGAAGAGGAATAATTCTCTGGTGTGGGAGCTTATCTTCCTACCCTGCGAGACTGTAGCAGGTGCAACTGTCTCTGGGATCTGGTAGAGTTGTCCTCCCAAAGTGACAATGAAACGGCGAGGCCGTGACTTGTATACAACATGATGCTTCCACATATATGGTTGTCCTAAAAGAACATCACATACTTCAAGTGGGGCCACATCACACAGTACCTCATCTTTGAAAGGCTTGATGCCATATGGTAGGAGGCATTGTTGAGTAATGCAAATACCTCATCCTTGGCTTAGCCAACCAATGCTGTAAGGTTGCGGGTGTGGTGTTGTCGGAAGCTTCAATCTCTTGACGACTTCTGCTGAGATTAGGTTCTTTTGGCTGCCATTGTCAACAACAAAATGTAGAGGCATCCCCTTCACCCACATCTGTGAGTGGATTAGGCACTCCTTTGCCTTTGACTCTTTAGGATCCTCTAGTTGAATCTGTGCGGTAGCAATAGTGGCAGTGGGGTCTGCATCAATGATCTGCCTCCCATTGTGTGTGGCTGTGGCATTGGGTTCAGAATCAAAATCAGGATCTGATTCTGAAGATTTGATCTTGGCCACTAATGACTGCTTTGAGCGACATTCATCAGTGTTGTGCCAAGGGATTTTATGAAATTTGCACCACTTACCAGTGTTATTATTTGTCATTCGATCTCCCTTCTTTGCTTGTGGCGGGGACTGGTTGTTGTTTTTTTTTGTTGTGTTTTGTGGGCTAGGGTTTCCCTTGCCTTGCTTCTGCGGTGGATTCGCAGGTCCAGAGTCTCGCTTGTTCTTTTCTTGAAATTTCTCCTCAATTTTGACAGCATACCGATAGGCGGATCCAAGTGAAGAGATGTCGAGGAAGTCCATTTCAGTTCGGATGTACCGATGTAGACCACTGTGATATTTCAGGATTAGGTGCCGCTCGGAGTCTTTGATACTCAGCTTTGTCCGTAGGGTATGAAATTTGTTGGTGTACTCCGACACCGTCTGGTCCCTTTCTTAACGCAGGATGCTCCATTTTGTGTACTGGTCATCATAGTTTCCCATAGGGTAATACTGTTCCCTGACGGCATCTATGAAAGAGGCCCAAGTGGGATTTGTTTCAAACATTCCAAACTCGTCTGATGAGTTTTGCTCACAATAAGTACCCCACCAATTTTGGACATGGGGGACTGCCTTAAGGAGCGCAAAGGTGATCTTTTCTCTGTCGGAAAAATTATGGACAAAGAAATACCCTTCTAGAACATTCAACCAATTATCTAAGGCATTTGCATCGATATTGCCTTCAAATAAAGGAATATCAAAGTTAACTTGTACCTTAAAGGGAGTTGCATCCTCGAACCGATTGCTCATTGAAGATGCACTTGCCATTGCCGGCATTCGCTGAAGGATTTGGGTGAAACTATCCATCATCTCGTTCCTCTGTCGCTCGAGGGCTTCCTTGAGCAACGACTTGATAGGATCTCCTGCTCCATCGTCTCTCTTTTCTTCCGCCATGGGAGGTCATTTGGGACGGCGAGAATGATCAAGTGAAAATACCAAACTCTCTATACTCAGACCTCGTCAAGAAACAATCAAAGAGCAGATTGCTCTGATATCACTGATTCAGAATTATGCATGAACGAAATAAAAGAACATATACAGAATCATAATAACAGACATTTTGTAAAGATAACAAAGATACAGTAAACACATATTCTATTAAATGGTGGAAATAGAACAGGCTGTAATACAATTGCTAGAATGGTGATAGCTATCTCTAAGAAGAGATGTGGATGCTACTCTCATTCGTGCCAAGATAAATACAAAATGAGGCCAAAGGGGCCTATTTATAATAAGAATGAGGTGAGAACCCCAAAAGTCCAAAACGTAACCCTAGAAGATGAACCATCATAAAGTTTGCAGCCCCACGGTCGTAAGTTGAACAGTCAACTTCCCAGGGTCATAACTTTTGCATACGATCTCCGATTTGGGTGTTTGATAGCTCGTTGGAAAGGTATGTCTAAGATTTACAACTTTTGGTTGGCCAAATGCATGCTGATGGCAACCATTTGGCCCCCAATCTCCAAAAAACATCTTTTAGGGCCTCAAAACGGTCCTGGAAATTTAGGACCCGAAAAACTGCAGAAAAATAACTAGGAAACTACCATAATGGACAATCATTTTGAGCCAATGGAATAGGTGGGTGGCCATCGATATCCATCTGGATCACTCCCATCGTCCAATTTTTGTTGTTTGCATGCCTGTTGGTCTAATTGTGAGAGCGCTCAACTATCCACATGCTTGTCCATCCGCACACAAGGGCTGCGCGCCCACACCAAGGATCATGCTCCCGTTTGTCGAATGCCTTTTCCAGCCTTCTCGTTCATCCACATACTCAAGGGTCGCGTGCCTGAAAGGGGCCGCACGCCTGTCACTGTCGTGGAGCGCTCGTCACCAAGCGCCCGTCTACTTGTCATGTGGGTGCTACTTTCCAGAGAGCTCACCACCATGTCGCTAAGTGCGCTTCCTGTCCAAACCACCCATTTCCAAATGCGCTAAGGTGCATGCCATCAAAGCACCTGTTTTCCTTGATCGCCAAGGGGTACTCGTGCTAAGTGATGTGGGCACTGACCTTGGGGTGCACCACACTCTCGATGCTCTATGCTGGTGGTGAGTGTGGGAGCTTGCTATCTTTGCTAAGTGAGAGTGCAAGATCTTGCTGAGTTTTCATGTCCACAACACCTTGCCCAAGTGTACCGCCACTTAGGTGTGCTAAAAAATGTGGTCATAACAGCCTCTCCCACTTAAAATTGTTGTTGTCCTAGCAACGCACCATCTGCCGCAATAGTCTGCATGAACTCAAGTAATACTTGCCACAATGTTTGAACTGTTCATCTTTCATCCACAGCCATGCTTCTAACCACTTACTTCATAACCAGTACTACTTGCATTCCTTCTCGTTTCCATTCGTTGGGTCCCTGTGACTTGACCGATTGGGTAGCTAATTCAATCGCTGTGTCTCCTCACAAGACGAACTCCTGCATTCCAGAATCAACTTTTCTTAGCTCTTTTCAGCGTCCTCTCACTAACTGCATTTTGACCTAAGACCACATGTCTTTTCCTTGGTGATTTTCTGTCTTTCTAGGCCACCGAAACAAGGTGCCTGAGGCCTCACCACCATCGCCAGCAGTAGCGAGCCTAAGTACTGCATGATCAAGTGAGAAGAGTTGGGTGATGCCCCAGGCCATCGCCACCCAAGTCTTCCTAACATATGCGTCTATGTGTCGCATTGTCTAATGCATCATGGTTATTAAGCTCCTTCAAGTGAGCTGAGTACCTGTCAAACCCAGCATCATCAAACTCAAATGTGCTCACCTCCACTGCCTTCGTGCAACCATCGGATAAGCTTGCCAAAGCCTATTCTCTAGAACTTTCCCATCGTAACTTCCCCTTGGCCTTTTTCTTTGCATTCTTTCTCAACCCTTGAAATGAGTTTTTTGCCTCTCTGCAAACCTCCAAGATACCTAAAGTCACGGTCGTTTCTGGTACTGGCAATAACAAAGCGCTAACAGTAATAGCTTCCTTAGTCTCCACCTTCTCTTGCAAGCATTTTCTTTCCAAAATAAAAAGGACCGCCTCTGTTTCACTAGGATGACATCCAACCTTAGCCAACTTTTCCTGAGTTAACTCCAATTCTGAAATTCCCATCGCATGAACACAGAACTCTACTATGTCTGCCGCATCATGTAACAAAATGTCTTAACTGGTGCTTCCGTCATAGTGAGCATTCTACTCTGAAATCAACTATTCTTTGTTTCCAAGGTTCAACACCTCAACGTGATTTCCCTCATCATCAAGTCTTGACATACATTGAGAGAGAAAAGTTTAGGAATAAGGTTAGGCACATACACTAGCAGTTAATATGACTCAGTCGCCAAATGTGAAAACCCCAACAGTGATACCTAGCCCCAAACACAGTTAGGCATCAGCAGGATCACAACCAGTTCAAGAAGATTAACACAAGTCACAACTGAGATCTTAGCAACCCAGCAAGGTCAAGTCAGAGCCCTGACAACCCACAAGAATCATAGCTTTGTACAAACACCTCATAGAGGTCACAACTCAAGATCAATGAGCACACACAATGGTCACAGCCCAGCACAAGTGGCATCCAAGAGTCATAGCTCAAGTCTGAACAACCCCAAGTCCCAAGGGTCATGATCCGCTCTAACAAATAGTAGAAGGGTCACATCCTAAGTGTGGGCAAGCAACATTGATCATGACCCAATCTAAGAAGTCACAAAAAAGTCACGACGTGTCCAAGAGAGCTCAAAAAAGTCATCAATAGTCACGACCTGTTAGAGAAAGCATCAATATTCTATGGTTCAGTTAAGGTAAAGTCAAATGGTCACGGCCTACCCAAGAAGGGTTTTACCTAGTCATGACCCAACTCAAGAAGGGTTCCACACAGTCATGGCCCAATTAGCAACTCAATCACAGTTCAAATATAAGGGGATTACATCAGTCACGTCCCAACCCTAAGGGGATTCTATTAGTCACAACCCTTAATAGAAAGGTGTCTATTAGTCATGGCCTCCCTAAGAAGGGATTCTATCAGAATTAACATCCTACAAAAGATTATGCCCATATCAAGGAAGATCAACACACGTCAAGGAAACCCTTAACAAGCTGAGAAGATTGACACGAATTATTCATAACAGCAACAACTTGAACATGAAGGAGAAAACACTAGCAGGATGATAGGAGAGGTGGTGGCAGCTCAGAGATAGAAACAAAACCCTAGATGACAATCTATTAGCATCAACAAATACTAGACAGGTGAAAGATCATATCTTCAAATTTCTCTTGTGAATGCACTCCCTAAAATGAATTTCAAGACTTGAATTTATAATCTTAACAAGCCTTCTAGAAAGGTTAATCCACAAACCCCTATCTTTTAGGGTTTTTACCAAACATAACATAAAATAATGTTAAGTTGACTAAGGATAGGGTACTAACAGTCAAGTGGTCATATAAAATAAAAAAATAAGGTTAAGTCATCATACCAAAGGTTCTCATGATACCACATACAACAAGGGTGCTAGGACCAAAAGGACCATAAGTCTACTAAGTGTCAAAACAAGGTGGTAAGGCAACCCCCATACCCATAAGACCAAGGTGTACAATAAAGGTGGGGAAACAACCCCTTTTACCCATAGGACTGACAAGACCAAGGACATTAATCTTTTCTCTCTCAAGGTATATTTTCATGTGTGTTCCATACAATTTTATCATCATTGTATAAGGAGAATTCACGACAACATGTATCGTGACTTTTCAAATACACATTATAGGAGGTCTATATAGTGAAAGGGTGTTTTTCGATATATTTCTATCCCATAACTTGCAGCCATGTGCTTGTACCTGTGCACTATCTTTAACATGTATTGACACTTACTTGTCTAAATCCCTGTTTGGATTCAGAATACGAAGAGAAAGCTTCTGGTCTAGTTTATCTGAAGTGGGATGTAGGAAAATAATGTCATTCTCTTACTAAGATGAGAAAGAAAATCAAAACCAAATATGTTTTGAGGATGGAGACTCAAAAAAATTCAGATATACAACCAGCGCAGAGCATTTGGAGACCTTGCATAGGTACAAGTTCCTTGATTGTGAACTTGTGGATAGAATTCCCAAGTTATGAGATAAAAATATAAAAAAAAAACACTTCAAACTGTACAGAACTCCTATAATGTGTATTTTCTTCAAACTGGGATAAATAACTTCAACAATGTTTACCAATTTCACAAACCTCAAGAGAAAGATCTATCATATATATAATGAAAGTACTGCAGATTTAAAAGCCATTCACCACAATAATATTTGGCAAAATAAGGTCTGATATAATTTATCTCACAGCTGGAATCTTCACAAAAATGATAACTGCTTATAGAGAATACGTAGATCACTAGTTGGTGAAAGAGTGAACACTTGGTATTGGCTGGTAACTATAGTATGGGGAGGAAAACACCCTTTCACTGTACCGTAACATCCTATAATGTGTATTTTCTTCAGACAGTTTGTCTGAAATAAAGAACTTCAACAATTTTTTCCAATTATCAAGAGTAATATCCTCCATATATATACTGAAAGTACTGTAGATTTAAATTACATTCACCACAATAATATTTGGAAAAATAAAGCCTGATATAACTTATTTCAGAGCTAGAATATTTACAAAAATGATAACCACTTACAGAGAAAACATGGATCACTGGTTGTTGAAAGAGTGAGCATTGGGTATTGGGTGGTAACTATAGTATGGCAAGGAAAAACACCCATTCACTATACAGGCCTCATATAATGTGTATTTGCTTCAAATTGGGATAAAGAACTTCAACAATGTTTATCAATTTCACAAACCTCAAGAGAAAGATCCACCATATATATAATGAAAGTATTTTAAAAGACATTCGCCACAATAATATTTGGAAAAATAAGGTCTGATATAATTTATCTCAAAGTTGGAATCTTCACAAAAATGATAACCAGTTACAAAGAATAAGTGAATCACTAGTTGGTGAAAGAGTGAACACTTGGGATTGGCTGGTAACTATAGTATGGCAAGGAAAGACATCCTTTCACTATACATACCTCCTATAATGTGTAATTGCATCATATTGTTTGTTTGGGATAAAGAACTTCAACAATGCCTACCAATTTCACAAACCTCAAGAGCAAGATGTGTTCGTCCAGTATTCAGCTATTTCATGTGGAAGAAATTTAATGTGGAAGAAAAAAAAAAAAAAAGAGGATTGTGGAAGAAGCTTTTCCAATAAAGTGGGTTGAGTGGGTGGATTGAGATTAAAAAGAAGAAAGAAAAAAAAATATTGTAGAAGCTTTCCAATGGGGTGGGTTGATTTAAAAAAGAAAGAAAGAAAAAAAAGAGTAGGATTGAGGATTATTTTTTATAAGGGCAGAAATGAAATATCCATTAATTCTACAAATGCAATATGCACATGTTGCATTGAATTTCCATACCATTTCTAGATACATAACTTGGATTTGCTTGTATTGTTCATCTTTCTCCCCGAGGGGCTTCCCACCTTGGAGCCTACTGATTATCTCTACATGATTTAGTTCATTTTCATTTTTTCTTTCTGTATATTATTTATTATAGGAGATGCTTTAGAGCTCCCACTTTGTATTGGCATCATTGTAACCAACAATCTATTTGACCTACTTTAGTGGTCACTTGTCGAACATTAATAAAATTATCTTATCTTATCTACAACAATTACTCCTTTTGTATTACAACACCACACAACTTGGGTCACAATTTTCTCTAACACAATCTAATTGTTCTTGTGAAGAAAAATAAACACAAAACGAACGAAAATATAATTTGCAACCAGAACTTTGGCATGTTAAAATACATTTCACTACACCCTATGTATATCATTCCATGCAATGCATGTTGGTACATGGAAATTTATATTAAGTATCAACCATAAGTTTTAAACCAAACATAAAGGTATTCAACAAACCAATGTTGCGGAGCGCAAAGTGAAGCAAGGATCGAAAGCTGCAAATCCATGAGCACACCCACCCAAAACATCCAAAGGGTATTCCATATATAATATATGTTATATTTATTATAATGCATGCCCAATGCCAATATAGTAGCATAAAATATAAAAGCATAGATTAGAGTGTTACTTGTAAATAAATACTACATTATTGAAAGGTTAGAAACGTCATCCATAGTAGATAGAATTAACCATTTAGTACACAAATAAAATTATATGAAAACTAAACAAACTCTTAATGGACATGATCTTTTTATATTTGTTTGTCCCATGGCAGCTTGTGTTAACCACCATGATCAGCCCCATGTGATGGGCACAGTCAAGACTGAATAGTTAGCTCCCTTATATAAGCATTGTGAAATAAGGGGAAAATTGTATTCCTTATATGAGCATTGTAATGAAAGATATTCTTTATATAGTACCGGTGTTGAAAGGACCTTGAGGAGACAAACATATGAGATACTCCTTCTCAGTAGTTTGTTGGATCAATAATTTGGTTGATGGATGAATGAGGACTTGGTGTTAGATTGTACCTCGAACAGTCTTTTGCAGGACTGGGCAGTGGGACACACTAGTGAATAGATCTGGGCACTTTAAAAGGACAGTGAGAATACATTTCTTCTTCAGCACTTGGGCACATTAATTATGAGGGAGTAATCAGTGTTATAAGAGTGGATTGCTCTTCTATATTTAGTAATCTAATAATAGCAGCTTGCATGTCGTTTCTCAGTTAAGTAAAAGAGGACACATGAAATTACATGTGTTAGAATACTAAGCAGTTTTCTAAATTCTAGCTTAAGTCTAAATTCAGTTAGGCACATGTAGTCTAGTAGGTAGGGTGCATGCTTGAATGCCTCATATCATCTTCAGTTGAGGTGCTATTGTGCATGTACCTACTCTTCTTCTCAGTGTATAAAAGAGAAGGCAAGGGTATAGGTTTATCCATTCATTTTGGAGCAACAAATAGTGAATTAGTTTCCTATGGTTTTCCTGTAGCATATTTCAGATCGAACAATACGAAAGCAGTAAAATATTTTGACAGTCCATCTCCTAAGATTTTTTTGTCTTTTAAGAGTGAGTAAAAATGATACGATTTAGGAGTCAAGACAGACCTATTAGTTTCCGTTATAATTTTTCTGCAGTATGTTTTTGTAAATTTAATCATTATTAGAAGAAAATGATTTAAATGGATTTAAGGTTTCAACTATCTAGGATTTTATTAATTCTTTTAGTACAAAGTCTACTGACCATGGTTTAAAATTTTTATCGTGGTACTAGAGCACAGTTTCTAAAATTTCTCAGATTCCATATATGGAGAGGAACACACTGTCTAGAGTAGAGAAGTGTCAGAGTATTGTAGTGGGCAGTATGTCCAAGCTTCAGTGATCGAAGCACAATTGTGTAGTGATTGGCACGTGGACCTCAGAAGGTTTGTGGGGTAGGAAATCCTATTTTTGATGTAGCGACAAAGCAATGGAAACAATGTCCATTCCCAACGTGTGAACGCCACTTATTGGATGGAGCCTCTTCAACTTTGTGCTGTGGAAATTGAGATTGTAAAACCTCCCAAAAATGGTAGACTTGTGGTACCAGTGTAGAGAAGATGGTTTCACCACCTACAAACCCAAATATCTGGAAAAACACAACAAGGTAGTAACCGCAAAGCGAATCCTATTGGATTTAGTGAAGGATCACTTGATCCCTTGTATAGTCAAGGAAAACACAACCAAAGACATGTATGATGCCTTGGAAACATTGTTCTAGAGTGCGAATATATCTAAGAAGATGCTCTTGAAGAACAAGCTCACCTCTTCCCATACAAGCAAAACATTAGCAAGCAATCTCATTAAAAAGCAAAGATGAAAGACTAGATTGCAACAGTTGGAAACACAGTTGAGGATAATGAGCTAGTTTGGGTTTCTATGAATGGTTTAGCCCATTGGAGCACAACCTTGTCCAAGCAATCAATGGTTGTGAACATTCTTGAATTTAAGCAGTAATCAAATTCTTTTATTGGAGAGGAGATGAGACTACAAAAAGTTTCCATCAGTTATGAGGATGTTTCAGACTTAGCCTCATTGAGAAGGTGATGGAGGGAGGAAAGAATGAATCTGAGGAGGGTTATAAGAAGAAAGAATATTCAGGCCCCCCTAGCTAGCAGAATAAGGACTCGAGCCATACCAAGAGCTTCAATTACAACAAGCATGGCCATTATGCTTCTCGATGACCTAAGAATAAGATGGGTAAGCAAGGGTAAAATGCTCGTTTGGATTTTCCTAAATAAAAATAAATAAAATTATCTGATGAAATACAAAATAGGTCCTTAGAAATGATTAAACTATCATTCAATAAGGAAGGTTAACAATAAATCCATGTTGCTTTCCAATAAAAATAACCAGAATAGTCCTTTACCATTAATTATCAAAAGGCGCATGAGCATCAAGGCTCTCTTAGCTTCCAGTCATCAAAGTAATGGAAAATGAAAACAAATGAAGGTTTATATTAAGCAGATTGAGGAAGAGTTCAAATTTTTTGCAGGGCATTTTCAACCTATAGATTGGTCAGGAAATAATAGGATGCAATATGGTTGTGATCACTGTACTATTAAAATGATCAAAACAATTATGTTGTAATATAGTTAGACCCTACAGAAAGAAGTCAAATCTGATTTAATATTTGTGCCTACTTATTGGTTGTGGTCTTTGTGAATGAGGCTGTGGTCTTCGTGGTCCTACCATGTAAAAAATCCCATTGTAATCAAGAGAAAAGAAGGTGAAGAACAAATTTTTGTCGTACCTTTTGTAGTACCAAAAGGGGAAAACAAAGAAGAATATCTACAAGAAAATTAGACAAATGCTGCACTTAGGGGGTTATCTTCACAAATTCATTCTGCTAGATATGCTACAACCCCATAGATTGAGTATATTAAAGGTCTGATAAAGATGTCATAGGAGAATATCATCAAGAACATTTAATACTAGATCAACTCCATACTCATGATAGAGATGTAGAAGAATCCCTTAAAGAAGTAATGATAGAGATCAAGCAAGTCATGAACATCATTGGTAAAATCAATAAAAGGACTAAAAAGATTTGGGTAAAGCAAAACCCAAGGAAAAATTAGATATATCTAGACTACCTCTAAATTTCACATCTCAAGAAATGTTTTTCTCGCTCCTTCCATTGGAACAACAACAACCGAAAAAGAAAGAAAGAATAGGAGCAAGGTTGAGATTGGACGAGAGACAAATTCACCCCAATAAGCCTGGGTAATGGTAGTCCAATCAATCCTTCCCACCACCGAGGATAAAATTCCCAAGTAAGAAAACCCATGAAAGGACTCCATACCATATGCACAGACCTCCAGCTCCAGATCTGGAAGATGGAATGAATATTAACCAAAAGCCATGGTCACCAGAAGTTCTATAATGGAACTTGAATGGATATAGTACTAAAAAGATAGAACAACTGATACATAGAATGTTTACTGTCTATAGATATTATGTAGCCAATGGCAAAGATCCTACTTCTTGTAGAATGATAATACCAATGTTTACAGGATCCCTGCAAAAATGGTGGCAAAGAATAATGACAATGGAAACATGGAACAAATGGGAACAAACAAAAACAAAAAATGCAGAGGGACTTGAAGAGTCTAACCTAATAGGTTGCATGAATGCAAAAATAATAAAATACTGGGGAGGAATAACAGAAAATATGAAAGCTAAAAACACCCACTTCCTGTTAAATATGAAAATCCTCCTAGATTTTGAACTGTTTCACTGAGATTGGGTAATCAGAATACAAGATGTAGAAAATGGTGATAGTGAAGTTTGGAAGAAAAATACATTTCTGCATTGCCAAAAAAATTCCAAGGATTTTTCACTAGTGCTTTAAGTAAACAATCCTTGACAGAGTACAGTTGGGATGAATACTATGACATCATACTCAACTGTATAGGAGATATATGCATGAGGAGGGAAACCACCAAAGCTACTCGAGAATATCTTCGAAGAAAAGTAGGATTATACAGACAATACAAAATGCAAGAACCATACTATCCCCAAAGAAAATAGAGAACAAAAGGCTAGAAAAAAGGAAAAATTGAAATACTACAAGTATGTATATCCTGAGAGATACAGGAAATACAAGAAGAAAAAGGAATTAGAAAGGTACCATAGAAAAAGGAGGAAACCCATAAAATATGGCAAATGGTATTCCTCAAAGACTGGTAAGAGTAATTACTAGTATGAAAAACAAGGACGAGTTTGGAGGAAAGTTAAGATGGAAGTATTTTCCAAGACCAAAATGCTACAAATGTGGCACACTTGGGCATTATGCAAATAAATTCCCAAACCCAGAAAATCCAAGAGAACAAACCGGTTTCTCTAGAGTAAAGAAGGTACATATGTCCCCAAAAGAGATGATTAAAAATTATAAATGTGCACTGTGTGGAAAGAAGGGACACAGAGAAACCCAGTGCCCAAAAAGCAGAGCCTTTGGAGATACATATAATGCAGAAAAATCTTCTTCATCAAAAGAAGTAAACTGCAATTATTCTTCATCATAAGAAAGCACAGATTTTGATCAAATACTAAAAGCTGGTGAGGACCATCAATGTAAATGATCTAATTCAAAAGATTGCCATTGCTCAATCCCAGGAGAAAATTTCAGTAGCAATCCCAATGAAGATGATGATAATTTTTATGCTATATATCTTGCAAGGGAAAGAATATAAGGACTCCACTTCCTAATGCAATATGATAAGGACCAACAATCAGGCCTCAATGATGATGAGACAAATAAAATAAATGGAAGAAGGCCAAGCCAAAGAAATAATGACGAAAACCTTTGCAGAAGCATTCCTACAAAAGAGAAAAGAGGAAGAAGACCAACGATCAAGGGCTAGTAGTAGATCAAGGAAGTTCGATTTTCACACAAAATCAAATTGGAATCTATTTGCAACAACTCTCCCTTCTTATGAAATAAATAATATGCCATTGCTAGAGACAGACCAAAAAAAGCGGTAACACTACATGACCTAGTAAGAGAACAAAACAATTTGAAAAAGAAGATCAAGGGACTTTGAACCACAATAGAAAAGCTCGAAAGCTAAATAGGATCCAGAAAGCTCAAATTCAAGCCTCCAAATTGAGGAAGAAGAAATAGAGGAGCAAGATCCGAGAGATTAAGGGTCAAAATTCACTGACATAAGAGGCCCTAAACTTTTTGATTTTTATGCTTTCAGAGTAAATGCAATTGTGCACCAAAGATATACTGTCTCTCTTGGAATCAGGATTGAAAATGAAGATTTTATCTTTCCCACCCTGATAGATTCTGGACCAAACATTAATATGATATATATAGATAAGGTTCCTTCCAAACTTGGTCATCCAACTAGCCATATTATTCATGCAGTAGGATATTCATGTATGGTAATGTTTGAGATTACAATAGCTCAAGTCTATATGAACCAATACAAATTGGATGTAAATTTCTATCTGATGAAGTTGAATTCAGATTGCATAGTGTGAGAATAGATTGGATGGTAAAGAGATTACTCCAGAATGAAATTGCTGCAAAAAGAAAAATAGATCCTGGCAATAAAAGATCAAACCAGGACTGTGAATATTATAGAGAAATTAAAATAGAAAAGGTGGAAGGATATCAAAGCTCAGACACAAGAAATATATTACAAGGGAAAGGTTTGTGCAGCAGCTCCAAAAGCATTTTGGCACAGGAAAAAGAATACAATCTCTCTGCCATTAAAACCAGATTTCAAAGGATCTGTAGGACACTCAAATGCTATCCCCATGAATAAAGAGATGCATCTTCATTGCAAAAAATAAATTCAAAAACTTGGGTATTTGAGCTATTCTTAATTCGTTTACAATTTTCCATGCAAGGAACTCTTTTGTGTGTATATACTATATACACACACTTATGGGTGTCTGATTTATTCTTAATTCCTTCACAAGTTGCCATGCAAGGCACCCTTTTGTAATATGGAGCAGTTCCCCTCAATTAAATAAATAATTTTTATCACATAATATTTTCCCTGCATAATTTATTTTATAAATTTATTGTGTATTCTTCAGTATTTTTGTCCTATGAAGTATTGATTAGGAGTAGGAATACCAATTTATTTTATCTACCAATATGCATCACAACTCCATATTTGAAACTAACAGAAAAGAAGAACATAACACATAATATGTGCAGGATCATATCTGTTAAAATAAGGATTGATCGGAACTTGATAGGGTTGAAACTGCTTAGCACTAGGTCAGGTGCCAGTAGGTCCCCTTTAGTCCAAAGGTGTAATAGTTGGCTTGCAAATATATGCAACTTACAAATTTGGAACAATCATATGCACATGTTAATGGAGAAAAATTCCTAGTTGCATTAGATCCTATAATTTGAGGAAAGTACTAATTGTGAATCCGTTCCAAAGAGACATGAAACAAAATCTACAAACATTGAAAAACTCCATACTTGAAAATGTCCTCAAAGACTTCCAATTTCACATGAAACAATATTTAAGCAAATCAGTTTCAAGTAAAAGGAAGAAAACAAAGACTGCAAGATTGAAGAAATAATATTTCTTGATAAAAACAATTAATAATTGTAAGAATGACTACAGTTAAATTTGCCTTGTGGGTGTATGTGGGGTAGTGTGGGTTTATTTGTAAAATTAATCAAACTGGCACCGAATGACAGAGGATGAGATTGGGATAACATACCTTGTACACTGTATACACCTTTTCATGACAGTATTGACAAGAGGGATGAGGTTCTTATCCAACACAAACCTCTTTATTTCGATGTAACGCCCGTGATCTTATCTGAAAGCCATAGACCGATCCTGTAGATCACACTCCCCTCCTTGGTCATAGATTGGGACATCCAGTGGATGATTCATCAAAAGAAACTCCATCAACCCTTCCCTTTCCTTCTTCGCCATTGGGGTATTAGTTTTTATTTCAATCCTGTCAATTAAACCCTAAAATCAACATCCTTCTGATTCAAACCCTCAAGAAGCAGCTAACAGCTTTGGTATTGGTGGAAACCAAAGTGAAAAGAGCAAAGGCATTTAATTACCAGGAAGCGTAGGCATAGCGCAAGATGTCATGGGCTTGGGACTCTTCTTGACATCAATGAGACACATGGGGCAATTTCTGATGATGGATAGGTGGGAATGATAGCTGAATTGAGAGATATTGACCCCTGCTAACTTGCAGGATTGGAGCATGGTCATGCCCTGGAGAATCTTGACTGGGTGGCAATCTACTGTTACTCAAAAGCTTCCTCCGACTTGGGGATCTCTAGCCACGCTCCTCCAAGCGACGTTCTCTTCTTTGTGCTCGATTCTGTTTCCCTCGTTGAAGACAAGGATATTTCCTGCCTCCATCCCTTGCCATTGAGTCCCAAGCCCTCGTGCTGCTACTGCACGGCCCATAAGCACCCCAAAAGCGATTTTGATCTCCTCAATGTCTGAAATGAGAGCATTCCAATCCCCATTTCAACCGTTCCAACTGCCTCGACCATTCCAAAATTTAGTTGGGGTTTTGTGGCTCAATGTAAAGGGTCGTTGATCTTTCTACCACATACAAACTTCCTCAAATTTACTGTCTCTCTCACAATGTTGCTCTTTTCTTTTTTATAATTGTGAATGAGTCATACGTGAAGTATAGTTTGGGTGTTAAGAGCTATTTTTGTCATTAAATTTAAATGGTGGAAAGTGTGCCTTTGGATTTAAGTTCTATGGTATATATTAGGTTTTGAATTGGGAAGAATTAATTATGTGTTATATGTTATATGTGCAATGAAATGTGAAGGGTTAAATAAAGTAAAATATGTAATGTTAGAATGTGTAAACGTACATATTTGTGAAGTGTTTGTTTGCAGGAGTTTTTTTTTTCATAAAGGTTTTTTTTTGGGATATATTTACAATGTGAATACTTTATTAAATAGATGTCGGTGGTTGTTTTATGGAGTAAATGATAAATAAATAATACTTTCTTTATGAATGCGTTATTGGTTTATCTTTAATTGTATGTATGTTTGTTTGTGGTCTTATTTCATTTCAATGCTATTTTTCTTTTGTAGAGATGAAAATTGCTTCACAAGTGAGTATGTATAGTAGGTTCTACCTTTAGGTTAGATGTACACTTAATTGGGTGTTTTTATCCATTTTGGAAGGTGAATTTCTTTATTACCAAAATATTTAGAAAATGATACTAATACATTTTGGTAAATGGACACCTATCTTTTTTTTATGAACGGTGAGCCTAAAAATAACTAGTCTCACTTTCTCGAACTTGAACGAATCATGATGCATTTTGTAATCTCAATAACTGCTCAAAAGATACATCAATATTAATTTCCATGTTGTACAAACCCCACACAAGGATGTAGCATGCTCATTCAAGTTTAAAATTAGATCATTGTCACAATAGTCGCTCAAAGTTGTATCTAGAGCAAAATGCATAAAAATTCTAATGCTTATTGTGTGAAGGGCTTCGATGGGTTCAAAATAGGGTTACCTAGGTCACTCAAAGTTGTATCTATAGCACAAAGCATCAAAATTATAATGCTTATTGTGTGAAGGCCTTCGATGGGTTCAAAATAGGGTTACCTAGGTCGCTCAAAGTTCTAGCTAGAGCAATTCTAAACTAATGTACTTACCATTAGGATCAACAATTCTTGCCATCTGAAGCACATCAGAATTTGACAAATCTGCATTTGTAGGTAAAACTGCTAGAATGATGCATGTTTCATGCTTGATATATGACAAAATCATTGTTCTAATCTGGGCTTCAATATCAGAAGGTTGATCTCCCACTGGAACCTTATTTATACCAGGCAATTGCACTAGAGTTATGTTAAGAACATTTGGAGAAAATATTTTCAACCGAATTTGCTTATCCGAGACACCTTTGTTTACTCCAACTTCCCTCTCTATTTCTTCCTGCACTATTTGGGCACAAAAAAAACATAGAATTTCAAAATAAAAAGACACCATTATTCCACCATCATATTAGTGGAATTTACACAATCATATGCATATACAAAGAAAAATACATGAGCATAAAAAGATTAACCCTTTTTCTAAAATGATAGACCTAAAGGATCTAATTAAAATCTACACGGAGCCCATGTAGAATCTTCAGAGTCTTTGTGTGCAAGAACATGGAGCCCTTCTAAAAAAACCACCAGAGTGTTCAAAAATAAATTATGGATAGCCAAAGAATGCTAAAAAAGGTAAGCACGATGACATGGAAGCAAAAGTTGGGAAGCCAAGTCTCTCTATTGATAATGGATTGTGGAAAGTGATTTTGGCCATTGATACAATAATCAATATGTGAAGCACGTAATGGAAGGTCATGGTGGCCATCAAATCAGCCCTGTAAGAATGGAACCAGTTATTGTTGATGAGACCAATCCAAAATTCGGTGCCGAGGATTCACCGTATTCTCATCTGACGAGAACCATTTCTATATTGGCCTCCTACATGAGTTTGTAAGTCAAGGATATCATTACCAGCAGATGGAGACCTTTTTAAAGAAAATGGAGTGTTCACAATCAAATTCTATACATCCTCAAAATTTTGAATAACCCATCAATGTCCAAAACATTTGGGGATAGCTTAGTGAGAGAAAATGCTGGAAAGTAACCTCTAAACTTCAATATTTAAACAAAAAATATTCAAATGAAAGCAAAAAATTAGCATGGAGCAATCTTAACCCTGAAATGTTTAAGCAACAACAGATTTGCACATGGGTTTTTTTACCCTCTTGGTGTTTAATAGATCTGGCTGGAGCTAAGATGGATCCATGCTAGTAAAATCCAACTCTGGTACTAAAAGTTGATCAAGGAAACTAGCAATTTTTTAAATTTGTAAATATAGTAATATTTGGGATAAGGCGTGTAATATTTTTCCTGACACAGAAAGAAGCTATCAATAATCTAAAATTTAAAATAGTAAGTTTCTTGAACTAGAATTTTTTGAAGGAACTCTCTACAATTAATGACATATCATTGTATTAGTGAAAGTTTATGCCATGCAACGATACAATCATTGAATCTCCTCTAAATATTCTTGAAACAACCCAAATGGCAACCACTCAAGTTTATGATTATGTGAACCTTGCTACCAATGTACACTTTTTTTTCATCAAAATGAAATTCAAAAGGTCGGTTTGATGAGTCATCCTCTACAAGACTTCATTTCTTGCATGAATATCATGGACTCGTGACAACTATAAACAACACTTGATGTCATGCAAATACAAATAATGACCTGTAGCTAGGATCACAAATTGTGCAAAGGTCGATTTATGCAAATGTTGCTATAGGGAGGTGTCATTGGGCACACAATATGGAGAAAAAATGGTTATTAATAAAATTTAAAAAACAATTGTTGGCTCAAGAATAGTCTTCAATTTGATGGGTGGCATGATCGTGATGTAATCTCCCTCCGTCCTTCCATCTATTATGGTTTCTCACAACATTTGTCCTTAGCGCCACCGAAATACATATAAAATTACTTGTCTTTACATCCTATCCGCTTTAAATCCTCATCTCATAGTAATAACTAAGGATTATTATGCATGCACATCAACACCTTATAATACGAATTGAGTAAGGCGTAGAGACAACCATAAAATATTAAATGTGTCAAGAGACAAAGAGTAAGAGACAACTATAAGTAAGTCTTATATTAAATTTACCATATAAGTATTTAATTAACACTATCAACTAACATTTGACAAGTTGGATTGTTGTGATCTTCTTATCATTCCTTACCAATGTGATTGCAAGGCATTCTTTGAAGGTGAAGTCCATAATTTTAGGTATTCTTCCTCATTATCATGCCTTTTGGTAAGACAATAAAGAGGGTAGTGGCCTACATCGACATGGAAAACGGTTTCAACATAGAGGTATACACATTAGATGTTTTTATTAAATAACTTAAATTACTACCTGTGCCTGTCGATTCCATGAATCGTGGACTGGTACAAAACACAACAAATTTTAGATGCCCGAGCCCTTAATTACTCACACTTAGAACTTTCTCAAATCTAGCCATTAATAAACTTCTTTTGGTATTTTGGTTCAATTTAAAAGGTGGATTGTTGAGAGACAAACATGTAGTGAGTTGCAAGGACTCAATTGACTTAGGCTCGATTCCATTTCCCCTCCATCTCATATTACATGTATTCTTTCACGACAAGTGTTGAACAAAAAGTTTTGATGTACTGACCCTGGTTATGCTAGCTTTTCTAACTTGCTTGGTATGTGGGAATTTTTTTTTAATGTTTTCTAAGTTGTGTATTATTTTTCTTAGGTTCCCAATCCTTATCATTCTTATATCTCTCAAGCTTGGATTGCACTTGGATGCACCTTCATCAACTACAACTATACTCTTACCTTTGCCTGGAAATATTTCACCACAATTAGAAATCTTAACTGGAACAATAGGTCTTCCTTGATCTGTAGTTGATAATCGCTCAATTTTCTTCAGTACATCCATTCCCTCAACAACTCTTCCAAAGAAGACATGCTTGTTGCAGATAATAAGAAAAGGGACATTAATTATATGAGAGTAAAACAAAAAATAGATATGGGGAGAGGCAACATATCCAAATTAGTCAGACAAATGTTAGCCTCACCCCCTTAGTAGCATATAGACCAACTGAATTGGACTGAAGAGAACT
>LPNX011173213.1:77642-106827 GCA_001517045.1 Pseudotsuga menziesii
TAGTTATCAGAATTTAAAATGTCAAATGGTAAAAATACACTGGTGTCTCACACCCAAAGAAAGTGACCCATTATTTCAAGGTAAAAGAATCTTGTATTTCTAAAATACAAAATTTCCATATGGTGACACTCATGAGTCATGGATATAGAGAAAATATGTCGATCACAACCAACATGTAAAGCTGCTCAGACAAACTCAGGTGAATACAAAAAATCATAGATATGGAATCAAGTATATACCCATCAAGATGAGGTGTTGCTGCAAAAGTAATAAAGAAATAAGAACCATTGGTGTTCTAAGATAAGGAATTTCCATATGGTGACACTCGTGAGTCATGGATAAAGACAAAATATGCCGATCACAAACAACATGTAATGCTTCTCAAACAAACTCAGGTGAATACAAATTCTGTGGGACTTGATGGATTAATATTTTATGGGATCAACAAAACAATCACTAATTGAGTGAACAAAATAAAAAATGGAGCAAAGCCTAAGTATATCTCATCAAAAGAACCACTACCAATTTTGTGCCCAAGTCTATACTTGTTGTTTATGTGTGACTCCATGTCATGGGATGTCACAATTTTAGACCCTATGTGCACACATTCGAGGTTAATATGTACATTCCAGTACCCACAATCATGTCCCAACACCCCCCCACACACTTCAACATCTACACGTGTTCTAGCTATGTGCATACACTTTGTCATCATGAGATTTGTGGAAATGACCATATTTTGTTGAAGATCTCTACACTAAACTAGAGTATGAAAATATATATATGCACAATGATATTTAAAAAGTTTCTTATCAAGTTATGGTTGTATCAAATGGTTCCCTTTAGCAGTAAAGTGCATTCTACATGTAGCATAGTATAATTGCTTGACAAAATCAGTGAACCAACAACATACTTGGTTGTAATGATAAATAATCAAGTTTTATGCAATCAAGCACTAGCAAAATGAAGTCAAGAAATATAACAAGGATACCATATTTGGAATATATTGGGAAAATTGCCTGTAATGGCAAGCTCAATAAAGGGTTTGGTTCTTGTATTTCATACCTGTAAAAGTGACCTTATGGTCATTGGAGGCCAAATAAGACTTGAAGGTGAAAATATAGAGTTGAATTTCTTGCATCCTACACCTGAAGGAGGAGCTTTGAAATGGAATTTGATAACAGTTAAGGAATATGCAAGAGTTATACTTCTCACATATGAAACTATCCTATTGGCATCGATTCCTTGTTGAATGGTTATCAAAAATACATTTGATATTTTTCCACTTGCATATTTAGCCTATCAATACCTATGTGTTGGAACGTTGAATTCTCTACCACCTCTTAGTAACGATCTGAATAAGGCAAATTCCTTTGTCATAGTAGTGGCTCTTAAAATTTGTGGCATATTGAGAAATGTAATATTGTGAACAAGTGACAGAGTATATTACAAAATATCTAGTAATCAAGAGTAATATTAGCAATGGGGATTTACAGATGTTTGTAGAAGGAAATATCATTGGGACTCTATGGTGTCGAATCCTCCATCCAGCAAAGTAGCAGGTCCACATTACCAGCATTCAAATCCCATATTTTGAAGATCAACAATAAAGATCAACCCCATATTCAAGGGCATCAAATCGAGCATTTCCATGCAATCATTTAACAGGTGGTATTCAAAGGAGGGACAAAGGAGGGACAAATATCAAAGTATAGGATGTTAAAGCATATTTGGGTCATAGATTGAACACTTGAAAGCTACAGGATTCCAAGAAATCCTCTCTAGATTTATGGAAATAGTGGGGCATATATCCTCAAATTTCAGGTAGAATATTAGTTGATAGTTATAGTTAAACCTTATATTTTAAGGGAATCGAACTCAGCAGCGGTACTAGCATTTAGCAAATCAACTCAACAGCAGTACTTAGCATTTAGAAAATCAACTCCAGGTGTAGCATTTCCTGAATCTATGTTGAATGTTTTTCTTGTCAAAATTCATGGCATAATTCATGTCACTAATCCTGGATTCATATATGGTGCTATGCTATTCAGGACGTTTTTTTGGAGGCTATTATTGGCGTTATATGGGATGCTTTTGTGGACACTAATTGGGTCGTTAATTGGGATGTTATTTGGGATGCTAATTATCATCCAAAATAACGCCAACTTTTAAAAATGGATGCTAATTGGCATTAGAGGAAATTTGAGGTCTAAAATGGGCCTCCTAAGGAAAATAATAAAATAATAGTTAAAATAATAAAATAATAGTTAAAATAATAAAATAATAGTTATTAATTTTGGAGGAAGAATGAAAAAAACTACTTTTTGTGTTCATATTTTCGACATATTTCCCTGTGTTTTTACTCAAATTCTGAGTGGGAGAGCTCATTGGATACGAAATTTAATTTCGCATCCAACGAGTGCCCACATTGCATACTTTTGACAGACCCCACTAACCCAAAAATAAGAAATACCTGAAAAAATGTGATGATGATGTCATCATCACGTTTTTTTAGGTATTTTTTGTTTTTGGGGTAGCAGGGTCCGTCAAAAGTATGCATTGTGAGTACTCATTGGATGCATAATTAATTTCCGCATCTAACAAGATGTCCCACTTGAAATTTGAGTAAAAACACAGGGAGATATGTCGAAAATATGAACAAAAAAAGTAGTTTTCTTTTATGACAAATATGTCAATTCAACCATTATGGTTGACTCATTTTATTGAAATTCTATTAGTTCTTGAATTCCAACTCACAAAATTTATTGTTGGCACGTTTTCTTATAAGGCCCATTTTAGACCCCAAATTTCCTCTAATGGATGCTAATTGGGATGCTAATTAGGACACTAATTGGGATTCTAATTGGGATGCTAATTGGGACACTAATTGGGACGTTAATTGGGATGCTAATTAGCATCTAAAATAATCCCAACTTTTAAAAAGGGATGCTAATTGGGATGCTAATTGGGATTCTAATTGGAACGCTAATTGGGATTCTAATGGAGATGCTAATTGGGATGTTAATTGTGATGCTAATTAACGTCCACAATAGCGCCAACTTTTAAAAAGGGACGCTAATTGGGATGCTAATTGGGATGCTGATTGGGACGCTAATTGGGACGCTAATTGGGGCGCTAATAAGGACTCTAATTGGGATGCTATTTGGGATGCTAATTAGCGTCCAAAATAGTGTCAACCTTTAAAAAGGGATGTAGATAACGCCATTAAAAATGCCATCCCGTGGAAAAGCATCTACTTTGTCCAAAAAATGATGAAAAATACACTAAAAGGGATAGTGGACGCTAATAGTAGGTTTTTGTTGTAGTGAACAATCCTTTTTTCCATCGCTTTCAGTTGCTTTCGACGAGCTCCCTCTTGAGCGTTCTTCCCTACCGTCACTTGGTCTACGGGAGTCGGCAACGAAGCATATTTGGTTTTGGCTGGGAAGCCAAGTCATGGAAAGCCTTCTTCATTCCTTCCTTGAACTCTTCCTAGAACTTCTTCATCGCGCTTTCTATATTCTCTGTCAACTTTGAGTCCCTTGTCACAGACTCATTCATCACAGGAATGTCTAGCTCAGCCGTCCAATGAAGCTTCACTTTGTCTGGGAGCTTTTCAATAGTCCCCCATCCCGAGTTCTCCATTCTCTGCAACAAATCACTTCTGTACTTAGTCGTTTTCAGCAATGACCTCGTAAACAATAAAGCCGCCCTTTTGCGAGTGCAGAGCACTTCCACCAAAAGCCTCCAAAACTGTCAAAAATGCCTTAGCCTGAAAAATTGTCAAAACGCACTTTCGTTTTTCCGTAGGTGCACTTTCACCATTTTCCTTGGTGCACTTGCACCTATGCGTACTTCCGTGTGTGGAGCGCACCCTCACCGATGCACTTCTCCATTTTCCAAATGTAGCACCAAACCGGCGCATCACCTTTTCCAACTGAGCGCCCAAACACCGAGCGCACTGCGGAGCGCGCGTCCTTTGCCACAATGCACATCCAACTATGTGCACTGTTCTATCTTTTAGGTGACCCTGTCACCGGCGCTCCTGCGGAGCGCACGACTCTATGGAGCGTGTTGTCTCCTTCGACATGCGTGCCTCTGTCTTGAGCACGCGTCCTGCGGGTACCCTTCTTGCCCCAGCGTGCTCACCTTTATAGCAGAGCATTCCTTTGAGCACGTTTCAACCTGTGAAACACTTCTTACTGTGGTGCGTCCCCATGTGGACACCACCTTCTAGGTGCGCCTCTGGTTTCCACCTACGAACGCTTCCCTAAACGCCCGTTTTACTTAGCGTTCTATTTCCTCAAGGTGCTCTACGGAGCGACCTTCCAAACCACAACTTCCTCCGCGAAACTACCTTCGTCCGGCAACAAGTCTGCTCTGATACCCCTAGGAGCACAAAGGCTCGTAAAGACAAAAAATGAAATAGGGAGCCATCCTAGGTGGGATAGGGATGGAGTTATCTCTACTGAAAACCCGCATTGTGCAGAAGGAGGAAGACAAGAAGTAAACACAATACATGGGGGACATAACTATTGAAGAATGAACAATACAAGTCTCAGGTCTCTTAGAGTTAATAAAACCATCGTAAGGGAAAATAAATGAACATTGTCTTCATCAATATCAGCTGAGTGGGGGACAACTCCAAGAAATAGTCCCTTAAAATAATTTTTGCAACTGTTAGATCGGATATAATTTCTTTTGATGAGACTATGGTCTCGAGGGAGAAATCTAGGGATTTTTTTGCTCCATTAATCCCAGGGCATGAGTTAACTACCATAGACTTGGTAAGATTATCAGGTGGTATCCTTTCTTCTTGGAACCCAAAAAAGGGTAGGTTTTCATCCTATCATATGTCCACAGGAATTTTGATGGCAAGAGACTTCAAAGGATTTCATACTCAACTACATCTGATAATTTTTTATGAACCATTCTCTAATAGGGAGCAATATTGGGAAAAAGTGAGCAGAGAAGGCATTTTATCCTTTCCTCCTCCCATCATTGGGGAAGGGATTTAAACCTGACCCTTGGGGCTTCTGAGATATGAGGAGACAAGGCCCAGATTGAGATCCCAAAGGGGATTTATTCCAAGGTATATTTTTGAACGAGGGACTTGTATATATTTCTCAATCCCCTTCTATGCCTACTTGGTGTAATAATAGAACTGGAGTAGATCTTGTTGCAAATATATTGGACCATTCCCAGTTTCTAAAACCTTGGTTGAAAGACTTGGGAGATATAAAATGTGGGTAGACAAAGTTCCATTGTATGACCACTTTCCTATTATGTTACAACTCGACCCTTCTAGAGAAAAAGTGTTTTACTCCTTCAAATTTAATCATTCATGGTTATGTGAGAAAGGTTTTTTTGATATGGTCAGAGAGGTATGGAACAACGTGGATCCTTCAGAACATCAGTCGGATATGAAGAGATTGGTACTAAACTTAATATCTCTAAAGGATGCAGTCATTAGGTGGGAAAAAGAGCATAAAAGACAAATTCAAAAAGAGTTGAGGGATGTGAATTTGCACTTGAACTATATCGTCAGTTTTTTGGCCTAAATTTTTACCAATATGGTTTATATTTCTTACCTACGAACTAGCAAAAACATGCTTGAATGAAACAACACCACCATAAATGACACTATTACCAGGCCGTGCCGATTTCATAAATTTCAGTGAGTGAGGAGATCAACGACTCCTCTAACTTGATATTTTTAGGAATTTAAACTAAATGAATAGAACTATCTATGAAACTCAAGCCTCGAACTAAATTCGGCTGCAATTATCAGTGAGACTCCTAGAACTACAGTACTACTAGAAGCATTCCTTATTATTATCAAGTTATTCTTTATCTTGTTAATTGATGTACGACGTGACGCAACAAATGAAGACTATTAAGAAAGAGTTTCTATGATAAATTGAGCGATTTTATTGTGATGTTATACATGAGTAAGGAATACTCCTTTGTGGCTCAACTTTGGATTTAGAACAAGCTCACAGAAATATTTTGTATACAATTGATAACAAGGACTCCTTCCTATTATGACGTCGAATCGTTCATCTCTGTTCTCGAACTCACTCCCACGTTGAAGAATTTTGATTAAAGTTTTAAACTTTAGCAGGAACCTAAGAAGTATAAAGTATAGTTTGAGAAAATGAAGCATTAAAAATTTGTTACCTAGCATCATTGATAATGAGCTCAAGGAAAGAACTGCAAAACGCTTCTCCAAGGTATTTGTGGAAAAAATCAACAACATCATGGAAGCAACGTTTTATTTAAGTCCAGAAAAATTCAAAATAAAAGAAATAAAACCATAAATTAATGGAGACGCGTGGTTAGACCTTATCGATGTTACACGTCACCTCTTTCTTGACGTTCTTGTGCCTTAATACCTCCTGAGCTATGGAGCCTTTGTCGCCTCCCATGATGAAAACCCTTTTGAGGCTAAAATCACATATAATGACTACAAATTAGAATAATTAGAACCAACTATTTGCTGTCATTTAAAGGGATACAATAGAGGGATATTACTAGATACAAATTACTTAATTACTTACTTCGAGTGGAAGACAAGCGTTGGATGCACTAGTAATTTGTGATAGATAAACTTGTCCACTTCTGTGCTTTGCAACTTTCTGTCTATAACAAGCGCCTGTCTACAAGACCAAGCAAGCCTTATTGACATTCAGAGAAAACATAATTCACAATCTTTATTATATATATTTCTAGATAGTGTACTGTGTATATTTACCTTGCCTTCTATGAGTAACACTATATCCTGGTAATTGCTCACTTCGCTATGAATAATTCTGTGAAGACAGTAATATCCATTATTTATAGAAAAAAAACACTTACGTACGCCAAAAACGCCAGAAACGAAGTCATTGGATGATCTGACTCGGCTTTGAGAACGATTGCACATTTCAGAATGCTTTCCAAGTGCATCGCTGTTGCATGCATGAGATATGTTAGATGGTGTTGTCTGCACGACTAAGGGAGCTACGTGTAACTTGTGAGAGATGTACCCTAAACCAGTTGATATTTAGACAAAATCATAGCATAAAAACTTGTGTTTATTGTGGCAAGACTACCAAAATCCAAACAATTACATAATTTTGTGCTTGCAGGGAATAGAAAACAACGGATGTGCTAATTTATATTCCTAGAAAATATTTCATTTTTAAGATCCCAAAGAAAATTTTCGATTAAAGGTTTGATTAATCCAAGAAATAGAGCACTTGGCATTTAAAAAGGCCGAGTTTTTCTTAATTAGAGTTGATCTAAAGCACCCATTCATAAAAGCTATGGTTTCATGACGATGCCTTACCAATAAAGGACAAAATCAACTCACATCCTCAAAAGTTTTTAGGCAAGGTCGGAGAAGACTAGTAAAAGGGTACACCTTTTCCACTATTGACATTTTTTATGTTTTTTTGGGTCAAATTAGTGTGTTTACTTATGATACATAGAAAATGAGTTTTCTATTTTTATAAATTATTTAAATTTAATGATTTGATTTTTAATTAAGTTAAAGTTTTTATTGTTCAAAATTTATTTTCAATTATAAAATTGTTTAAATACTTTTTTGTTACATTAAAATACTTAATTGGATGCGTGGACGATACTAATTAATACACTTAAAGTTCTCTCTATTGAAAATATTGATTTACACGGAAATTCCATTGTATTTAGGGAGTCAAGTATGCACTATGAAGGATATAAGAGTATTCACATGCAAATTTTAGACTTTATTTATCAAAACATATATTTTCTTGTAAAGCCTTCAGTTCATTATTGTGTGCAAACATGTACTCTAATACATATGCAAGGCTTCAACAATTTTAAATTAGTTTAAGCAACTCATCGACTTAGCATTCAAATGAACACATCAAAATTAAATGAATCGAGCCCCATTCTCAAATGCATTTGTTTTTTATTTTGTTTATTTTATTTCTTTATTTTTTAATTTATTTATATGTAAATTTTCTGTATTATTTTTTAAATGTGTAATTTAATTTAATTTAATTTATTTATTTATTTTAATTTTGTGTTTGTTTTATTTATTTAAAATATTTAGCATATTTTTTAAATTAAAATTGAGTTTTTATTTTTATTTTTAAGTAATTTAAAAGAAGAAGCAAATTTAGTATTTTTCTTATGTTAGACATGGATCTATTCAATGAATGCAATTATAACTCGATGGAACTTAAGTGGTGCCATCTGTAGCAACGTTTTTAGATTCAAGAGTAGATTTTGATTTGTGATTGCACCAACACTGGCTTGAGTTTCCAAAAAGTCGTAATTTTAGCTCCAAAAAAAAGTGCTATCGATAGCACAATTTTTCGATTTGAGGATTGATTTAGGGTTTTGATTATATTGACACCAGCTGTGGTTTCCAAAAAGTTGAATTTTAGCCTCGAAAAAAATTTCTACCAGTAGCACCACTTTTTTATTATAGGTACAAATAGCAAGTAAACACAACTTATATAAAATTAGTCTTTAGAGTTCTTGTTAAATTGTATAAATGTTCAAATAGCTAAGAAGGATACCCCATCCTTCTTCACCTCATGGATACCCCGACAATAATGTGCAATTAGCTGACATAACATTCGTTGACCATCGAGAGAGGGGTGGGTCTCTTGATAGATCCCAGACATTAGCAAACCCATTAAGAAGTCGATATCTTGGCTTTCGAGAGTCATCCTTTCATTACCCACCAGTAAATAACCCTGCTAATGATCCCACATAGAGAGTAACTCTCTCAAGAGGTTGTCACTGGTCCTCATCGTAGGGTAGAAAAAGAACTTCAATATTCCTACATCATGTAGGTGTTGTTGAACAATTGGATCATTCTGAACCTACCCCAACTGGTTGTAGGGGCGCTCACGCCACTCAATAAAAGAGTGCACACTTTGCAACCACAAACAAATTAAAAGAACATGTTAGACAACTATCATTAATCAATAAATAAAAAACCAAACAAAACTACAAATGCATAGCTTTTCCACCATTAGTTGTGCAATCTTGCGTGAATACGGGCCAAAAATATGCATCCTTTACCCACACAAGATGTACAAGACTTGGCCACACAACCATGTGATTATGTGTTCAATAGTCAAGTGGCCAAACTATGTAGGAGTTGCACGATTTGACTACATGACCACGTGACCATATCACAAATAGTCATGTGGATATCCCATGTGACTTGAGAATGCACCTCTTGCATGGTGCATTACTGTCAAAGGAATATCAATGTGATTCTATGTGACTATTCTTTCAAAAGTCATGTGGCAAGCCAAAAACCGTTCCAGGAAACCATAAATACCTTTAAGGGACCCAAATGGAAAATTAAACCAATAAAAATTAAGTGCTAGGCATGAGACCTTACCTAAATACCTCTAAGGGACCCAAATGGAAAATTAAACCAATAAAAATTAAGTGCTAGGCATGAGACCTTACCTGGAACTCATAGAATTGCTTACCTGGAACAATTACTATCTTACTCTCATAGTTAGAAATATCAACACGAGGGAAATAAACAATGATGTATTTTGAATATATAGCTTCTTCCTAACCTCATACATTAAGGGGCATATGTTATCACCCAAGTCCCACACATGCACACATTTCTTCTATTATTGCAGAAAGACATCATCAACATGCAACATGAAACTCATTAACAACACCCTCATCAAACTAAAAATCAGAACTAGACCTTAGAACAGAAAAATCCTTATCTTTGTACAACCACACCACTTTTCTAAAAAAATCTGCATAGATCTACATGGGTAAAGGCTCGAAATTTATGCGGCCATATCGACCAGTGGACCATTAACTTTCTATCATGCATTCGAGGCTCACAACCACATTTTAGCTTTGAAAATTTGAATTGGTCTCTTCACATGCTTGGGAGCATTCAATAGCCCCATACATGTACTTTCAGGACCACTTCATGAGATGGATCATTCGAATGAAGAACTAAATGTTTCAAGGACTCCATTTGGCCTATAAAAGGAAGCCATGCACATGTAGTTCATGATTTAAATTTAGAGTAAGGTTATGCTACAAAAAATATTTTCAAATCTCATCTTTCACACTCCTTATCATTATTTGGCATCACAAATGTCCCTTGACTTCTTCCTCAAGAAGCAAGTGTTTCTCCTCATTTTTCCAAGTTAGTTAGCTACAGATTTGAGAGAGTTCAAAAGGACCCATCCCAAAGGGGAGTGTTGGCAACGATTGGAGCTACATTATTCTAGGTGACACCATTTGTATAAAAGTTTTTCGTTTGGACAATACTATATGGTTGAATCTAACTTATTCTATTTGTTTTATGGCATTTTAATGCTTGATAAGATTTTATTTCACCCTTATTTATTGAGTTTGACTTTATCTTGTTAGTGTTTGGTATACTAATCATCACTCACGCTATTTCCTTGGTTGCAACCTACAAGGAGAGGAAGAATTGCTTACCCTTTTGACATGTTTCTCAAAAAAATGTAGAAGTAGGAAAAGTTAAATAACGAATGCCATAAAAAGTTGTCCACAAACCAACAACAATTCCACTTGAACATCAAGGACAACAAGAGAAGCACAAACTGCATTGCAAATTGCCTCATTCGAGCTCTAGTTGCAACATTGATTATTGTTCTCAATTCTCATGGAAATGGGACATCCAGGTGACCGCAATTTATGGAAATGACCTCGAGTTTGTTGTTACCTATTAGATATTGTGTGTAGGAAAATTAGTATCAAAATCTCATCTCCAATATGAAATTTTATGCCTTTTGGGCTACCTTTGTGTTCCTTTAAGCGAGTGTGAGAAACTAATTTGGGAGGCACATTACACTCGAGTGGTGGGGAGATTTGACGTGGAGAATATAATGGAAATATTTCAAAAATAATCCTACTGGAAAAATATCCAATTGGACATAGGTAGCTATATCAGATCATGTACTTCCTGTGCAATTTCCAAGCTTGCCATTAAGGAGTAGTACACTCCTTTTCCTACCCCAACAAAATTTGAGAGTTTGTCTCCATGGACCTCATGTTTTGGCTTTATTTCAACCAACCATGTCTTTGTGGCTGCTTGGGTACTTTTTGGTCACTTCTATGGTCAATAATGGACACCAAGTTGACAAAATTCATTTCCTTCAACCCACAAATTGATGGACAAATAGAGCCGGTCAACATGATGATTGTGCATATCGTAAGAATGTACAACTCCAAACATCCATGCACATGGGATTAGAGTATTCCTTATGTTCAACATAGCTACAAATAATCCCTTCATAGCTCTATTGACCACAACCCTTTTCAAGTGTGCTTGAGGTTCCAACCATTATCCCCAATTGACATAGTTTTTTCCATTGCAAATACATAAGAAAAATCCTCCCATTTTAGAACCAAGGTTGATTGGGTAGTAAAATTTGTTGAATGAATCTAGGACATCCAACAACAAGTTCATGATATTTTGTAGAAAGACAATTCCAAGTATATGCATTTCCATGATCAACGCCAAGTTCCACACAAGAATCAGGTTGGAGATAAGGTATGGATGCATTTAAAAAAAAAAAGCACCTCATAAGACCCCATCGGAAGCTCCTTCCACTCCAATATTGGCCTTACACCATCACTAAGACTATTGGTGCAAATTATTTTAAATTAAATATTCTTCATTTCTTAATTGCACTGTATTTTTGATGTGGAGCTGCTTCGACCATATTTTCCACCTCACTTGGACACCTTAGAAGTGGCCAAGCACTTGGCTCCTATAGAACTCAATCATGATTGCATTGAGAAAGCAACAATCCATCCAATCATGGACATCGAAATGAAGGGAACTCACCAACAAAACATTCAATTGTATTGGGTTGTCAACGTAAGGCAACTTCTTCACTATGGCAAGTGGCTCACTAGGATTCAAATTCAGTAGAAGTTTCCCCATTTGATGAAGGAACTTGATGTAATTGGCACCATTTCTCCTTAAGGCGGGGCATATAATCTAGGTTGATATTGTTCATGACCAGGGAAAATTTTAGGGGTGGAATTTAGCCTAAGGGTTACTTTTTGAACATTTTTTCCAAAACCATATTTGTCAATTTCCATTTTTATCTAGATTGATTTTCCCAAATTCCATAGGATATAAAAAAATTTACTCTAAAAATTGCCAAAATTGTCCAGAAACTCTATAAAACCTTAGAAATTTTAATCCTTTTAGAAAAATATCACCAAAATTTTTATGGTTGGAAATATAAGAATTAGTAAGATTTGCCATATTTTTACACTTAAAGAAAACTAAGGATCCTTATTATTTTCCTTGGTCATGACCCACCTATTCCATTGATTTATAATGGTTCCACATCTTGGTAGATTTTCTATAGTTTTTCAAGTCTTGAACTTCTAGAGCAGTTTTTAGAACCCAAACAATGTTTTCTGTTCCTGCAATGGATTAATCTTGCCAAAATCCTACTTAATCCTTCAGATGAATTATTCTTCTTAATGGGATATTTCCAATGGGTTGGTGTGCACTCCAAATGGAATTTATATGTGGGAGTTGTAGCCTTGGGAAGTTGACATATAAATTAGAATTCTTGGGGCCAATTACCACACAAACCAACATCTTGAGATTAAATACCTAACATAAATGATGGGTTATGGATAAACAAGAGGGAGGCCAATGTCACTCCACCTAACCCTCTTAATATATTTAGGCTATCTCTTTTCTAGCTCAAAAAGGAGTTCCTAAATAGGATTACTAGGATTTATCAATTAAGGATAAGGTGAATTTGAAGAGTAACCCTAGAAAAACATTTTTTTTATAAAATTAAAAGATGATGGCGATGAAGGGAATGGAGACTAGTATCTTATCAAATGGTTGAATGGGGTCAATCAATCATCATAGTGAAGATATTACTAACATCCAAGGATAGCTAGGGTTTGAAAGGAAAATCCTACTATATCTAAAAAATGAAAAATTTATCCTACGATCTACAAGGGAATAGACAGAATGGTACCTTCAACACTGACTTGGGAATAATATTCATTAACCATGGAATCCTAAGGCATACAATCAAGAGATGAAAATACACCACCCATTCAAGCATAAACACAAATAAATTTAACCTTGCAAAATGAAGACCTCACACGCAAATCATCCCAAGCAACAAACCATTGTTGACCCAAAAATACACCATATCATTAACAATATTTCCTCATCATAGTGATAGATCAACCATCCATAAGATCCAAAATATATTCCATTAAGTCTTAGTGGGATTTCTACCCTAATCCAACCATGAGAAATGAATGAGGAAGAGGTTCTCTTATATAGGAGAGGAGCTCAACTTTCTTTATAATAAAATAATGTTAAAATCCTAGATATAGTCTAGGGTGGAGTAAACAAATAAAAATACTCTAGTAAATCATAACAAACTCTAACAATTTCCATGATAAATGGTAGTCAAATACACAAGTACAATAGCTAAGATAAAAAAGGCTCAATAAGGGGGTGCATCCATCAAATGTGGGTGAATGAGGACATGAAGAAGTCAATGTAGTCCCGATGGGATAAGTCAAGTGGTTGAGTGATGTGAGTTGCAAGTAGGAGGTCGCAGGGTCAAGTCCTAGAGATGGATATCTATGTGAATGCTGAGGGACTCACTCAATGCCCCTACTAGGTTAGGTTGTCAAAAACTGCAACCAAGTGGTTTACCTTAGGTGTAATCTTTGAAATAAGGGGAATCTTTGAAATAAGGGGAAGTTCTTGGAGGGTTTCTCGTGATGTGTATTCCATAAAAATAAAAAATAAAAAAAGTCAATCATATCCAAAGGTAGCACTCCAAGATTTTTTTTTCAAAAGGTGGAGAACTTCCTCAAATAAGGATAACACTCTCCATGAAAAGGATCCAAAAAGCACATACAACAAAAATATAGCATGGCTCTTTAACCGATAGCTTTGGAATTGCTAACTTCTTCATGATTAATCAAATTTTCTATTATAACCACTTTTATGAGATATCATGGCCACTTTGCATGTAATGAAATTGAGATGGCATATTTCTATGCACTCTCTCAAAAGATAATTCCTCTCAAAGCTTGGGTACCCCTAAAAAAATGTCCCATTTAAAATGACTTAGATGAGTTTATAAACAACCCTTCAAAGGACGATCATTAATTAAGAGAAAATCAATGAGTGTAAAATAATTCAACAAGTGCAAGAGGTTTATTCTATACATAAAGGGTTGAAACCCTCAATCAACAAATAAAGTTATGTACAATATTTCAAGTGGGGAACAACTTCAACATTTGTGCAATGGATTTCCAAATAACAACTAAACCACGATGGGCTATGACATTTCATTAATACATGAACCAAGGAGACTATCAATAAAAAATAGGAGCATCCAACACAAGAAGAAGTATCCACAATAGATACTTGATCCATAAGGAAGGGGAGGCCCCCTTTTGCAAGCCACTAGAATTCCATCACACATGCAACAAGAAAGTAACAAGGAGGGTGCTCAACCAAAGACGATACCTAAAAGTGCTATGATTCCACCTATGTGACAAGGATCAATATCACTCCAAAAAAAAACCTCCACAAGTCATTGTGTCATCCATATAAACCACCCTAGTGTCTAAGAATAAGGGCACCCCAAATATAACTATCACAAACCATCATGTCACTAAATCATGCCAAATAAGCTAGATATTTTTCATGGAAAATCCTCCAAATGACACATCATTATGTAAATAATCCAAGCACTCCATGCATAGTAATAGTACATGCCACATGAAAACCCAAAGACTAGTGTTCTCTTTAAGAAAGTTATCCATGTGCAACATCATCCATATGAGAGGACATCCATAACCGATCATCATGAGAAGAAGCATCCCACAAATACTAACATAAATAACCCAAGTAATCATCACAAAGAAAAGTGTCAATATTAAGCCATCCAAATATCAATCAACATATAATCCCAAATTGAAAATGTGATGAGAATCACATGTTTACAATGGAAGGTAACATAGGCTCCAATTGTGGGACATGTATTCTCATGAGAGTGCATGGAAAACTCATAATATTTACAATGCACTTGTTAGAATGACCATCGATTGAAGAAAAACAAAAACCATGTCATAGGATGGATAACCTCAACATAAAAAGTTCTTATCATTCATTCTTTTATAAGGTGGATTTACAACAAAATAAGATACCAATGAAATATACTCTAATACTCATGCAAGAGTGTTACGTGGTACCAGTACCATCACATGTTCATATGTGTCCCTAGAGAGAGTGGATCATTTTTTTTCAGACCAGGAAGGGTGTTATCCAACATATTTTGAGGGATGGTTATTTCCAGACCCATTGTTTTTTTCTTTAGGAGTACTATGGCTTAGTGGCATTGTTGATTGCCCTTTGTTGGGGTTTTTAACCATGGGGTTGGTGTCTGAGGCTCCTAGGGGAATATCACTAGGTCACATGACCCCCCACTTGTTTCATTACTCCAGTGACATTTCTTTCATCTATGAGGATTTTTTCTCTGTTATAGGTCACCTTAGGCACCCTCTTGGTCCCTCTGCAAACTAGCACCCTCTCTCCTTGGGCCTCTTCCATTGATGATGTCATCATCTCCACCAGGTCATATTGCTTGTTTTGGGGAGGGTGTTGAGGGAATATCAGCACTGTTGGGGTTCGATGGGGCATGACGCCCTCCCCCTTGCTTAGTCCAGCCTTCAATTCAGAGTAATTTGCTCAATTTTAGTTATTTTAGTCATTGTTTGGTAAACTCCGGGGAAAATGCCATAAGTCACCAACATATTTGATTATTTTATATTATTTATGTTATAATTTTAAGTTAACATGTTATAATTTCAAGTTGACATTTTAAAGGCATGTTGTCCTATTTTATTTTTAAAAATTGAGTGTGAGAACATATAAATATATATCCTCACTTTTTTGAAAACACAATTTATGGGACAAAAACTCAATATGTTACTTTTTCACCCTAGATAGCCTTATGAAGTGATGCACACCTCTTGGAGTAATTCCATCCTTCTCTTTTGGATGAAATTTGGTCTTCTTTTTATTTTCTAATGCTTGGTGATTGGTATAACTGTTGGAAGGACACATGCTCAAGTAAGTCTAGTCCATTTTCATCCTTTCTTGATGAATTGTAGGTAAATTTTGCTTCTTTGATGATTGAATGGTATCCCCAAGGTTGCATTCTATTTGAATATGACATTTTATCTAATTTATATCCCCTTAGCATAGTAAAAATGCTCCCAAGAGGATGGTTTCATTGAGTTTAGCCTTGGATCTCCAACTTTTCCCTAGTTTAGCTCTTCAAACTAACCCTAGAGGTTGTTTCAAGAAGCCCTAATCTAGTTGAAAAGGAGTACTTCCTCCAAGAGGAAGGTTGGTCACTTTCCTCTAAGGCTAGGGTTTAAGAGTAATATCCATTAAAACTCTAAGTTTGTCCATCTTTTTGTTAGAGCTGATTTTACCACTCCAGGTGAATCACACTTGTATGGCCTTCCCCTGTCCCTCTGCAGACTCCTTAGACCCCTTGGACCATTTTTTGTCCTTTGATGTTTCCTTGACCATCCCTATAAACATATGAAAATTGATACACACAACTTTTAAACCCCTAATCGCGTATATACGTGGGTTTGACCCCTAAAACCACGTACATCGAGATGTGTGCAGAATCCAAATCCTTTTGGAGTTTTCCTTAACATGGATCCAACTCACTTGACTCCTGGACTTCCATATGCCTTGAGATCACTTGGATTTGACCTTTCATTACCCCTTTGAAAAGCTATATAAGGAACTCTTTGGATACATTGAAGGCATAAGAGAATTGAGAGCAAAGAAACTATAGTCCATTATTGTCGGAACTTGTGCTTGAGTCTGCATCCCTTTGTCCCTTGGAGCACTTTTGTGTTCTTCCCAAGCTTGCCTTTTGCTTGTGAGCTTGCTATCGAGAGATGGAGGATTGAGGTGGTGGAGGCCCAAGTGCGGGATTCAGTTTCTTCGATTCACAGACGTGCTGATAGAGGTTGTATCCATTGTAATCTCTGATTTTATATTAATAGAAATATCTTTTCCTGTCCAATAATGTATGTTTGAACGAATATTTTATCCATGGATTATTTCAAATGCTTATACATTGTTGATTATATATGCTAGAATAGATATAACACCAATATATATAGTATGCTTGTCTTGTTTACTTGTTGTTGAGGAAGTGATTCATGAATTCAAGCTAAAGTTGGAAAGATCAACGGGGATCTACTTCAACCGTCCAGAATAAGGTACGAGGTTTGATCCTTTAGTGTTAGATATTTGATTTCTATTGCATATTGGAAATGATTGATTTATGGAGTCAAGCTATTTGTTGTGGTACCCCAAGCCATAGAAATCGTTACTTTTTGCAGAGCTTATATTGGATTCCCCAAACGAGACCGAGGAGTTGGTTTGTGAAGATACGTTTATCGATGAGCACATATTATTAATCTCAACCTTAGACCCATGGTATGGGGATATCATTATATATTTACAAACATTGAAGGTCCCTACTCACCTCTCACGGGATGAACGACGACAGTTACATCACGTGTCTAAGAATTACCTCATGGTGGATAACACTTTGTACCCCTGTGGGGTAGATTCCATTTTACGTCGTTGTTTAACTCATGAAGAGGCTGAGGTAGTGCTGAATGATTGCCATGGAGGGGCGTGTGGTGGTCATTTATATGGGCTTTCTACAGCCCAAAAAATCTTAAGAGCGGGTTATTTCTGGCCGTCGATCTTTAAGGATTGTGTAGATGCGGTCAAGAGGTGCCATCCTTGATAGGTGTTTGCATGCAATATGTGCTCGAAACCTACCCTGTTACATCCCATCATCACCGCTGGTCCCTTCACTAAGTGGGGGCTTGATTTTATGGATTGAAACCCAGCTTCAGCTGGGGGGAATCATCACATCATAGTGGCTATTGACTACTTCACGAAATGGGCTGAGGCTATGCCTGCAGTTAAATCCAATGGTGAGATAGCCGTGCACTTCATATTCAACCAGATTATTACTAGGCTCGGTATTCCGAAAGAGCTTGTCACTGACCATGGCTCACACTTTCAGAATCGTATGATGGAAGAGTTGGCATCAAAGTTAGGGCATAAAAAAGAGCATTCCTCCTCTTACTATCCTCAACCGAATGGACAGGTAGAAGCAGTGAACAAATCACTCAAATCCATTCTCCAACGAAGCATCGCACAAAGCAAGAATAATTGGCACATTATGTTATATCCTGCTTTGTGGGCTTATAGAACCACTGTTAAGACTGCCACGAGTTTTTCTCCATATCAACTTGTACATGGAGTGGAGTCGGTATTGCTGGTTGAGTGTGAGATTCCTTCTTTGAAGCTAGCCATAGAGCTCGTACCAGACACTTCCCCATTGGAGGATCATTTGGTCCACCTTGAGCAACTGGATGAGCAACGTCAAGATGACTTGGTGGCTCTAGAAGTAAATAAGCGTCGCGTAAAGGTCCAATACGATAAGTCTATTCATCCGAGGAGGTTTAGTGAGGGAGAATCGGTCCTTTTGTGGGATCAACCGAAAGAACCCTTGGGGACAGGAAATTTTAACCCCATGTGGCGTGGTCCTTACATCGTGAAACATGTGTTAGAGAAGGGTGCTTATGAGTTAGTGGATTATGAGGGAACGACCTTGGCGGAGCCTAGAAATGGGCTCTATCTCAAAAAGTACTATGCATGATTTTCAGCCAAGGCTGGTTATTGTATATTATTGTATAGTTTTGCATAGGTAGGTCTTTTTCTTATGGTGATCGGGTTTGTGATTAGTTTCCGTTTCTTTTGGCAGATGTCAATGGAATCTTCCACCTTCATAGGATTCACGGATGGTGCGAGCTATCACACTCAACACTCATCCTCTACTGCTTGGGTGATTTATACTCCTATGGGTCAGTTGTTGTCTTCAGGAGGCGTATGTTTACGGCCATCTTCAAATAATGTTGCTGAATATAGTGCCGTTATTAAGCTTCTACGGGATGCCATTTTACATGGCATTCTCTCTCTTGAGGTACGTCTTGATTCAGAGTTGGTAGTGTCACAAATTAATGGTTTGTACCATGTTAGAGATTCGACATTATTAAGAAGATTCTTACGTGTGAGATTATTAGAACAACAATTTGAAAATATAACATACATACATATTCCAAGAATTAATAATCAAATTGCTGACTCATATGCTAACTACGTGTTAGATTGGCATTTGTTTCATACACAATAAGCTCATCACAAACATAAATTTTTACACATGTAAATAAATAAACCGATCATCATAAAAGTTTTTATAAACATCCAAAATGTGGTAATACATAGTGTCATAATACAAAAATGGGGCTCTCGAGCCACCAAAATATAATACACGGTAATAAAAAATGTATCACTCCCAGGTATCTAAGCCTATGGAGGAGGAGGGGGGTTGTGATCGTGGAATGTCACTATGGCTCTAGCTAGCTGTCGAAATAGCTGCACCCATGCTCATGGTACACCCACCACCTGGCGCTGCATGGCCTCAGGCAAGTCCTCGACTTGTGCCATGGGTACTTTGTGTGTTAGTCTCACAAAGTTGGTATGAATTCTTTGGAGCGTCCGCTCTGCATCCACACCCGTGATATCATCTCCTCTTCCCCTCCGTCTATGATGAGGGAAGCCTTCAGGCCACCATGGTCCCACATCTGCATGCATATGGTAGATGTCACTATGTATTGTCAACCAAAAACATGTCTTTTGATTCCACATAATCATAAAACACAAAAAAAATTAAATAACTCAAAAATTTTAAAGAGAGGGTTGAGATTCGTTACCTATGTCACCGTATTCCGATCCTAGTGGTAGCGGCATGTTCAGGTCTCCTCGGAAATCTATCCCCGCATAGGGGTAGTCATCGATGGAAACTATCTGTCATTGCCACCATGGAAAGAAATCAGTTAGATAGGGGTTGGACACCCTACCTCCACCTAGTCTGCGCATCGCATCTGCCCAATGCCATTGGGACGGATCTCGAACCCCATGTAGAGGAACGTCAACTCTAGGGCTCAATCCTAGAACACGCTAGAAGAAAAACATGCTTAATATGCTGCTAAAACCAAAGTTTCGCACTCTGCCCATCTTGCACTCACTGAGCTGGTGTTTCATGTTGGCCAGTAGTGCAGTGCTCCAATCGTATACCGTGGGTCTCATGCAATCCATTGCATAGAACATCAGAGGCCACGAGGCCTGGTGGAGTGAAGCCAAGCCTGCTATCCTGCCCAGTGTCAGTAGGATGGCCTTTAGGCCCATCACCTATATGGATTTAGTTGGGATCTGACTCCCCACCTTCTCTGTGTCTGGATAGTAGTACACCGCAATGTACTCATTTATAGTCAGGCCACCTCTGGGCCCGAGAACGTAGGTTCACTACTCCCCCCCATCGGGAAAGTCCAGTAATAAAGTATATGTCCTCCACTTCTATGGTGAGGGACATCCCATCTATCTGGAACGACTCTGAGTCTAGATCCCAGTATTCCACTAACATCTGCAATAGTCCTGGTTTGGCCCTTAAGCCACCAAGACACCAAAATTTGTAAATCCCACATGCATGTAACGCTTGTTGAGCCATTAGATCTACCCTTATTGCCTCTTCTACATCACCATGTTCATGTTCTCTCCATTCTAGGACCATCCTGCACAAAAAATTTGAGTTTTGTCCATTAGAATACTTAAAAAACCTTGAGCGCGGCCACATAAGCGACTGTTTGCCAAACAACCGCGTATGTATGCGACTGTGAGGGCATTTTCCACATATATCCAACTCTATACGTGGAAAAACCCTCAATTTCTGCATGGTCCATGGCGCCTATCTTAGAATGGACTAGAAACCCAAATAGATCATGGAATTTGACAAAATTTGTATCAAAATGGAAGAGTAGAGCATGGGTAAGTACCTAGAAAAAACGGTAGTGGATTCCACCGGCTAGATCTCCTGGAATTTGCTGTTGAATTTCTGAGCTCAAATGGGTAAACATTTCAAATGTTTTATAATGTTTTGAATTTTTTAATATTTATAGAAAATTTTCAAATTTATGAAAATTTTTACCCCCTTTCCTATAGTTTGGACCGTTTCTAATCCTTTTGGACCGTTTTTGGACTAATTTATGATGTAGGAGACCTTTTTGAGTGCCGTTTCAGCCGTTGGATTGACCCGTTCATGCTGATTTCAGGTATCATGTCTAAAATGGCATATAGGTTAGGTTTCATCACCGTTTGCATTTTGCATGACCTTATGACCATTTCATTATAGTCTTAGGTACGAACCCACTCTATTATGTCACGAAACCTTCTTGCTATTTTAGAAGTGGCATGATATGAGTGGTAGAGCTTGACCTTACATGGGTACCCTAGTTAGCGCCTTATTTGCATTTGGTTCCCATGCTAACATTTTGTCCCTTAGGGTGTGGGAGTCCATTTTATAGTATTGCCATGACATTTCACAAGAGCCTCATACTCCTCTTGATCTTTTGCTGGCCTATTTCCCTCAGGACTCCCTTATGTCAAGTTGTAATTGCATTATCATGAGATTTTAATGCCTTATTGAGCCTTACGCCAGCTCCCCTGACTTTGAGTATTAGCCATATAGCCTGAGCTTGTCTCATGTATAGCCATGCAGAGCCATTTTATATATCCTTTGTAGCTTGATTCCCTATTTTTACCAGGAGGGGATTTTCCCCCGAGTGTCGCTATCCTACACATGTATCCTTGCATTGAGCATAGGTATGTTTTATTACTTGGAACTAGTTTGTTTGCCCCTATAACACTCGTCTCCTCCTAGTCTGTAACTATAAAGTAGTTTTATTCTTTTTCAAGATTTTTAAATATTTGAAAAAGTCCAAAAAAATAAAAAAACCAAAAAGTCGGACAAGGAAAGATGTTACCTTTTGGCAGCTGTTGAGTCGTGTCTCCTTTGAACAGAGCACTGTATATCACATTCGTTGGTTGGGTTTATAGTTTGACTTTAGGAGCTATAATTGTTTATCTGATTTTATCTCCACTGACTGGTTAAGCTTCCAGTCCCCATGGAGCCTCTATCGATACCTCCTGTGTCGCAGAGATGTCCCAGTTTTGTATATCGAGTCTGTGCTACCTTTATTCAGTCACCATTCGCTGTTATGTTCTTGTTTGAAGGAATTTGAAACCTGAGTCGACCATTCCTCAGTTATCTTGACTTTGCATGTCGGCCATTCTCGGTACAATTACTGGTTTTTGCACCTTATGATCGAGTCCTTCCACATTATACAGCTTTGCTGAGTACCTCGTGTTGGATGATGGGGGATGCCTTAATGCCATCCTTCCAGCGGATTTCATCCCATTGACTCCAGATCATTTATTCTGGGATTGGAATCTAGAGACATTTTTGAGTGCTTTGAGACTTGCAGTCATCAGTGGCAGGTTCTCTCGCCATTGACAATTTTTGGGAATACATCAATGTCCCCTGATCGATGGATGCTCTCAAGTGTTCGACCTCAACACATTTATTCACACTTGTTAGTTTGCACTCTAGTACCTTGATTCCAATTTTCATTATCGGTAGGTGATCTCGTGTCTGTTAATGGTATACATCAATGACCGGTAATCAGATGATGGACTACTATGTTCGGCCTCGACACCGCTATTCACATAGTAGGACATGTACTCATAGCGGTTTGTGTAGAAGACCTTCCAGATTGGTGGCATCTCTTATATGATACCTCCTTGATCATTCCAGTGTTCATGAGATTTCAACTCTCGTGACTTGATTCCAGTATATGTCATACATTTCCAGATATTATGGAGATCTTGATCCATTGTATATCTTCAACCATTATGGAGATCATGATCCTTTGTATATCTTCATCATGGAGATTCTGATCTATGTATATTGTACATGGCGATGACCACTTATGTGATATTTTGTATCATGCCTATTCATATCCACTGTACTCTTATGTATCCGGAACTGCTATATGTATTTGCATAGTTGTATCATTGTACTATGCTGATTGGGTGGCTGGTCTTCCATTTGGGATCTTTCATCACTCCACTTCTGGGATGGACTTATAATGTATTTCGGCCATCGTATGACCCTTCTGACCTCACACATTAGGGGGCATCTGTTATAGCTGATTTTACCACTCCAGGTGAATCACACTTGTATGGCCTTCCCCTGTCCCTCTGCAAATTCCTTAGACCCCTTGGACCACTTTCTTTTCCTTTGATGTTTCCTTGACCATCCCTATAAACATATGAAAATTGATACACGTGAATTTTAAACCCCTAATCACGTATATACACGGGTTTGACCCCTAAAACCGTGTACATCGGGATGTGTGCAAAATCCAAATCCTTTTGGAGTTTTCCTTGACATGGATCTGACTCACTTGACTCCTGGCCTTCCATATGCCTTGAGATCGATCGGATTCGACCTTTCAGTACCCCCTTGAAAAGCTATATAAGGAACTCTTTGGATACATTGAAGGCATAAGGGAATTGATAGCAAAGAAACTATAGTCCATTGTTGCCAGAACTTGTGCTTGAGTCTGCATCCCTTTGTCCCTTGGAGCACTTTTGTGTTCTTCCCTAGTTCTCCTTTTTCTTGCGAGCTTGCTATCGAGAGATGGAGGATTGAGGTGGTGGAAGCCAAAGTGGGGGATTTAGTTTTTTCGATTCACAGACATGCTGACAGAGGTTGTATCCATTGTAATCTTTGATTTTATATTAATAGAAATATCTTTTCCTGTCCAATAATGTATGTTTGAATGAATATTTTATCCATGGATGATTTCAAATGCTTATACATTGTTGATTATATATGCTAGAATAGATATAACACCAATATATATAGTATGCTTGTCTTGTTTACTTGTTGTTGAGGAAGTGATTCATGAATTCAAGCTGAAGTTGGAAAGATCAACGGGGATCTACTTCAACCATCTGGAATAAGGTACGAGGTCTGATCCTTTAGTGTTAGATATTTGATTTCTATTGCATATTGGAAAGGATTGATTTCTAGAGTCAAGCTGTCTATTGTGGTACCCCAAGCCATAGGAATTTCTCTCCGTAACACTTTTCTACCTAAAAATCCTACTTGTACATTTGTAAATATTATTCTTAGGTTTAATTTTTGCATATGCATATGTAAATATTTCATTTCATGATGAATTAGGGCATTAATTTATGTCTATAATTTCATGTTTGAAACCCTAAAAAATAAAAAATAAAAATATATATTTTTCAACTTTTGGTCTTCCTAAAATTTTGGCCCACACTACTACAAACGTGGCCTTCCATTTTAGACCCAAAAACCCCTAGAGTGAAATTATAGGAAGCCCTAAGATTCCAAAAACCTAAAATATGCCCTAAAACCCTAAAACTTGTCTTGAAATCTTCCTAAACATCCCTCTTAACCCTCAAGCTTCATTCTTCAAGCCTCGAACTCCCCCATTTTGTCTATACCTTTTCCTCGTCCTCTCTCCTAGGGTCTTGTCCCTCCTCTTGCAACTCACCAAAATGATGCTACAACCCTTTTGCCACTTTCTTTGAGTTCTACAAAAAATGGCAGACCATCCCTTATTTAAGCCACCCTAAATCATGTAAAATATACAACAAAAACTACATAACACAAGTCAAAGGGTTAGCCAAAGTTTGATGTTAACCATTGTGGGACGAAATATAACATAAAGGATAGAACTTTGACACTTAATGTTATGTTACTGACTGATCTTACCTAATTTTACATGTTATGAAGACACATATCATATTTGGTTACGTGATTAGGTTGAGAAAAGGTGAATGTTGAAGTTAATTTGGTTGGCATGCACTATATGTGATTGATCATTGTTTGAATACCAATTGATGATATGCATTTCTGTCATTAGTAAACAGTCACTGTTGTATATTGAGGTGGCTAGTTGAAGGAACAATATTTACATGTTTTCCTCCTTATTAATGGTGAATGTCACACAAGTGATTGAATCAAAATTGGCCTGTTCATTATATTGTACACTTGAATAAATTGGTAACTTAAAGGATTCCTGAAAATTGACAATAGTACTTGTTGCATTTACCATTTTCATATCTACTTAGTACTTTCTTCATTATCTGTTACTCCAACACTGTTATAAACCAGTTGTCCAATATTATTGAAGGATAATATGTGTTACTCTCTTGTTGATGAATGAATGAATGATCTTTCGCTGCTAAATCAAATGGTTATATGAGACTAGAATTCTTATTACTTCTACATGCATTATCCTTTATATAGTATGTCTTATTTATTCTCAATTTGATTGACTAAAGTCACTGGTCACTAATATAATTGTGTAGAAGATACAATTATTTGATCCTAGTGTCTTGTAGAAGGGATCTCCCCTTGGAGGTTACCACGCTCCAAAGAATTCCAAGTGAGTATGACTGAGGTGACATTGGGTCAAATTTCCTTCATATATGCTTATTGGGCCACACCGCTAGTTTTCCCGGTAACATTTCTGGCACCGATGTCGTGGAACCTCAAGATCATTAAGATAATTAATCCAGGAAATAACAACACTTGATAAGTCTTGAGGTAAGTTCTTATCAATATTAATGCATATATTTTCTTGTAAGGGATAATCTGTAGGATTATCTGGTGACTCCACAAAGAACACAACCTATTAATCATTGTTATCTTAGGTACGCCCTTGTTTTGGTACTTTGGTGATATTTGTTGAGTTAACTTGGCAGGTCTCTCTTGATGTCTCCAACTGAAGAAAGATAAAATAAATACTCTATAAAGGAAAGGAATCCAGATGACATGGAATCTTCTTATGAATTGTGGATGGATATATTGTGTTTTCTAAACATTTCAGGATATCCACATCAGTATGCTATTGAATACGATGGGAAGGAAAATTTTCCACTATTTCACGAATATAACTATCAGGAGGCAACACATATCTGGGAATTCATGAAATTTATTCAAGGAAACAATATCATACATGAAGACATTAAAATGAATCTCTTTCTACTATCTCTCAACTTAGAGGACAACTGGGATGTCAGAAATTGGTATGAAGGTTTTCCTCATTAAAATTTTCTTCACCCAAATAGTTGATCGATGCATTCAGTGAGGAATGGGATCGTGATATGGAGAAATATGTAAGGAGGGTTGTGATCAATCATATATGGAAGATACCTTGGGAAACAACTAGAAACAAGATGGTCCTAACGAAGAAATCAATGAGGATACTCCGTTTGATTTTAAAGATCTTGATAATCAAACTATTGCAGAAATGGAAGTATATTTCACTCCGCTCAACCTATCAAAGTTCCCATGTTATTTAGATGGAATAGCACATGAAATATGGAATCCCTTCAATGATTAGAATGAGGATTATGGCGAAGACCTGGTCACAAAGTTTTTGTTGTTATTCCTAGAGGAATTTGAGTTGGAAGAAGGTGTTTATATGAGATTGTGTGATGTTCACCTAGAAGGAAAGGCCCGTGTTTGGTTCACAAACTTGCTGAAAGCTAAGATATTTTCTCTTACATAATTGATTCAAATATTTTGTAGACACTAATTCCCTAGAAAACAACATAGATGGATGGCTTATATCAAAGAAGAAAAGGATCTATTCAAGAAAAAACAATATGACAATCTACTTAAAGAAGTGCACAAAAGGCCAGAAGTAGTTGTTAAGGAATATTCTCTTGACAAAAATCAAGTCTCAAAAAATTTGCTTGAAGAAATAATGCTTCAAGGTCTTGTTAATGACGTCAATATTTCCAAGAGAGAAGTTACTCCTGAAGATGAAGGAAATATCGCTCTTGAAAAAAGAGACTAGGACACCTTCATAGAAGAGAATGAAGAGTATAAGGAAATGTTGGGTCTCTTGGAAGAGAATGATAACTTCCTTGAATATAATGATTGTTGGAGTTTGATTGGGCCACTTATATACAATTCCTCAATACCAAACAATATTAATTTTTGAGCCCTTCGATAGCATAGATGTGGGAGAAGAAGTCAACATGAATTAATCCTGGAGAAATGATTATACAATTTTCAAACAATACGTTGAAATTCTTGATGAGGATATGCTTGTACCTTTTATTGATGATGAAGATTGGATAAATCTTTTTTCCACTATAGTTAAAAATGAAGTACCTCTAGGAATTACAAATGATTGCTATACCCAGATTCCTCAACTTGATACAAAGTGTGAAGATTTGGGAAAGCACACCGCCAATAAGGTTCCATACGACTTAGTTTATCCTTTCCTACCTAGAACCAAGAGAAGTGTGGAATTTCATATAGATACAGAGATGACTAGTTTGTCATCCATTCTAGTAGGTCATGCCTACTATTCTCTGCAACATCTCTCAGAAAATCTTACACTAGTTGTCCATCCTTTCTATCATATATCGATAATTCCTTAATGATGAATTTCAACAAGATCGAGACATGTATGTGGGTAAGTATGATTTTCACTCGTCAATTTCATAGAATTTATTGTTTATCTTTTTGTTTGAAGCATGGAGGTATGAATCTTATGGATGACAATTTCAATTTTTTTAAGAATATTGAATGTACTAACATGAATGTTCCAAAGATGAAAAATGTTCTTCTATGTACAAAAGAATGTTTAAATAGGTATATGAATATGTTACAACTATCCATAGAAAATACTCCTGAGTATTTCTATGGCTCACCTTTACAAATGGTGTCTTAAGTTCAAAATCAAATGACCAGTTTCGTGAGAAATTATTCCTCAATGCCAATGTATGATGGAGGTGGCCCATACATAAGTCCAGTAGAAGCATGTATAAATGAATCTTGTCATAGAAATCCCTCTCTGTGGCATCAATATCAAGGCTTCCAGGTTCCTGCATCCATCCAACCTTCATTTCCCATCTTGATGGAAGTCTTGGTTCATACTCAGCTTATCATCAATGATATATTATCATGGATTGTCTTTAAAGACAAAGGAAAGAGTTTAAGTATGAATTGCTTACTCATCTAGCTACATTGGTGGTATGATTTTACTTATCCCATTCTAGTTATCATGTTTAGCATAGGTAGGTTTAGTTTCATTTGAGTATAGGAATATTACTACTACCTTGCATTGAATTTGTTGTTACTCATGTTTAACTACTTCAATTTCATATATACTGAGAAAGGAATGACGAAAGTGTATGCCTCATGATGTTTTTGATATCCTTAGATATTTGATGTGTGTGTAGGTCTATATGTACTAGAAGGTTCAAAGGAAGAGCACTCGTACCACAGTTGGAGGTAGTGTTACATGGTACCAGTATCAGTGCACCTTTAGATGTGTCCCCAGGGAGAGATAGTCATTTATTTTTAGACCAAGAGGGGTGTTCTCCAACATTTTATGAGGAATGGTTAAGGCCAAACCCTTTGGTTTTTTCTTTAGGAGTACTATGGCTTATTGAAATTGTTTTCTGCCTTTTGTTGGGGGTTTTAAATCTGAGGTTGGTGTCTAAGGCTCCTAGGGGTAGATCACTGGGCCACATGACCCCCCACTTGTTTCATTACTCTGGTGAAATTATTTCAACTGTGAGGCTTTTGTCTCTCTTACAGGTCACATTAGGAACCATCCTGGTCCTTCTGTAGACTAGCACCCTCTCTCTATGGGCTTCTTCCAGTAATGTCATCATCATCTCCACCAGGTCATATTGCTTGTTTTTTTTAGGGGGGGGGGTTGAGAGATTATAAACATTGTCGGGGTTAGATGGGGCATGATGCCCCTCCTCCTCATTTCTTACTCCAACCTCCAATTCATATTAATTTGCTCAATTTTAACTATTTTAGTCATTTTTTTGGTAAACTCTAGGGAAAATGCCCCAAGTTACCCACATATTTGATTCTTTTTGTTGGATAATAACTCCCGATTCATATATTTCTCCATAGAAAAATCATTTATTTATACATTACATATGCTGGTTGCGTTTCATCTTCCGACCAGCCTTTTCACCTTCCTACATAACTATTCATTTTCCTTTATTTATTTACAAAATATAATCCCAACGGATTATATTCCAACAATCCCCCCCTTAATCCGAAGGGGTGTTAGT
>LPNX011173213.1:112924-187520 GCA_001517045.1 Pseudotsuga menziesii
AGGAAGCCTTAAAATCCAAAAAATCACGCTCTCAAACCCTAAAAATAGTCCTGAAATATGCCCTAAACCTCCCTCTTAACCCTCAAACTTCATTCTTCAAGCCTCAACCTCCCCTCTTTTGGATACCCCTTTCCCTCGGCCTCTCTCGTAGGGTCTTGGCCCTCCTCTTACAGCTCACCACAAGGCTTCTACAACCCTGTTGCAACTTTCTCCGAGGCTTGCAATAAATTGCAGACCGTCCCTTATTTTAGTGACCCTAAATACTATAACACCTCCAACAAAAACAACATAATACGAGACATAGGGTTAGCCAAAGTTTGACGTTAATCACTGTGGGACAAAACATAACATAAAGGATGCAATTTTCACATTTAATGTTATACTAAGGACTGGTCTTACCTCCGTTTATGCTATAAAGACACATATCATATTTGGTTACTTTTTTAGGATGACAGAAGGTGAATGTTGAAACTAATTTGGCTAGCATGCACTAAGTGTGATTGATAATGTTTTTAATACCAAATGATGATATGCATTTCTATCATTAGGAAAATGTTACTGCTGTAGATTGTGGTGGCTAATTGAAGGAACCATATTTACATGTTTTCCTCCTTATTAATAGTGAATGTCACACAAGTGATTGAATCACAATTGGGATGTTCTTTATCTTGTACAATTGGATAATTTGGTAACTTAAAGGATTCATGAATATTGACAATAGTACTTGTTGTATTTACCATTTTCATATCTACTTAGTAGTTTCTTCATTATTAGCTATTGCAATACCGTCATAAACAAATTGTCCATTGTTATTGAAGTGATAATATATTTTACTCTCTTGTTGGTGAATGAATGAATGATATTTTACTACTCAATCGAATGGTTATATGAGACTGGCATACTTATTACATCTACATGCATTATCCTTAATATAGTATATCTTCTTTATTCTCGATTTGATTTACTAAATGCACTAGTCAATAATATAATTGTGTAGAAGATACAATTGTTTTATTCTAGTGTCTTGCTGAAGGGGTCTCCCCTTGGATGTTACGACGCTGTAAAGCAGTTCAAGGGAGTGTGATTGAGGTGACATTGGGTCACATTTCTTCATATATGCTTACTAGGCCACACTACTAGTTTTCCTGATGAGATTATTCATTCTCCTACATACCTATTCTAACATATCAATGGAGTATTATAGGTAAAATAAAATATCCAATGAATCCACTTTGACATTTCATCCATGCTATAGTTTCTTCCCTTGTCTTTGGTAATGAACCAAGAGAATACAACAACAATTATAAATTGAATACATGCAATGACGTTCATCAAAAAATGTCTAGAAATATATATGATATCATGAGCACCTGAAATATCATCAATAAATTCAAGCCCTTGCAAAGAGCAACAAGTCATTCCATAGGATTTATCTATCTAATATGAGATAGGTCTTTCCTAGATCTCTCCACCATAGGGTTTTCCATGAAACCTGTAATGTCATCATGAAAACCAGTTATATTTTAAAGGTTTGGGTGCAATGATGCTCTTTTTAAGGTGTGGGTGCACCGATGCTCCATGGCCCATGGGTAGCAATATTATTTTTTGATAACAAACATCAGTGATCCAATTTTGGAATGGTGCGTCGATGCTCGTTTTAGGTTAAGGTGCATCTGTTTCGACACTCTTCTTTGTTCAAGGTGCATTAGTGTTGGTGCTCCTCTTTGGTGAAGGCACACTGATGCTCCTCTTATAGTCTAGGCGCACTAGTGCTTCTGATAAAAAAAATCACCAAAAATAAAGTCATTTTTTTAACTTATTGAAAAAAGTAGGAATTTATAAATGTTGTAAAGAAATGGGAAATATGTCTTAAAAAGATGAAAAAATAGGCTTTGTTTCATTTCTTCATTTCACATGGTTCTACTAGAGATAAGAGGAAGAGGAAGAGAAAGAGGAAGAGGAAGAGGAAGAGAAAGAGTATTATATCCAAGCAACCAATTTTTTCCCTCTTCAATGTTTCATTTCTTCATGTTATCTATTTTATTACACTATTTTTCATTTCTCACATGTGTTACTAATTTCTTATTTGCTTTTGTTGTTTTCTTTGGTTGTTTTGAGGGTTTTTCTTATATTTTGTAGGTTAATGGTGGATGTTACGGAGAGAAACTTCCTATGGCTTGAAGGTACCACAACAGATAGTATGACACCAGAAACCAATCCTTTCCAATATGAAAGAGCAATAAGCAAATCTAACACTAAGGGATAGAGAATCATACCTTATTCAAGGCGGTTGAAGTAGATCCCCGTTGAGCTTTTCCAATGCAATTGCACTTACAATTTTCTCTCAACAATAGCAAACAAAGAAATCATGATATATATAAATGTGTTAGAGCTACTCTAGCATATATAATCAATCATGTATAAGCAAGTAAATACATCCATGGATTCAATATTCATATTCAAATGCACATGAATTGGATAGGAAAAGATATTTCTATTAATAAAATAGAGATACAATAGTGACAAACTCTGTCGGCACTTTTGCGAAATGGAGAAACTGAGTCCTCCACATGGGCCTCCACCACTTCAATCCTCCATCTCTCCATAGCAAGCTCACAAAGAAAAGACAAGCTTGGGAAGAACACTATGTGATCCAAAGGGACAAAGGGATGTAGACTCAAGCACAATAAAAAATGAGGAAACAATGGACTATAGTTTCCTTACTCTTCAATTTCTCCTCCTTCAATGTATCCAAGAGGCTCAATATATAGCACTCCAAAGAGGTAATGGAGGGTCGAATCTGAGTGTTCTCAAGGCATATGGAAGGCCAAGAGACAAGATATTTGGGCTGGCATATGAGGAAAATTACAAAAATATTTGTCTTTATGCACACATCCCAATGTGTGTGGGTTTGAGGTCAGAAGGTGAGTATGACGTGAATATGGCTTTAAAAGTCACGTATAGGTATAAACATGTGATTTTTGGGAATGATCTTGGAAAATCAAGGTATAATAAAATTCCATGGGGTCCAAAGAGTCTGCATAGGGACATGGAATGCCATAAATATGTGATCTACCAGGTGTGGTAAAGTCAACTATAACAGATGATCCCTAATTTGTGAGGTCAGAGGGGTAACATGATGGCCAAAATACATTATATAATCCATCCCAGAAGTGGAGTAATGAAGACCTAGATGAAAGAACCATCCACTCATCAGTACAATACAATGATCAATCTCCGCATGTGACTACAAATACATATAGCAGTCCTAGATACATAAGAGTACAATGGCCATGAGTAGGCATGACATTCAAAGTGTCATGTGTGGTAATCTACACGTAAAATATACAACGGATCAAGATCTCCATAGTGGATGAAGATATTTGATATACACTGGAATTTGGAATAAAGATCACGAGAGCTGAAATATCATGCATACTGGCACGATCAAGGAGGTAGCATATATGGAATGCCACCAAGCTGGAAGGTATTCTACACAAACCACTACGAGTACATGTCCTACTATGTGAATAGATGTGTTTAGGTCAAACATAGTAGTCCATCGTCTGATTACCGGTCATTGACGTATACCGTTAACAAATGCGAGATAACCCACTGATAATGAAAATTGGAATCAAGGTACATAGTGCAATCTAACAAGTGTGAATGGATGTGTTGAGGTTGAACACTTGAAAGAATCCATCGATCAGGGGACATTGATGTATTCCCAAAAATTTTGATGGCGAGAGAACCTCCCACTAATGACTGTAAGTCTCAAGGCACTCAAAGGACTCTAGAATCCTATTCTAGAATAAATGATATGAAGTCGATGTAATGGAATCCGCTGGAAGGAGTGCATTAAGGCATCCCCCATCAACCAACATGAGGTACTCAACAAAGCTGTATAATGTGGAAGAACTCAACGAACAAGATGTGCACGAACTAGTAACAGTACTAGGAATGGACGACATGCAAAGTCAAGATAACTAAGGAATGGCTGACTCAGGATTCAACTTACTTCGAACAAGAGCATAAGGAAAGTGGTGACTGAAGGTAGGAAGCATGGAATCGATATGAAAACTGGGAAATCTATGTAACACATGAGGCATCAATAGAGGATCCATGGGGACTAGAAGCATAACCAATCGGTGGAGATAAACTCAAAGTAACGAGTACAACTCCTAAAGTCAAAATAATAACCCAACCAAAGGATGTGATATACAGTGCTCTGTTCGAAGGCGACACAACTCGAATGATTCTTAAGATAACATATTTTCCTGTCTGAATTTTAATGTTTTTTTATTTTTTTGATATTTTGAAAAGCTTGAAAAACAATAAAAATTATTTATAGTACATAGCTAGGAGGAGATGAGTGTCATGGGTAGGAAAGCTAGTTCCAAGCAGTGGAACATACCTATGCTCAATGGAAGGAAGTATGCGCAGGATGATGAAACTCGGGGGAAGGTCTCCTCCCGGTAAAGGGGTGATAAAGCTGCAAAGGTTATGTAAAAGGATCTGCTTGGCTAGACATGAGACAAGCTCAGGCTACATGGCTTATAACTATGAAGAAGGGATCGGACATAAAGCTCAATAAGGAAAACAAAACTCATGAAATATAATTACAACTTGATATATACAAGGGAGTCCCTATGGGGAAAAGCGAGCATAAAGTTCAAGAGGAGTATGAAGCTCTTACTCAAGGACATGGCGGGAGGGACTCCTACAACCTAAAAGAGGAATCTCAACATGGGTACCAAATGAAAAATAGGGTCCAACTAGGGCACCCATGTATAGGAAGGCTCTACCATTCACATATATCACTTCTAACATCATCATGAAGGTTCTGTGACATCATGGAATGGGTTTGTACCCAAGGTTAAGATGAAACGGGCATAAGGCCATGTAAAATGCAAGCGGATGTGAAATCCTAGCCTACATGCCAGTTCAAACATTATACATGTGATAAGAATGAACGAATCAAAGACTCGGTCAAAACGCGCTCAAATCGGCCCCCTACAACAAACATTAGGCCAAACAGTCCAAAAATGGTAAAAAATGGTCCAAACTATAGGAAAGTGGGTAAAAATTTCTATTTTTTTTCTATAAAATAGTGAAAAAAATATTTTTTCTATACCATTTGAAAATTTACCCACCATAGTGTTTTTAGACTAAAAACTTGAGAAGCTGATTCCAGGAGCATCCGTCCACGAAATCACACACCGTCTGGTTCAGGTAGATCATCATGCCACTCTCTTTCATTTTCATTATTTTATTTTTAATTTTCATGGTTAATTGTTTACTTTGGGCCATCCCAAAATAGGCATTTTTTGGCCCACACGCAAAATAACTATTTTTCTGCATATAGGGCTTGACATATGCAGAAAAAACCGCGATAGACGCGTATGTATGTGGCTTTTCTGAAAATAGTTGTGTATAGGGATGCAAATAACAATTTCAAAGGCACAAACTAATGAAAATCGGAAATTATTATGCAAGATGGTCCTAGAGTGGAGAGAACGTGAGCATGAAGACGTTGATAGGGTTGTGAAAGCCGACTTAATGGCTCAACAAGCTTTGAGGTATTGTGGTTTTTACAAGTTCTAGCACCTTGGAAGCTTGAGGGAAAGACCAAGGCTACTCTAAATGCTAGTAGACTATTAGGATCCTGACTCAGATAAATTCCAGTTGGACGGGATGCCCCTCAACCTTGAGGTTGTGGATATCTATTTCATTACAATACTATCCCATAAAGGGGAAGTGGTGAACCTACGAGTTCATGGGATAGGATTCGGTCTCACTATAGAGGAATACATTGTTGTTTATTGCCTTCTGGATATGAAAAAGGTTGGGAGCCAGATATCGATAAACTCGATCTAGAACCTAGGGATAAAGGACATACTATTGGAACTTGGCAGGATAGCCGGGTTAGAATCCCTTCACCAGGATTCTAGGCCATTGATGTTCTATGTAGTGAAGTGTATGTGGCCTACCATTTACAACTGGAGTACTTCACTGCTGAGAAACATGAAGCAACAACTCACAGACTACAAGATGGGAAGGGTAAGGAACTTTGGGTTGGACAACATATTGAGTGATTTATTTTTTGAGCATGTGTAGGGGCTAAGCGCAAGAATTGAGATTTCCCCTCCTAGTGCTCGGGATCCAGCTCAATTGCACTGGATGAATGTCATGCGGATACTAGGAGGGAGGCAAGTGGCCAACCCCTACTCAGGAGACTTCTTCCTCTGGAAGCTAGCACCATCAACAAATCCTACATAAACTGAAGACTCTGTCAACATCTTCCACAATAAACGGAAGCAATTCAACCAACTTGATCACCAAAAGAAAACCAAAACTAAGCTATGCAAATGTATAATAATATACAACAAATCAGCTGAGATTGAGAATCATGCATAGTAATTTTTAAGATAGAGCCCATTTCTAAGCTTTTCCAAGGCTGTCCCTTCAGAATTGACTAACTCATAGGAACCATTCTCTAATACCCGCTTGACCACGTAAGGACCATGCCACATAGGTTTAAAATTTCTTGCCCCCAAGGGTTCCTTAGCTTGATCCCACAAAAGAACCAAGTCACCTTCACTAAACCTCCTAGGATGGACATTCTTATCGTACTGGACCTTAATGCGACACTTATTAATTTCAAGAGCCACTAAAGCACTTCGACGCTGAGCATCAAGTTGCTCCAAGTGGACCAACCGCTCTTCCAATGTGGAAGTCTATGGGAAAAGCACCATGACTAGTTTCAAAGAAGGGATTTCGCACTCAACCGGTAATATAGACTCCATCCCATGCACAAGATGATATGGAGAAAATATGGTGGCAGTCTCAATCGTGGTTTGATAATCCCATAAAGTAGGATATAACATGATATGCCAATTGGTTTTGCTTTGTGCGATGGTTCGTTGGAGAATGGACTTAAGTGACTTGTTCACTGCTTCAACTTGTCCATTCGCTTGAGGATAATAAGAAGAGGAATGCTATTTCTTATACCCTAACTTCATAGGCAACTCATCCATCATCTTATTCTGAAAGTTCCTTCCATGGTCACTGACAAGATCCTTTGGGATACTGGACCAGGTGATAATCCAGTTGAATACAAAATGCGCGTCTATCTCATCTTCGCCTTTAATAGTGGGCATAACCTCTACCCATTTCATGAAATAGTCAACAACCACTATAAGGTGATGGTGCCCCCCAACTGAAACTGGGTTTCAATCCATAAAATCGAACCCCCACTTAGTGAAGGGACTGATGCTGATGATCAGATGTAAAGGGGCAGGATGCAAGCACATGTTCCATGCAAACACCTATCAAGGGTGGCAGTGCTTGACCACATTAACACAATATTTAAAGATCGATGAAAAAAATATCTTGCTCTCAAAATATTCTAAGTTGTATAAAGCCCAGATAAATTAACACCACACGCCCCTATGTGGCAATCATTCAGCACAACCTCAACCTCTTCATGAGTTAAGCACCGATGCAAAATGGAATCAACCCCATAGCGATACAAAGTGTTATCCACAATGAGGTAATTATTCGCTACATAATGTATTCGTCAGCGCTCATCTCATGAGATGTGAGAAGGAACTTTCAAGTTTTGCAAGTAAACAATAATGTCCCCATACCATGGGTCCGTGGTCGAAATGAGAAAAATGTGCTCCTCAATGAAAGAGTCCTCATGAACTTCTCCCTCATCCAAACTCAGAAAATTAGATATGAGCTCAACAAAAATTAATGACTTCTTCGATTTTGCCGAAACAAACTTGAGGTCAAATTCTTGCAATATCACAATCCATTTATTGTACTTTCCCCCTATCATCCTTCTAGTGAGGATGAATTGAAATGGATTAATGTGAGCTACCAAAAAAGTTTGGCAAAGAAGGATATAATGCCTCAAATGCTGGACCGCATGGACAGTGGCTAAGGATAACTTCTCGACATGGGTATAACGAAGCTTCACATCAATAAGGTTTCCACTAAGATAATAGATGACATGCTCATGAAGCTCCTCATCCTCTTGAACCAAGACCATACCAATCGTCTCTTGAGATGTAACCACATATATAAAAAAAGTCATGGCTATAGTCAGGTGGATTAAGCAGGGGGGCCAATGCCAAGGCTCTATTTAAAGCATCATAATACTCTTGGGCTCACTCATCTCAGATAAAGGGTGTGTCTTTATTCAACAAATGCATGAAGCCTTTAGTAAAATTGGCAAAATTGACCACAAATCTTCGCAAGAAGTTGGACATACCTTGCACCCATTGAATATGTTGAATATTACGCAGGGAGACAATTGAAGTATTTCCTCAACCTTCAAAGGGTTGACCCTTATACCCTCCTTGGAAATAATGAACCCTAGTGAGAGACCAAACTTCATGCAAAATATGCACTTATGAAGATTTAACCGAATTTGATAACGACAACATCTTTTGAAAACCAAATGCAAGTGATAAGGATGACGCACCCTCATACGAGAGTGAGTAGCTAAGTCATCCAAATAACCTTCAATAATCTTTTTAAGATTGTGAAAGTCGAAGGTCATATCCCATTGAAATGTAGCTCTGATGTTTTTAAGGCCGAAGGGAATCTTTCGATATGAAAAAGTACCCCAAGGACAAATGAAATAAGTCTTATGTTGGTCCTCAAGTCTAATATGGATCTGATTATATCCCTAAAATCCATCCATAAAGGAGAAAACTTTGCTCCCCGCACACTCATCCAAAATCTCATCAATAAATGGCATGGGGAAGTTATCCTTAGGACATGCTCGATTCAAGTCTCTAAAATCCATGCATACATGGATCGTTTCTTGCTTCTTATCCATTGGAATAGGATTTGACACCCACTCCATTAAGGGAATGGGATAGATGAATCCAGCTTTGAGAAACTTCTCTATCTATGCCTTAATAACGGGTGCTTTCCTAGGATTCATTGCACGCAAATGTTGTTGAACATGTTTTGCATCCGGATAGGTTTTAATTTCATGTTCGACAATATGAGGGTCTATTCCCAGCATTTCCTCATATGACCAATTGAATACATCTTGGAATTATTTAAAAATATCGGTGTATTATCTAACCTCAATGGGAGAACAATATTCCCCAATGTACACATTTTCAACCTTACCAGGAGCGCAAGAAATATTAATAGGCATAGTTGGTGACAATTTGGACATGTTCCCTTCGACATACTTGCTAGGAGAGCCTAATGGGACCTTGATCCTACCAAATTTCTCACTAAAGATCTCTTATAGTCATTACACTCTATCTCATCAATCTTAGGAAGAAAGTAAGATCTATGATGCAACTCTCCCCAAGGAAGTTCAACACCTAACATAGCTTCGAGAATAGCCTCATCCGATGGAAAAATGTCATGGAAGTAGTTGTGAGAGTGAGATGATGCAACCGACGAAGCAGACAATGCATAAGGGTCCTCATCCTCCTTCCAAAAAGAGGAAGGACTAGAATCTACAAAATAATAAATATTAGCTTGATAAGCCACCAATGCTGTAGACAACGACATGTCTATCTTGACAGGTATAGAATATTCACCCGAAGTACTTGAAGAAGGAAGAGTCAAAGGGTCCTCCATTTGCGAAGTGTGAAAAGGAACCGAACTCAATGATGTGGAGGCCTTACCAAGACTAGAACCGATCATAATAATGGGCGCAACACAATTAAATGTTCCCATCAATGAATGATACATGCCCACCCCAACACTCTCAGTTGCCGACTGAGAATGATCAATAACTGGGATAGAAGCTCCTGATGATGCTTTCAAACAGAATTATAAAAAGATCTCTGGTCATTCGTAAAAATATTCCCATCCAAAGGAAAAAAAACAACCTGGAATAGGGATGACACGACTGCTTGCATGTTATAAATCCAGTTCCTACCCAGTAAAAGATTATAGTTGAGGGGCACACCAACCACCTCAACCTCAATTGAAATAGTCTTCCCTCCCAACTATACCTCTAGGGAAGAAAATATGACATGCAACTAAAAATATCTTTCATGAAACACAGTTAACATGGTTCGCGACTGAGACAACGTAGGAGAACCTAACCCCTTCCAACAGGAAAAAGACATCACAAAAGCCGCAGTGTCTTCATCAATCACTGTGCGCTTGATGGTGTTGTTTAGACACTCTACATGAACCAAAAGGGAAACATAGTAAGGCAAGAAAGGATAGAATCCATGAGTTTCAAATTTGATCACCGAAGGAGAGCTTCCATCAACCACCCCAAGAGAAGACAAGAAGGCCTTCCTTTGCGAAGGATAGGTCTGAATAACTTCCAAATTAGGCATCGCACAAGGAGTCTGGCCCAAATCCTCGACAATATAATAGTTATGGGCAGCTCAGGCATGAGGATTGTGCCCCAAATGCTTTAAGACTCCCTTAGGAATGCGAGGTGGAGCTTCAGGCTTCTTCCTAGGATTTTCAATACACAAAGGGCTCTCAGGTGGAGTAGGTTATTTCCCTAGGTCAGGTTGTGACATACCTTAATCCTTATAACGTGTCACAAAATTTTCAGTAGAAATCATGTTAATGCAACCATGGCCACTAACAATGTCCTGTGGGTTTGGAGTCCCACTAGAAGCACTACTAGGGTCCACGGTGCTCGAGTTCATATTTTGGTTTTGTGGTAAAGGATTTTTCAACACAGCTGGGCTTTGTGTGATGAACTTCGAGGCATCTTATATCCAAGGGCACAAGTGAGTGAGGTGATCATCCCCACAAAGCTTGGACGGAAATTTAAACTTACGTTTAGGTTTTTTATTCCCCCTAGAATTACTGTTGTTCTTGTTATTATTAGCATTTTCATTCCTCTTCCCACCCTTTATATTGTTTTACCTTTCTTCTTATTCCATCCAGGTTGCTGGTTACCTTTCTGGTTCAAAGATTGAACTGAAAGTACATCCACCGTTTGGGTAGGATGAGACGAATCCGTAGCTTGTCTCGACACATGCTGGTTAATATGCAACTTATTCATTTGATTTGTAACCGAGTTTGCAGGTTTAGCACTTGCAAAGCCAACAATTCCATCGACATGTGGCCTAGGTTTAAACTTAGGGCCAAAATTGGATCTAGGTGCATTCGATATTATCTCATACAAGAGCCCAGATTGAGCATAAATAAAATCTTAATCCTGAGCTTAGAAGATATCTTGTTCCTCATTTTGCACTCTGGATGTGGAAACATCCTTCGCTATATAAGGCAATAAAGACTCGAGGAACCACTCCAAAAGGAACTCTGGTGGAATAAATGGTTTAATCAATCTCTTCCATCTATGCCACTCTTGAATGTGATATGAGATATGGGTGGCTTTGTCCTACCAAAATGTCGACAGGAGTTCAGTACTGGTGTCGTAACACACAAGTAGCTGAAAGTGATTGAGAAAAGTCACAGCTAAGTCATTGAATGCCGTATAAGTCCCCCTGGGAAAATCTATGTACCACTTCACCCTAGGACCTATAAGGGTGCATTGAAATAGCCTTAAACGAACCAAATCGTGATTCAATGAGTTCGAAGAGAACCACAGGTGGAAAGTCATGACGTGCTCACCGAGGTCTTCACCAGTATTACCTTCTAACTTGGTAATCTCCGAAGGAAGCTTGGTAGGAACAACCGACCATGCTGGGTCATGAGATACAAGTTCATTTTTCAATCTTGACAAGTTAGGTAAATTCAACGTCACAAGGAAATGGAGCCTACGTTTAGCCTTTTGATTCGAAGCTCCTTGACAAGGCTGGTTCACATAGGTTTGATTGTTAAAAAAACCATGGTCTTGGCTAGTGGGATAGTAGCCTCCTCCCATTTCACCCATATAGGGCTGCATATTGTAGTTTGGAGTACCTTGAGGCTGGGGTTCTATGAAGCCATAGTTGGGAGACTGATAAGTAGGTTGATACCCAGACCCATAAGGTGTATAATTTTTTCCATAAGACGCTCCATAAGGTGTTCCATAAGACACTCCATAAGACGATAAATACCCTACCGACACATAAGGAGGAACATAGCCTTGTGACACTACGGTGTGAGTAGACGCAGGACGAACATGGCTAATGATAGAACTCCGACCCGAAGGACCATGTGAGTTAGGAGGAGGATGTGTCGTCAAAAATGAATTTGAAGGAAATGGTGTTGAAGATGATGGAACATGGGAAGGGATGTAACTTGTGCCCCCAATTTTCACATGTCTAGGATCAGTTCCACGAATGGGAACACCAGTGCTAGGCCTAAGATGCATGTGTGAAGGCCCTCTCATCATTGGGTTGGAAGGTGCAACATGAATACTACTACCAAACCTCTTCGCTTGGAAAGGAATGGAAGTGCCCCCAGGGGGAGCACCAGGGTCAACACCTGATCCAACATTGGGTGCTAGATCGGTCTCAGGAAGGTCTAGCATGTAACTGGGATAGTACTAGTGGGTGCATGGTGAGTCTTACCACTCGAATTATGTGACCAATACCTATGGTCTGCGCCTATGTAGTCCAGAAATTGTGATAAATCTTCATGTGATTCCCTAGCCACATGGTGGCCGGACCCTACTGGAGTCCCATCCGTGCTTGAAGGTTCAACCTCCCACACGGGAGGTGGAGATGAGACATGCTCTGGGATCTCAAACCCATGGTGACTCATGGTGAGATTTGTGTGTCAATCAAAGTGAGTATTAGTCCGCCCGGACTTTCTGGTTCTCTCACCCAAAGGAGGAGGAGACGTAGAAGGTGGAAGCCATGCTAAATGGTGAGAATGACGGGGTTCTGCACTTGAATCCACTATGACTCAACAAAAATAAAAGACTCAATATAGATACGCAATCCTAAGCAATCTAGCGTACACAGAGCACACTCCTAAGAAAATCTACAACCAAAATACAAGCAAACCAAGGGAAGGATTTGTGAGCTCCTGACTACAGCAGGTATTTCTCTCCTAGGAGAGGCTTGAGACTCCCATACACTACAAATGGAGGTTTGTAACCAATTATAGTGTCCCTCAGCTTCAACACGTAAAGCGACTGTGATGTACGACCCCTACCTGGACAGGACACCTACATAATAACCTCTGTAAGTACCCCCTGCAATACCTAGGTAAGGAAACTAAGGTCACCCCAATATAACCAATGCTCAGGCAGATAGTCATAGGTGGGATCAACCGTATGGGAAGAGTAGCAAAGCCCGAAGCTTAAAAGCACCAACTAGTACCTCAAAATCCCCTAGATACGAATATGATCCTGAAATATCTCGACACTCATAGAAAGTGACCAAGAGCTATTGCAATCACAATCGTGCACGCTTCCTCATGATTATGACTCAACAGTGAAATAAATGTGCACACCTAACAAAACAGTTCCAAGTGCAATTTTGTCAAATGAAAAACAGGGTATGCCACTACATGAGATGCAAATTTTTCCTACAAATGAGAATGCAATCATTCCTAAATGAGCACCTGACTATAATTTCATTAATCAAACCTAATGCAAGTACCATGTAAGTGCAAAATACAAGAATGCATAAGTATGCAAAAGAAAAATATTTTTGTATTTTTTGAAATAAATGAGATAAAAAAACAATAACAAACCCTACAACTCTCATACCATGCAACCACTCACAGACAGCAGCCAAGCAAGGCACCAAGATAAAAGAGACCTAATGCAGTAGTCCCAAAACAAAAAGGAACAAATTAATGACAAGAACAATATCTAATTAAAAACAAATGAAAAAGGGTCTCTGGTCAGAAACAAAGGATGTATACAGACACCAGCATCACCCAAGAAGTCTCAATAATCATCAAAACTCACCCAAAAACACTCAATCCTCCAAATAAAGATAAGAAAAAGGCATACGCGGCTGTTTGCAGTAAACCAGCGTACATATGCGGGATGTCAAGAGAAAACCACGTGTATATGCAACGATGAGGACAAAATCGCATGTAGGAAGAAAAAGAGGGAAAATGATAAGACAAGGTCAAATTAATACTACATGATAGTACCAGGAAAACATACCTCCAGACCTGACACAGAAATAGAGAAATAAAGAGAAATTCAAGCACATTGTATACCCAATCCCTGAAGAAAAAAAAACTAGGAACCTCCCCAACATAGTCGCCAATTCTGTTATGGAGAGAAACTTCCTATGGATTGGGGGTACCACAATAGATTGTATGACACTAGAAACTAATCCTTTCCAATATGCAAGAGCAATAAGCAAATATAACTCTAATGGATATAGAATCGTACCTTATTCTGGATGGTTGAAGTAGATCCCCATTGAGCTTTTCCAATGCAATTGCACTTACAATTCGCTCTTAACAACAACAAACAAAGAAAGCATGATATGTATAAATGTGTTATAAACTTAGAGATACTCTAGCATATATAATCAATCATGTATAAGCAAGTAAATACATCCATGGATTCAATATTCATATTCAAATGCACATGAATTGGACAAGAAAATATATTTCTATTAATAAAACAAAGATACAATAGTGACAAACTTTGTCGACACTTCTGCGAACTAGAGAAACCGAGTCCTCCACCTGAGCCTCCACCACTTCAATCCTCCATCTCTCGATAGCAAGCCCACAAAGAAAAGGAAAGCTTGGGAAGAACACTATGTGCTCCAGAGGTACAAAGGGATGCAGACTCAAGCACAAGCAAAAATGAGGCAACAATGGACTATAGTTTCCTTACTCTTCAATTTCTCCTCCTTCAATGTATCCAAGAGGCTCAATATATAGCACTCCAAGTAGGTAATGGAGGGTCGAATCCGAGCATTCTCAAGGCATATAGAAGGCCAAGAGACAAGATATTCAGACTCATATGAGGAAAACTCCAAAAATATCTTTCTTTATGCACATATCTTGATGTACACAGGTTTGAGGTCAAAAGATGTGTATACATGCGAGTATGGCTTTAAAAGTTGCGTATAGGTATAAACATGTGATTTTTGGGGATGATCTTGGAACATTAAAGTATAATATAAGTCCATGGGATCCAAAGAGTCTGCATAGGGCCATGGAAGGCCATAAATATGTGATCTACCAGGTGTGGTAAAATCAGCTATAACAGTGGATTCCTTTCATGGTTTTACATCAAAATATATGGGTTTCCCCCACTTATTGAAAGAAGCAATTTTTTTTAACTTTTTAAAGAAGTTGAAAAAACATCTCAAGAAGAGGGGAAAAAAGAGGGTTTGTTTCATTTATTCATTTCACATGGTTCTACAAGAGAGAAGAGGAAGAGGGAGAGTATTTCATCTAAGAAACTAATTTTCCCTCTTCATTGTTTTATTTCTTTCAATTATCTATTTTATTTCTATTATTTTGTATTTCTCGCTATTGTTCCTAATTTCTTATTTGGTTTTGTTGTTCATTTTTTTTGTAAGTAAGTACCCATGAAGTTTCAAACTGGTGACCTTATGCAATGAGTGCCTTAATAGTACACCCATTCACTACTTATTCTACACCCCAAGGATAGTTGTTCATTTTTGTTGCTTTGAGGCTTTTTCCTCTATTTTTCAAGCTAGTGGTGGATTTATTTAGGATTTTTCTTCAAAATATATGGATAGAAAATGAGATGTAGGTTTAGAAAAGAAAATGATACTTTTTTTGCAGCATGGTTGCATATCCTTAATAGTTTTCACCTCTTTTTATTTGCAAGTTAACAAGGTTTTTGTACACGTGGAAAATTATTTTTTGTTTGTTGTGCTTCTATTATGTATGGGTGCACCAGTGCTTCTCTTTGGTGAAGACCCACCAATGATACTCTCTGGTTAAGGTGCACTAGTGCTCCTCTTTGGTAAAGGCGCATTGGTGCTCATTTGTGGTATATGTGCATGTCTATTGGTCCCATATTAGGGTGTGGGAACACTAGTTCTCTTATTTGGTATGGGAGCATTGATTCTCCATATTAGGCATAGTATCTCTAGTGGATGAGTGGTTTTGGAGAGTTCTCATCAAACAATTTGGATGTAACAATTGAGTAGTTTGTAATTACAAGAGATCCACTCATTAAATGGTGAATGGAGTGGTTTGATACTCACCATGGTTTTGTATGGGTGGCTTCATCACCATTACTATAAATTGTAATGCTTAACATTTAAATATTAATTATTGTACATTTTCATAATATTAATTTAATTTTATTGATAATATATTTTTTTGTAAGTAAGAACTATATATTAAAGATAAATAAGAAGATTGCATATGATGAAAAATAGTCCAGACTTTTCCTCTATCTGTTTGAGACTCCAATACATAAGCACAAAACCTATATACTATTAAGATACTTCAAAATTGCGCCTTCCCAAAAGGAAACCAAAGATTTTTTTGCTTTAAAATACCTCTCTGTATTAGCTTCATACTACAAAATAGACTTTGAATAAACTGAGACTTTCCAACCTTTAGACTCATACTATAACTACCTTTTCATCTAAGCAAATTAAGCAGACCAACAAAACTAGAAAACTATACCAACCATGAATTGCAACCACTAAACCAATAAAACACTAATTATCACAAGCTATACAGATTTTTGATCCAACCACTTTAACATAGGATAAGAATTAAAACAAGAATAAAGGAACCAGGTAATTCTTGCGTTGCCTCAACAAGCCATCAGGTTACACTCTCCCTAGCTGCATATTGGAATTAAATTGGTCAGTCACACGATGATCAGGAGGAATGAGGGAAATTCTCAGTTGACGGGAAACGTCGTCTATTTTCATGTGCATTAACCGGGAGTCAATGTGATGCTCCTTCCAGTAAAGAATTGGATTTTCATCCCCTTTATTCTTTTCATCCTTCTCTAGCATAACTCGATCTAACTGACCTTTCATGACCTGGTACACATATATGGACCAATCATACAAAGGTTATTGGTCGCATGTGTATCTTGGATTAGTTATCCATGGTTCTAGGGATTTGTACTCCTCCTTAGGAGACACTTCCTCCAATTTGTCCCATATGTCTTTCTCAATCGCCCCGATTTAATCTTGGATTGTCTATGGGGTTGTAGCTTTATAAATCCATCCCGCTTGAGGGTTTCTTAACTGTTCATGATTTTTCTTTGCACTTTCCCAACCTGGTATTGCTCTATGTATGCCCACTAATCTCCATACTATCTCCTCCTCCTTTGTCTAAGTACACAACAATTGCATCAACTTCCACTCAAAACTATACAAATTGGGGATTCTTCCAACCATAAGCATTGGTGGGCAGACTGTAGGTCAGGATGAGGAGCATATCAATTAAATATCCATACCTGAACATAATGGCATTACGACTAGTCCTAGTCACCTGGCGTCACTCCATCTCATCATCATGATCCTCCATACCCATTTCACAGTTGTTAACCTTCCTTATCCTGAGCTCTCTATTAATGAACATGACACCCTTCATTCTATCCTCTACCATCCAAATTAGTTTAATAGTGATCCAAACCCAAGCTAAGGAAAGCCACATGTGGCACATTTATTGTAGGCTTGACCCACGTGTGAGCATAATTGCTCCACGTGGCTCATTAAACTCCCAAGAACTTGCCATAACCGCACTCGGATATGGTATTTATTGATAATGTCTCATTGCATATGCTTATAACTATAATTTCTTATTTGAAACAATCAAAATCATATTTTATTTTGATATCTGATACGTATTTCACTTTTAAATTATACATATTAAGAGATTCATTAATAAATAAGGGTAAGAACTAATACTTGTAATATTCAAATCAAAGTTACAACATCGGTACTTTCTAATAATCTTGTATTTATTAAATCACCTCCCTTTATTTGCATGTGCACAAGGTTTGTGTACACAACCTATTGTTTTTTTTCATAAGTTATCCTCTCTCGTATGGCAGTGATACTCATTGTTGGTTAAGGTCCATTGGTTCTCATCTTTGGTATAGTAGCTTCTTTACTATAGGAACACCAATTCTCTATAACTATATATTTTAGTGATTAACATTTCAATATTAATTATTATACATTTTTGTAATATTATTTTTATGGTTTTTGTTAATGTCTTATTTCATATGATTTTAACTATAAAATTATATTTCAAACAATCACAATTATAATTTTGGTTTAATATTAGACAAACATTGCATTTTTAAATTGTAAATAAGAGATTCATTAATAAACAAGGGTGAGAACTAATACTTGGAATATTCAAAATCAAAGTTATTATATCACTACATTTTAATAATCATGTATTTATTAAATCAACTCCCTTTATTTGCATGTTCACAAGGTTTTTGTACACAACAAATTGTTTTTTTGTCATCGATACTCCTCTTTGGTATGGGCACACCAATGCTCATTGTTAGTTAAGGTGCATTGTTGCATCTTTAGTATAAGCACATTGGTGAAATTTTGGTATAAGCGCATTGGTGCATCTTTGGTATAGGTGCACTGGAGCATCATTGGTATAAGTGCACTATTGCTCCTCGTTGGTATAATTGTAGTGGTGCATATTTGGAATAAGTGAAATGGTGCATCTTTAGTATAAGTGCAATGGTTCTTCTCGCTGGCATAAGCACATCAATGCATCTTTGTTATAAGCACACTGGTGTGCTTGTCTCATTAAAACACGCCAATGTAAAATCCTGTACTAAAGCCTTTGGCCGCCGATATTTTCTGGTTATACTAAATTTCTTTAAAAAATTCCACTAAAACATTTGGTAACATTGGGAGAGGTTGTAGCGGATTTTTTTTAATTTTTTTTTACCAATATTGTATTACTAAAATCCTCCATTACAATCATCTCTACATGGCCTTTTCCTTGTAGCGACGATTTCTCAATTTCATACATCAAAGCATCTCTTGGTCTAAATATCCTTCACTACAAAGATTCAAATTTGGATGCTTTTCGATAGCTACATATTAACGACTTTTTTAAGAGATCAACCCCTTTGGGTGAATATTTGTGTTAACATAATGAGTAATATAATTGTTGAAGAGTTCTATTCATGGCACTTAATGCTATTACAACATGGATTAATACTTAGAAGAGTTTTTTTTTTGTTTTTTTAACCATGTTACATACATACATATATATATGATTAGATATCAAGAGTACTTTGTCTTAAAGTCATTTTTTAATTCGTTTGCTTGTGGTATACATGATTTTTTTCATAGCATGTTGATTTTGGTTGAGTCATATATGTTAGACAAGTACAATCAAGGCTCAGTCAGCAGCACTGTGATGTAGATGCAGTCTGATCCGAGATATCTCTTATGGGTAACTGTCAGAACTAGGTTTCTGTAGTTGGGTGGGGATTTCTCCTCTCACGGAACCTTACCAACTTGATTGACAAAAGCCGATGTATGTCTTACTTATACTTATTATGCAAATTCAAGATATTACTCTACTTATCCATTGACAGAGATTACAACAGTCTATATAATTCCTTATTAGTGATTCCAACTAACAACAATGTGACAGATGCATACAAGAACTAGTTATAAGAAACACTTATTCACAACATACAATCATGTGACACAAACACATTCTTCAAATACACATTGAAACGATATTTAACGAGGAAAACCATCCGAGAAAAACCACAAAGGCACTCTTTATCTGGGATGAGAAATATATGGCACCTTTCGTCTATGGACTTAGCTTGCAGACTCTGCTCTAGATATTCTTCTACAATCTATACATGCTTCTCTCTCCTCTCATGTTCTCTGGTCCCAGACCTGGGAGTTTTCCTCTCCTTCACTCTACTATTGATATACACACAACCTGGATCGACTCACTCTTCTCTACAACTCTACGACTCTTCGACTCTACAAACAAACACATACCAACTAGGAAGTAAGCAACCAATCGACTGAACAGGAAGTAACCCACACATAGCCTTAGTTATTCCTTTTATAGACTCTTTACATTTCATAATCAATCGACTTCATTCCGTAAGCCTACAGGATGTCATTCCTATTCTCATACATTTCTGTTACAACTGTCATTATGTCACATGCCCCAATTTTGCAAAATAATATTATCTTATTTTGATTTTATTCCAAGACATTATTTTAAATTTAATGCTAAGTTGTAAATGATGACTCAGCAGAGTCAAGGATATTGAATGTAATTCTGAATATTTTAATTTTAAATAAATAAAAGTGGAGACAACAGCTTGGGAGAGCTGTTAAAAAGAGTGTTATTGGTCAAGTTGGTGGAGGAGACTAGGTGGAGAGAAAATAGACAAGTGGTGGCATCCTTAAACACTTCCAATGTTGCATGTGGAAACCTCCCTACATTTGGGTCATGATCCCCCAAGAAAGTGGGATCATAGCAAGTGGCTCAATTAATGACAACTAACCCAAAAATACCTAGGCAATCTTAATAAAAAATCCCATTGAAGAGAGCTGAGGCTGCTCATTCCAAGAAGAGAATCATTCAGATGAATGTACTTCAAAGGATTTCATTGGGAAGGGAATTTGTGGAAGGTGTTTGAGGGTTAAACTACAGGAAGTGATCTAGTACAACTTTTCAGATGAAAGATCTTGCTGCTGAGTGCAGAGTTAGTACTGAGTCATTGGACTAGTATTTTGTTTCTTGCTCCACCAGTTCTCGGCCAAGGAGACTAGGAACATGCTCGGGGGTCCTAAGAAGTCGTTGTTTGAGCGCTCTCCATGAGATGGTAGGGAGGAACAACCTCCCAACGTTGTTGTCATCCAGCTTTAAACAGGTTCTACAGTCTTTATTTACTGTGTTTAAAGTTTATATCTGAGAATGAATGAATAATGAATGATTGATATGCTATGTAGTGAACTGTTAAAGCTTGAAATCTCTTAGTTGTTTGAATGCTGAATCTGTATTTTGATGAAAAATAATCCTACCTATGTTTTTCCCCATCTGGAATAAACCAGACCATACTCTAGCACAGTTGGTGTGTTTAAAATGGATGAAGTATGATAGGAATCTGAAATGAATAGAGTACTTATGTTTTTCAGAGTGTTGAAATCTCTTCCTTCAATAGATAGTTGCTTCCAGAAAGAATAATAATCTATTTAGTTAAGTTATTTTTAAAACCAAACTGTGTATTAAGAATGCTAGAAAAAGAAAAGGATCATATCATTTTATTAATAACAGTGTGTTCAAGTATGTAAGTTGTTCTTTTACAAAGTAATTTCTTTTACAAACTACACATCTAACTTGAAATAGAAGAATTATAAATGTCACAGTTATAATGCTTATTTTATTTATGTTAAGTAAGGGTTTAAATATGGTTCTGTTAGTTTATATCTTTTCCTAATATTAACAACTATTTTAACCTGCAACTATTTGAACTCTAAGTAAGGATTGGCAACTTAATTAAATTCTAAAGACAAACTAATGCAAGATAAGGAGTTTATTAATAAAGAACTTAATAACTCTCACAGTATTCTTTTCCTTAGAATTAAAATAAACTAAAATACATTAGTAACCTATGCTTAGAGCATTATTAACAAGGAATTGTTCTTAAACTCTTACAGACAAATTATATGTAAAGGAGTAATGACAGGTTGGAAAATCCTTATTTCTTTCACCAAGCTTACATAAATAATCCTATTTAATAAACTAACTATTATAGACTGTTCTCAGTCTTTATTAATAAAGTATATGTGCAAATACGTACTTAATAAAATATAGTAAATTTGCAGATAATAATATTAACATAAACAGTATCGTTTATAAATTAATAATTATTTAAAGAAACTGAAGAAATCTTTGACAATAATCGAACTTAACAAAATAACAATACATAAATCATTATCATAAAAGTTAAATAGGGTAAAAACCCTAGCTCATATTTATGAGCAGAAATCTATGAGTATACTTTTTATATACAGTAATAACCTAGGATAAACATTAAGATTAGTTATTTTTAACCATTAAAAGAACAAATTAAAATTTATTATACAGAGGTAAAATACAGTAATGAACAACATATACAAAATGTATACTTATAAAAAGAACTGTCCCTTTTTATTTTACAAACAGGGTGTATCTGTAAAAACGAAAGACAGGGTTAAAACCCTTATATTTATTACAATTACAAATGTAATTACATTGAAGTCACAAACTAAATTAATTGGATTATGTAATCCATTAATAACTAAGTTGTTATAAATTACTTACAGTTCTTTAAGGACAAACAAGAAGACAGTGGTAATCATTATAAATTAGAATTTCCATAATGCTTTGTAATACTAGTTAACATCCAACTAAATATAAGTATTAAAATTTGTTAAAAATTAAGTAGAATAATTTATTTAAAGACAAGGGTTTCCACAGGATAAACCCAAGCTCATAACTCTGAACAAAAACGAGAAAGAATTATAACTAAATCTTGACTGTATGTATTAGTCGTAAAAATATTAACAATAACATTTACATAGTACTTTAAATAGAGCTCAAAACTTCACCTATAGTCGAGAAGGGTAAAAACCTTGAGTACGTACTACTTAATGTCAAACATTTGATAAATCAAAACAAGCTTGAAGACATAACTGTCTTTACAAGATAACTATTAATTATAAATTATCCGTAAAGCCAAACATCAAAACTAATTACATTGCTCAGTTAAAACCGAGTCTACCCATTGACTAGCGAGGGTTTGAAATTGGGTAATTCAACAAATGACCTGTAAAAATAAACCACATAACTTATGGAGAGTCGAGGAAGGCTTCCCCAAACCCTGGGTGATTCCAAATTACCACCTTGATACAAGTACGGTGAAAACCCAACATATGGACCACGGGGCTTACTCGTTTTAAGCCACAAGCCATGGCATTCGCTGGCTGTCTGCATACTTCCTCCTCCATGAATGCTGATAGTGGCGAGCACCTGCAAGGAGTTTTCAAAGGAAGAGGTCAGAAAATAAACCCCTTACGAATTGTTTATGCTACTGTATTAGTAAAACACCTGCTACAAATTAAATGAACATTAAAAACCACTTTTTACCTGTGTTTGAAACAACGAACAATCTCGTAGAAGTACTGTCACCAATAGACCTTGCTAAAACAGCCCGTAAGACTAAACCTCATGTAGACAGCGAGCCACGAGGACAACGAAAGAAAACTAGAGTAGACAGTAAGCCATGAGGACAACGAAAGAAAACTGGAGTAGACAGTAAGCCACGAGGACAACGAAATAAAACGAGAGCTGACAGCAAGCCAAGGGCCAAAGCTTGCAGAGTGAGAACTCACAGCCACTAAGAATGGCTTAAAAACCAAACTCGGAGGTAAAGGCAACACTAACCCAAGACTCGAGACAACTGGAGTAGAAGAGGACTGACGGTCGCCATGGAAGCCAAGCAGAGCAGCCTTAAGGGCTAGCATGAACTGCGAAGGAGAAATGAAAATGGTTAGGGTTACGAAGGTTCTTATATCCTCCACGCTTGGCCAGGAGAAGACCACGTGGTAACGATTAAATCAAACCATGCAATGGATCGTTCCCTATAGTTTCCTGCATAAAATGATGACCAATTATTCAATCATTTGAAATGAGGTATAACTATATCATCAACCAAATTATTGCTTGTAAAACGATACATCGCTCATCATATGACATGCTAGGTCAGGGTTAGAATATCAACGTTGTGAATTACATTGACCTAGCAAGGAAGTTTCACTTTTAAAACCTTGGTTAATGCCTGAAATCGTTCATGCATAATACTCATTTCATCATTAACCTTATGTTTACTATATTGTAACATCATAAACACGATTTGGATGGTAGCAATTCTCTTCTCTAAACATTAACCTTGATATGGATAGAGATCATATATTATATGAGAGAGATCAAGCTAAACACCGAACACCCATAACTTTCTTGTGTAGAAACAATATAGTTTTTACATGGTTAATCTTTTGTAAAAACGACTTTTCAAGTTGTAACATTTTATAAGTGGCACAACGTAGTTTATGTAGAATCATAAACTCCTTTTAAAAGTTGTTTATGACCTTAAACAAATTATAGACTTAAATGTATATTTAAACAAAATAGTTTATGCATGTCTATAGGTCATATAGAAACTAATAAATCAAACAGTAGCAAAACTATGAAGTTGACAAAGTGTTTTGAAAGAACACTTGTATGAATTGCTTTTACATAGTTCAGAGCGACAAAACCTTGAACGATTTTGGTTGCGACTCAACCAGGTTCTTACTTTTGATTCTCCATATCTATTGGTTAGTGAAGTGGTTATAGAATTACACAAAATAGCTAGAAAGTCGACCTGTTTCGAAGGCATGAATCTTAGAAAGACTGATTGTAAACAATAATTTAATACAAGAGAAGTATCATATAAAGTTAAGAAATTGAATAGGAATGATCCTACTTTAGTCTAGATTTATTAGAACCACATGGTTCGGCATGAAGTTAAAAATTATAGGCAAACATTGAGTTTAGGTGAGAAAGCATTATGGTTTATTTTTGTTGTTAGCAAAAATCAAACTTGTAATGGCAAGAAGGTTAAGGGCTGTAAGTTTCCTGGCAGAAGCAAAATGTGGAATAGTTGTTACACAGATAAGATAATATATTATTGTTTACATACTGACAAAAACAACCAATATAACATTGCAAGTTATGCGCACTAAAGTAGAAGTACTTTGTAACTAAGATTATAATTTAAAATTCGCAAACATATCTTACTGTCACTACGTACTCCTGAACTTTATTACAAGAAAAACTGAAGGAAGCCAAATGGTTTTACCTCACGGAAGCTGTTTAGAATTTAGCAGCTTAATTAATAAGCTTTATAATTGCAAATAAAACACTGCTGGATACTTTAAGATGTTTTAAAACGTACTCGTTCGATCATACCTGTAAACCTGTGAGAACTAGTAATCTTCTGCATTATCACAATTGCTAAGTAAGCCCCGGATTCAAAAGTTAGATTCCACCTACTTGACATGAAAAGACTCTTCAGTAAACTGAAATAAAACAATACGCTAGTAAATCTTATTCTTGTTACAAATTTAACTGTTGAGTTAACATAATTAATATTTTGTAAAACTAATGACTTGACTGTTTCTTTTATTTGCTAACCTTTAGCTGTTAGTAGACCGCAGGTTTTAGCATTTGTTGTTATCTTAAAATTTTAATTTTTTGTGAAAATTTGGGGTTTTGACACATTAGGCACTATCAATCCAAAATACAAAGATGGTTTATTCCCTAAATCATGCGTGACTCTAGTCGACTTCTTACCCACGATCTCTCGAGTTGTCCTTTTTCAGTTGTTGTATGCCTTCTATTTTGTTCCTTCTATTGCACCTGATCTCATCACATCTTTCCCTTCTGTCGCAAGCTTCTTCTTTCACAGCTACTTATATCACAACTTCCTCTGTCGCATGAATGAACTCTTCTCATTTCGAAAAGAATTTTAACTCAATTTTTCCTATCTTCTCCTAGGGCCAAGAATATATATAAATATTTAATATTTTTAATTTAATGGATTGATGGATTCACATGTGATCATTATTATTAAAATTAATCCTAAATAAACAAATAAGTATACAACTTTGGATGATTCATGGCATTATAATTCTTAAAATTTCAAATTTGAAATCTATTGAATTTATTTATTTTTCTTAAAATTTGAGATTTATAGATTTTGTTTGATTTAATTATTAGATTTAAAATTGATAAAATTAATTAAAATAAATACATTTAACATATGTTTTAAATTTAATTATAATAGTTTAATAAATTCATTAAATTTGATTTTAATCAGGCCACACCAACCTGTATCCTGATTGGAGTTTTTGGTGTCTCCTCCCAACTAGCTCACCACTAAGGGGAGTTGAACCCAGATCACCCTGTTGACGAGACTTCAACCACTACCTTAAGGTGCCCCATGACTCCAGGTTCAACTCGCATTGAAATTAAACCTTGCTCACTAAAGGAAAACTCCCCACTCTTCACTAATAGATCCAACCCCTTTAAACTATAACTTTATTATTTTAATCTACAATGTGAATATATTATTTTCTTTCCAGTATGTTCACAATATAAATATTTTAATTAGTTCTTCTTTTAATTTGATTTATAATGCATATTAACATTAAAAGTTGTGATGGTCTTTAATGCTATATGTTAAAAAAATAAACAAAATTAGATTATAATTTTATCATATAAATTTTTTTTGTCTAAATAAAATTTAACTCAATTTGAATTTGTTTATTTATTAACTTTATTTAAAATCCAAAATCCAAATGATTGAGACTTTACACTTTCATCTTTCTATAATATGAATACTAACCATAAAGTTTCACCTAAAAAATAATGATTGAGACTTTAAAGTTAACGTCTTTCTGTAATATGAATACTAACCATAAACTTTCACCTTAAAAATCATGGCTTTATTCACTCTTTTTATTTCATATTGACTCAATATTCAAACTTTCATATAAATTTCAATAATTATCTTTTCACATTTTAATGATTTAAATAATTATCTTTTCAAACTTTAATGTTTTTAGTTTTTTTTTATGATTTAAATAATTATCTTTTCAAACTTTAATGTTTTTAGTTTTTTTTTTTAATTATGTTTTAGATTTATTTTTAAACTATATATAAATTATATTAAATTATTTTTTGAAATCACAATATTAATTTTATAGGCATATAAAAACATTCAATTTTTTTTAATGTTCTTAAATTTCTATATTATGTTTTTTATTTATTTTTAGAACAATAAATATATATATTATATTAAATTATTTATTGAAAATACTATATATATATTTAAGCAAGTATCTACAAGGGATTTGAACTAGTGTTTTTTCATTTACAATTGGTCATCTCAATTACTCATTATCAATTACTTTAAAATTATTAAGATTATAAATTTTGATGATTTTCATTGTTCTTCCTTTTCTATATTGAAAAATGTTTTAAATTGTCTTCAACTAAGTAATATACAACTATCTATTAATTCTTATAGATATTAAAGATAAATTAAATAGATTTTTCCTAATATTATATGGTAACAAGGTTTCGAATTAGTGATCTTATAAAAAGAGTGTCTTAACGGTACACACATTCACCATTTAATCTACACCCTATGAACTCTCTCGCTCTCTCTAATTTCATTAATTTTAAAATTCTTTTATTATATACATACTTAAAAAAACAAAAAAAACAAAATTATTCCAACAAAATATTAAAGTCCTCTAATTCCCGACAAAATTTTAAATATATTTCCGAGACAACAATATACACTTTTTTACTTAAATAAATTTTTATAATTTTAAGCATCTTCAAACTCTCTGTCTTTAATGATTCGTTCCTTAATGTAACTAGGCTATCTCTTTTATCACAAGTACGACAATCCAAGATTTAGTAAAGGTATTTCTACAAATCTTAAATTCACCAATTTAAGTTTTTGGCATTTAATAAGCAAGAATGTAGACTACGCACAAGAAAGTTGATTTTAAAGTTGATCGCATATTTTCAACTTCAGAATCTATTTTAAGATCATTGAAATATTTGTGGGAAAATTCGGCATCAAATTAATGGATAATACTTCTTGCAATGCGAAGGAAATATACAAAATCGAAAAGCAATGACATAATAAATTTACACAATGCACATGCAAGGAGAATGAAAAAATGATAAAGGTTAGAATGAAAAAAGAGATGCAAAGGTGGTGAGCGTGGATCATCTCTTTTTTTAAGTGAACAATAGGAAGAAAAATCAGAAGTGGGAGTATGTTTGTTCAAAAGATCTAGCAACTATTATAATTAGATTGTAAGTTGGATTGAAATGAGAGTATGTTTGTTCAATTCGTGATGAACATGAGTGAATAGATGTATTTGAAAGATGTCTTATATGTGATGTTAGTGACTTTTCTCTTACACTTTATAATTGAATTTTATTTTAAAACTCAAAATGGTTTTATTAAAGGTTTATTATTTATATTTGTTATGAAATTTTAAAAAAATTATATTTATAAATGTATTTTACAAGCAAGTTGTTAATTGTAATGAAGTAGTATTTAGATTTATCTATAAATTTAGAGCTAAATATTATTAAAGAGCTAAATATTATTAAAAAAACATATATAATTTGATTATTAAATTCCATTTAATTTTAAAATAATGTATTTATTTAAATTTTAAAATATTAAAAATAGAAGCTAAGCTATATACCTATATATTCTTTTTATAACGAACTTTGACAAACGCAAATTGTAATAGGTAGTACTTCTCAACCATATCTTATGGTTTCCATGTGCTGCCTATAGTTTGCTTGCATAGATTTTTTTTATTGACTCATGATTGATTCTTTGTAAGGCAATTTTCATTAAAAAGTGAAAAATTACATCGTTATTTTCTATTGATTGTCAATGTAAACATTTTAACATAGAGTTATAAAAACTTAATTTTATTATATATAGAATTATTAAAACTTAATTTTATTATGGAGAGAGATGGGTTAGAAATTTTTGGGAAAACCTTGAAGTACTTCTCTTTATTTTAGGTTGGTACCTGAATTAAACTATAGATTTTTTTAGAGCACAAGTCTAAGTCAATAAGGACATGAAGCCATTAAAATAATTTCTCATTATGAGCTCAGCATGTCACTAACATGAATAAGACATGGGTGGGGAGGATAACATTCCATCCCACAACCAAGAAAACTACACCCACGTGACTAATATATATACTTATTATAGGTGTAGTCTAAATATTCTACATTTTCAACTTTTTCCAAGTATTTTTCTGTCTTGTTTTGTTTGGAGTTTTATTGGAAATCTATAAAAAAATCATTGAATGACATATATTAGCTATGGAAATTGCATAATTTGGGTGCCATGTGGATATTTGATGGTGTTGGATCTATTTATGGATTCAAAAACAAAAATTGAACCCTTCCAAATTTGGATTTTACCAAAAAGACTTATCGGATTCCAACCACAACCCACTATAAAGTCCAAAACGTAGAATAAATAGACTACACCATTATTATATTTCTAAATCCAATTATACACTTTATATTTTATTATCTATCTAATATTATGTTACACATCATACCACATCTTTATTTTTTATAAAATATCATAATTTAATATGTTTTTCAATTAATTTTTATACATTAAGACATTGTTAAACATATTTCATCTCAATATTTTTTCCTACTAAGAAACAACTTTTAATTGAAAAAATTTCAATTACTTGAACACATGTTTTATGAATGGTAAACAAGGTAAACCATCAACCCTGATTATGAGGAGAAATATCATGTGTAATGTGCTCCGTCAGGAGGTAGCACTAACCCTGTTTATTCCTAATATTTTTGTCAGAGCCTCTATTATAATGAAATATAAATTTTACAACATTCTTGTTTTACACATGATGCTATTACAAATTTTGATAAAATGGAATTTTTTCCGCAACATACTCATGAGATAATCATACAACTATAGAACACATTTCCATTTCATACAAAATTCAAATGTTTAAGTTATGCTCATAGAATACCTTGCCCCGGTGGTTGTAGTAGATCTTGTAGTTTGATGCAGATCCAGTAGGTTCCTTCAGCTTCTCGTCCAAGGATTTGTAACCATGAAAATGGGTGAATCACCCCGTCGACTAGCTCTTATCGTGTTGCTAGCCCCCAAGCCCACAGACCAATAATACCGAGAGCAACTTCCTTTCCTTTCCCCAATATTCCTTCATTTCCAACAATTTCTCAGTCCTTGAGTTTCCCCCTTCTCAACTTTTCCTCCTTTTCAAAATCATACTGAGTCTAATTCTCTGAAAGAGAACCAACCCCCTCCCCCATTCTCCATGAATCCTTCCCTATATACCAATTTTCTCCTCCTAACACCATTCTTACTCCATCGCCTTAGTAATCCATTTTTTTGGGATTCTAAACCATTAATACAATCACACTAACCAAGGATAAAATAATGATAATATTAGTTCTAGTATTTCTTCTTGGGAAGTCAAATGGTTAAATGCTCATTTAAGTTTTCCATTTTGATTTGACTTCCTATGGTTTATTTTAATGCAAGATAATCATGACTTGTCTTATTCACTTACGAGACAAGTTAAATACTATAAAATTTCCCACCACTTCTTCTTTAAATGTTTAGGATAATATAATAAATAAAAAGCTTGACTTAAATAATGCTGAGGATGTTTATATATTTATTATTCAATCAACCTAGATTCGACAAATGAAGTTCTGATTTACAAATAAAGTTTAAATAATCAATAAATATAATATTATAGCATTAAATCAACGAATCACTTTCAATAGTAATATTCTATTTTACCATATACAACAACCAAATAAATAATAAATAACCCATTTGAAACCACAATGAAACTTATGCTTATTTGATAATAGTAATAAATAAAGACAACTATGATTGTTATAATTACAACATCCATCACTTCTAAACAAAACACTTACCACTATTCAAACATAATGATGAGCATGCTAACAAACCAAAGTTATTTGTATACATAAAACAATAATTATACTAAATATAACGATTATCTTATGACAATTATGTCTTGACACCAAACAATAACTTCCTAATGAATCACTTAAACGTAACTAATAGATAAACTATGACCGGTTATTTATATACACATGATTAAACAATTATCATTCAAACTTGATTAATGCACAACTGACTCTTATCTAGAACAACATTACAATAATTTAGCATGTTAAGTATTTATCACATCAATACTAGTGTACATGTACAAGGTTTGTGTGTGTGGCCAACATACGCATAGATCATATATGTACTATAAGAAAAAATCATTTTATCTATGCATATATACAAATTGACAAAATAATAATCATTTTTGTAGACAACACAATCATACATACAATACATGATGATCCCATAGATATAACCAAATCAACATACATCCAACATAATTATTTCAACATCATCAATCATTAATAATTAACCAATCAAGTTATAGCATCATTATACTTTAGATTCACAATAGATCATCAATCAATTATTCTCAAGGGAAATATACTCACTACTACTAGCTTGGTGTCATAAATACTCACTCCCCAAACAATACTAGCTAAGATATCCTTCCATCCTAACCTATTTCTGCATCCTCCCTATCCTTCCTCTGCTAGTAAATATGTGGCATTAACTTCACCGATTTGGACATATATAGAACCTGATAGTGGTAGTGTCGGCTAAATAGTTGACCTAGCCTCCTATTGTAAAGAAAAGTTTCCTATGGATAGGGTTTAAGAGGCCATCAACGTACTGGGGTTGAAAGGTGGATGCAAATGGTTCTGTAAGTATATATAAGTAAGTTTCAGAGATTAGAATGGTTCATACCTTAGCCATACGAAGGTTGATCCAAGCAGCCCTTCAATCCTCTTCTTGCTCCTCTTGCTCCTCTTTCTCCAAAAGACCTGCAAAACGAATTATACCTTCCTCAAACCATTATGACCACACATAAAGAAATGATAATCAAAGAAATATGAAATAATAACCTGATTAACATCATCATATGATCATAAATATAAATTCATTCACATATTGAACAATGATTTGGGAAGAAGAAGGACATCACATCTTTATTAATCTTGAAAACAAGCACAAGTATACCTTCTCTTCAAGTTCGGCACCTCATGAAACCTTGATCTGGTTCTATTGCTTCTCTTCTCCAAGGAACTCAGCCTCCAAGCTCTGTACCACAAGGATAATACTTCTAGGGAAAAGGTATGGGCAAAGAGAGCTCCAAATCCTCCAGCATAACAATGCCAAGATTCAAGTCTCCTCTCATGGACCTCCCTACCTCTATTTATATGCTTAATGAAGAGTTAGGGTCGAAGACAAAGTAGTTACAATTGAAGGAGTTAGTTGCATAACTACCCAAACTACCCAAAATTCAAAAGACGTGTTTTTTGACATTTTCAGGAGGTGTATATGGGTTCAGGAGACAACAGTCGCGTACACGAGGAGGTATATGTGGGTTGCAGTGCAGAAAGTCACGTATTTAAAGCGTACGTGACTATTATATATAGCAACTCGCGTACGTATGCTGGTTTCCTTGAGGAAACTCGCGTACATAAAAAAACTCATTTTTAGGGTATTTCTGGGAATTTTTAGACTAACATAAATACCTTTCCAATAGTGTAGATATGAGGTCAAACGGAGTTACAGAACTCAAGATATGGATCCTCCAAGTTAGGTGTTTTTTTAGTGACTTTCAGAGACTTTTATCAAGTGTCGTCATGGAAGTGTCGACATGCGACGAAATCATGGGAAAGTGGTCACAAGTAGAGATGTGCCATTTTGAGCTATAATAGATGCCCCCTAATGTATGAGGTTAGAGGGGAAGATGATAGTCGAAATACATTATAAAGGAAATAGCTGAGTATGGAGAGAGCAGAGAATCCAAGATCGAAAGGCTCGAAGAAAGGTACCTGAAAGAGAGATAAATGTCAGACAAAAACTAATCTCTGGGACATACAAGTCCATATACAAATCATCGCCATAAAGATACAGGCAGATCCAACATATGTATAACTGATGAAACCATCATAGTCGCTCAATATGCAAAAAGGCACCATATCAAATCTAAAGGAGTCATGGCCACAAAGGAACAAGGTGGATCCATATTCGGCAATCGATCATAGCCACAAAAATACAAGGCGGATCTATGTCTCAGCAAAATGTCATATAAAGTATGACAAGGACTTGCGCAACTCAAGAAATAGAAAAAAATGACGATGCTATTGTCGGCCCAAGGTCTTCAATCCAAACCGCCCAAAAGGTATGTATCCTAACCATGCGAATAAAGGAGCTGAAGTCAAACATGGAGGAAACCGTTTGATTATCGGTCAATAATGAGAACTGTTGACAAATGCGAGGGAAACCACCATTAATGAAAATGGTCTCCAAGGTACCTAGTACATTCTAACAAGTGTGAATACAAGGACTTGAAGTCGAACACTTGAAGAATCCATCGAGTATGAGACATTTAGGTATTCCCACTACCCAATAGCGAGGGAAATTGCCACTGATGACAACAATCCCCAAGGTACTATCATAAAAATCTAAATCTCATTCCCAGAGCAAGATGTGTTGCAGTCGAGAGGAAGAGATCCATTGGAAGGAAGGCATTAAGGCATCCTTTATCATCCAACACGAGGTAAGCCAAAGACTAATTGGATCTGGAATTGGTGCTGAATTTCATGACGAGGAACGCTGAAGACATGATGTAATGAACTAATACCAGGGAATGGTCGACACAAAAGGTCAAGGAAACTGCAGAATGCCCGAAAAAGGTTTAATCCTTGAACAGTGAGCATGACACAAAAGTGACTTAGGCATATTTTGACACAAAGAGGACCAATGAAACAAATCTATAATGTAGGAGACATTGACAGATTCCCCATATAATTGGAAAAGAGACCAACTGGAGGAGTAAGAAACTCTGAATCGGGTTAAGGTCAAAATACTAGGACCCAATTATTGATAGACTCAAAACTGGTGCTTTGTTCAAGGAAACAGGACTTACTACCATGATGTAAAAAACATGTGAATGAAATTCCATTTCCCTCTTTCTTGTAAAGGTTTAACGAGTCAAAGAAAGCAAACTTGGGACCATCTTCATTTTTGGCAAGCTCGAAGAAAAGACGGAAGAATGCTTGATAAAGCACTGATTCATGGATTTTACGAGCCCGAACTAGTACATGCTCAACGGTGTTTTCATAGTTTAGAGAGTCGAAAAACTCCAAAGAAGACTCCAGGGGGGTGCTTTTTTGTCCAATTTAGTCTCCTTAGGCTGTAAAAGTATAAAACATACCAAAGAAGAACTCTCTTAACTTCCAAAGATGAAAAGGCACACCTTTTTCGTACTTAGTTAGGGAGGTCCAAAAAAGGTTAAATTACCACCTACCCAACGCTCTTTCAAAAGCAGCATATACCCTGAGTTTTACGAGTGTGAAGGAAGGCAAGATCACTCGAAAAGATCCATTTGATTATGAGAAATGGGGCTTACAACAGTAAACTCGATGCTTTGTTCTTTAGGACTTAGCGAGCATGACAAAGACATAAAGTACACTCGGAATCTTTTTCATGTTTAGGTCCAGAGCATGAAAAAGAGAAAACTAAGCTCATACCGGGGGTTCCTTTTCTGTAATTTTAATCCCTCAGGTTCGGAAAAGTGATAAACCTATGCCTAAGAATACTCTTCTCAATTCTAAAGAAAAGAGAGTGATCCTTTCTCGTACTATTCCACATGGTCCGAGAAAGTGATAACCTACCACCAATGTGGATGCCCGTTCACATATTCTTAATGAGCCTAAACGGACAAGTTTACTCGATAGTCAAGTCTATTTTGAGGAGTCATACCTGGGCCTAAATAAACTCAATATCTTTCTCGTGAAGTTTTAACGAGTCCAGAAAATTCAACTCGCGGCCTCCTTACTATTTTTAACGAGCTCGGAGGAGAGTAGAAAGAATGCTCTAAATGCGAGGAGACGAGTGTCAAGGGCAAGCGAAACTAGTTCCCAGCACGAGGAACAAACCTATGCATAATGCAAGGAACATGAGCAGGATAAAGACACTTGGGTAACGTCTCCTCAAGGTAAAGGGTGTCAAGTTGCAAAGGAAAAATGATACAAGGCTTAGCGATGATGAGAACAAAGATGAGGGCTTATACAATGAGCTAAAAGCATGGAAGCCGGCATCAGGCTCATAAGTGCGGGAAAGGTACATGCAAATGCATTTACAGCTTGAACAGGAAGACAAGGCCGGTAAATTGTTGTGAATCCAACTAAGAATCTTGTCTCCAAGAAACAACAACATCAGGATCATATTCAGAAGAAATGATCCGATGTGGGTCACTTTGGTAGAAAGACATGCGACTTTGATATCTTCTACAAAAGGGAAAGTCAAGGCAGAATCGATCGAAGACGATTCTATAGCACCAATTCTCAAGGGTTTATAATCAGTAAGATCAACCTCAGAAGGAGAGAAAAATCAACAAGGGAGATAGAGTCTATAGGAACAAACTCAGTATCACAAGAGTTGAAAAATTCATAAGAAAAATTAAACTCATCAGGATCACTGACTTGCTGATCAAAGGGAGAGTTCAAAGACTCAATAAGACCAATAAAAGGAGATCGATCAATAGAAAGATCAAGCTTATTAAGCAAGTCAGGGTTAGACTTAGTCACAACTGAACCAACATCCAATAGAAGGTCAGATTGTATCAAAGACTCTAGGAAGACTTCATCCGAAGGAAGGAGATCATCCGAGATAGGACACATGTCTAAACTTTCAAATGAATCAACAGAGTGGAGAGCAGACTCCACCATCTGTATAGGATGGCTCACCTAGTCAACTACTGGGACCAAGTCCTGAGAAGGTAAGCATGAAAACAGAGGTTTCTTCTCAGTAGCAATTGAATGCAAAGGACATGAGGCCACATAGCTCACATGCGGTGGGGTAGTGTCTATAGAAACAATGGGAATCGATAAAGGAAAGAATTGGTCTCTAGTTGGGTCAGGAGATGGATCAATAAAATCCAACTGATCGATAGTGATGATTTATTCGCCATGATTAAAGTACATCACATGAAAAAATGTTGACACCACAGCTTGCATGGCATAGACATAATCACGTCCAAGGAGCATATTAAAGTCCAAGGGGTCTTCTATCACCTTGAAGTCAACTAAGACAGTCTTCCCACCCAAAGTAACAGGTGTTTGAGAAAGAATTCCCAAGGCTATACAAGTTCTTCTATCAAATTCCAGTAACTAACTAGTAGTCGACACAAGGCTGGGAGATCCCATGCCTCGCCAAGAATGAGCAGACAAGATACTAACTGAGGCTCCTTCATCAACAATGCAACAAGAAATCGCGTATTGTTCAACTTTGACCTTTATCTGGAAAGGTGCATCAGAAGGAAGGCGCGGCTCAACTAGGCTATCCCAATCAAAGGAAGAAATTTGAGAGCTTTGTGGGGGTTGTTCCGAAGTGAGTTTAGTGCCCCCTTGTTCAGTAAGTTTTGAACTGTCAGTGAAGAAATTGTGACTAGCAGACACTTCACTCTCCAGAGGAAGAGTGGGATTGATCGACAATGGAATCGATTCAACCGTTTCATGAAAGTCACTCTCCGAAGGGAGAGTGGGATTGATCAAAGGTGACATTGGTTCAATCACATCAAGATCACTCTCCAAAAGAAGAGTGGGATCGACCAAAGATGAGATTGGTTCAACCAATATCAACCAAAGGTTGAGTAGTTTGTTGAGAAACTATAGGTTGTTTAGGAGAAGGAAATTCTTGAGTATCGGACCACACTCTTCGCACCTCTGCGATAGCAGGGCACTGGTGAGTAAGATGATCTCCCTCACATAGCTTATAGGGGAACTTAAGTTTGCACTTCGAATGACTAGTTTTCTCAACAATGTCAACATGGCTAGTAGTGGCTGACTGTTTGCTCTCAAAATGACCTATAGAGGCTGATATTTTTCCCCTAGCATGAACATCAGAGGCTAGGTGACTGGGTCCAACCTGACTAAGAGAGGCTGGTTGTTGAGAGACTTCAGAATGTTCAAAAACAGGATGGCCATGAAACCAAACTCTTCGCACCTCCGCGATAGAAGGGCATTTATAAGTAAGGTGATCTCCCTCACAAAGCTTACAAGGAAACTTGGGCTTGTGTTTTGAACGGTTATTCTTTTCAACAGTGTCAACATGACTCGCAGTGGTTGACGGATTGTCTTCAGCATGAACCACAGAGGCTGAGAGACTGGGTCCAACATGACCTACAGAGGTTCGATGGGCACCACCAACATGAACAACAGAGGCTGAATGGTTAGGATCAACATGATTTGCAGCAGTTGAGTGTGTTCCCCTAGCATGAACTTCAGAGGATGGGTGGATGGATCCAACATGACTTGCAGAGCTTGGATGGAGAGGTTCAACTTGAACATTAGAGGTTGAACGGGTGCCCTCAGCATGAACTACATAGGTTGAGTGACTGGATTCGACATGACCTGGAAAGGTCGGAAGGACCCCACCAACATGATCAAGAGAGGCTGGATGGTGAAGATCAACTTGACTTGCAGAGATTGAGTGCTTAGATCTAACATGACCTACAGAGGTTGGATAGGTGCCCCCATCATGAAGTACAGAGGCTGGGTGGTGAGGTTCAACTTGACCTGTAGAGGTTAAATGGTTGCCCCCTTGCTTATGTGCCTTCTTCCTATTCCTCCTTCTTTTACTCCTTTTAGACTGCTGGTTACTAGTATTAGTACTTTCACCGCATGAGGTAGAAGGAGGAGGAGAATCAACTACAGGTGAAGGGGAAGCAGTATTTTGATGCCCTTGATATAAGGAGCTTACTTGAGAAGCATTAGGATCATTCAGGATGGTTGGAGTGGAAAACAACCACACTGGTATCCCTAGGGTGAATCCAGGTAGATTCAGGGTGGCCATCAAGGGAACACCAACATTCCCCATGAGAGGAATAGTACAAGGAGTTCCAAGCATGGGGATCTCTTGGTTGGTGTTCAAAGGGGTGTTATCTATAGTTTCAAACTAGGAGACAAAGTCTGAGGTTGATAGGAAACCAAAATTACAAATAACACACCTAAAGGCACACTAAGTACAGATAAACCACATAGCACTCACTAAAAATTCCTAAAGCCAAATAGACAAAGAGGTATAAGATGCGATTTCCAAAAGAAAGCTGATAGACAGTTACTTGGAATCCCTATAGATGTTCTTAGGCACAAGCGGAGGAATCACCCACCGCCCTCCCACACCTTCTACCGAGGTTACCTTCCAAGCGCATCCAAGGTCAACCAGAAATAGCCTTCCAGTGTACCTATGTATGAACCCTAGATGCCAAAGAGGCTAAAGGCTACCTTAACTATATTGACATTCTAGGGGGATAGTCGCAAGCCTGGTTCGTACACATGTGTAGGGTAGCAAATCCCGAAACCATGTCTAAGACAGAATCCCCAGATGCCCAAAAACCTTGGTCTACGCTTTGACAAGGAATCGGAGGGTTATCTCCTCAGTCCAAGTCTCCACACGGCCTCGTGCTTAACTCTCATTTGAGAGGAGCTTCCCAGATACAATCAACATAGAAAAGGGTTTACCTAGTGATTGGCCAACTACGTCTAAAATTTTAACACTTGTGGGGAGTTTAAACTCCCTATCCCGCAAGTCTAGCCTAAGCTAGTTGGTGTATGACCCTATAAAATAAAACTTACTAATAATTTTTAAATTATATCGTTTATTTTAAGGGTTGTTTTTAGTCAGAGGGTAAATGGGATGAAACTTATGTGCTGTTTTGACTCAACGTTGAAACAAAATGACTAAACAAAGAGAAATGAGATGCAAAAAGCAAAAACTATTCTCTTCTTCTTTTCAAATAGAAACTTGAAAGCCACAAAAAAAACAAATTCTTTTTATTTTTTTCAAAAACAATGATATGCCATGCAATCTAGACTAAAAACCTAATCTACATGCATAGAAAGCAAACATGTGTTTTTTATTTTTATTTTATAAATGCAAAAGAAAAAATGTCCTATCAACTAATGCAAGCAAGTACTGTAAGCAAAGCAAATAGACAACTACTCTACACCCCACAAACAAACCCTAGGTTTCCCTAAAGTTAGATATAACCTCTCTTGAAAGGAAGGCTCACAAAGGTAAACAAACCAACAACTTTGGAATGAAGAGACTGAGCAATAAGACTGACATAAACAAAGGTCAAGAAGTCCCAAGTATCAATCTAAACCTACAAATAGATGTTGCTCAGTACCTTGTCCAACAAGGTCAAGCCAAAGAAGGAGGTGGGGGGAAAGTAGCAAAAACAAGTATATGTTATGTTTATTTTTCTTTATAAATGCAAAAGAAAAACTACCTACAAACAAAAGTATGCAGATAATAAGAACAAAGAAAAAGGAACTCTATTATACAACCACCAAACAAACTCTAGAATGAACTAAAGTCAGTATAAACCCTACCTGGAAGGAAGGATTGCATAAAAAACAAGTCAACTATTTTGGCATGGTGAAGTTAACCAACAGAAGAAGAAGGAAACCAACACCAACAAGCTTCTGAACTGAGACAAAGATCACTAACATAGGTTGACCAGAAACATAAGCCAAAAAATCATGCCAAGCAAAGGAGGTGGGGGAAAAAAGCAAAGAGAAAACCCTCATGCTATAAAAGGCTTACCACATAGATAAAGAACAACCAAAATGGATGAAACTAACTACCCGGAGTTCCTAAATGACAAGAAAGACCTGAAACTTCACAAAAGGCTGAAAGAAAGACAAAGAAACCCCAAACAGACAAGGCTCTCCCCAGCGGAGTCGCCAGTTCTGTTGTAAAGGAAAGTTTCCTATGGCTAGGGTTTAAGAGGCCATCAATGTACTAGGGTTGAAAAGTGGATGCAAATGGTTCTGCAAGTATATATAAGCAAGTTTCAGAGATTAGAATGGTTCATACCTTAGCCAAATGAAGGTTGATCCAAGCAGCCCTTCAATCCTCTTCTTGCTCCTTTTGCTCCTCTTTCTCCAAAAGACCTACAAAATGAATTATACCTTCCTCAAACCATTATGACCACATATAAAGAAATGATAATCAAAGAAATATGAAATAATAATTTGATTAACATCATCATATGATCATAAACAGAAATTCAATCACACATTGAATAATGATTTGGGAAGAAGAAGGACATCACATCTTTATTAATCTTGAAAACATGTACAAGTATACCTTCTCTTCAAGTTCGGCACCTCACGAAACCTTGATCTAGTTCTGCTGCTTCTCTTCTCCAAGGAACTTAGCCTCGAAGCTCTGCAACACAAGGAGAATACTTCTAGGGAAAAGATGTGGGAAAAGAGAGCTCCAAATCCTCCAGCATAACAATGCCAAGATTCAAGTCTCCTCTCATGGACCTCCCTACCTCTATTTATACACTTAATGAAGAGTTTGGGTTGAAGAAAAAGTAGTTACAACTGAAGGAGTCCATTGCATAACTACCCAAACTACCCGAAATTCAAAAGACGTGTTTTTTGACATTTTCAGGAGGTGTACGCGGGTTGCAGAGACAACGGTCACGTATACGAGGAGGTATACGTGGGTTGTAGTGTAGAAAGTTGTGTATTTAAGGCGTACGTGACTATTATATATAGCAACTCACGTACGTATGCGGGTTTCCTGAAGGAAACACATGTACACAAAAAAACTCATTTTGAGGGTATTTCTGGGCATTTTTAGACTTTGGTGTCTTCTGGAAAGTTTTAGCTAGCAGAAATTCCTTTCCAATGGTGTAGATATGAGGTCAAACAGAGTTACAGAACTCAAGATATGGGTCCTCCAAGTTAGGTGTTTTTTTAGTGACTTTCAGAGACTTTTATGAAGTGTCGTCATGGAAGTGTCGACATGCAACAAAATCATGAGAAAGTGGTCACAGGTAGAGATGTGTCATTTTGAGTTATAATAGACATTATGGCCATCTTTGAGAATCTGTTAATGACCACAAACACATAGTCGTTTCCGTGCTTAGTAGATGGAAGGCTCGACATGTAATCCATGGAGATGGAATCCCAAGGTCGACCAGGGGTAGGCAATGGAGTATAGAGGCCTTGCTTCTTGATATATGGTCTGGAAATGGTGTAAGTAGTGCAGGATCAGATCTACTTCTCGACATCTTGTCGAAGGTTTGGCCAATAGAAATACTTCTACAGTACTGCTGCTGTTTTCTTGACCCTGAAATGCCCAGCGACCTGACCGTAGTGCGCTTCCCAAATCATCTTAGAATGCTCACTTGAAGGAACACAAAGGTGTCCCATGTGACATAGTAGTACATCCTGGAGGTGAAATTTTGGAACTTGGTTTCCCTCCAAGAGCGTCTAGTATGTGTGGCTGAATTCTAGATCGCTCTTGTAGAGAAACGGCCAATCAGAAGTCTCGTGCCCACAAGAGTTGAGCATGGTGGTTATCGCCACGATCGGTGGTCAGCTGAGGAAGTCTGCAACATTATTGGTGCTTCCCTTCTTGTACTTGATGTTCAAATGAAATTGTTGTAGATATGTGGACCACTTCTGATGGCGATCATTCTGTAACTTCCCTTTTGTCTGTATGAACTACATGGGTCGGTGGTCTGTGTGGATGATCATTTCCTTCCCCAAAATGTAATGCTTCCATTGTCAGCAAGCCTGTACAATGGAACACATCTCTTTGCCATAAGTGGGATATTTGCGGACTATGTTGGATAGTGTCTCACTGTGATATGCCACTAGATTCCCTTGTTGAGTAAGGACTGCCCTAATAGCATAGCTAGAGGCATCTGTCTCGATCTCAAATGGTTGTTGCAAGTCGGGTAATGTGAGCACTGGGGCACAGCAGAGGTGATGTTTCAATTCTGCAAATGCCTTCTACTGAGTTTTCGACCAAAATAATTTTGCTTTCGCTCCTCCCTTGGTGACTTGACTCAAGGGCCAAGTGATATGAGAGAATCCCAACACAAACTTGTGGTAGAAATTAGCAAGGCCCAGAAAGCTACAAAGCTCTGTTAGAGTAGTTGGGGCTGGCCAATCCCGAATGACTTGGAACTTGGTTGGATCCACATGTACCCCACACTCATTAATAATGTATCCCAGATACTGAACCTGGGTCATGCCAAAGGTGCACTTGTCCAAATTGGCACACAACTTGTGCTGCCGCAATGTTTGGAGGACCTGTCGAATGTGGTCGAGGTGCTCTTCCCAAGTCTGGTTGAAGATCAGGATGTCATCCAAGTACACTACTACAAATGAGTTGGTGAATGGCTGCAAGATGTCGTCCATCAGTCTCATGAAGGTTGTAGGAGCATTCGTCAGCCCAAAAGGCATGACCAACCATTCGAAAAGGCCCTCCTTGTCTTTGAAGGTAGTCTTCCACACATCGGTCGGTTCGATCGGTACCTGGTGATACCCAGACTTTAAGTCGATCTTGCTAAAATATTTCACCCCTTTAAGCTATTCCAAGAGGTCATCAATCCATGGGATCAGGTACTTATTCCGAACAATGATCTTCTTCAACGCCTGATAGTCAATACAGAGTCTCTAAGTCCCATCCTTCTTTTGTACCAACACGATCGGGCTCCCATAGGGAAATGAACTTGGCCGAATGTGACCCTTCTGCAGCAGCTCCTGAATTTGCCTCTTAATTTCATCATTCTCCAGAATAGAGCATCGATAGATCGGTCCATTGGGCAGTGACGCACCTGGAGTCAGATCAATGGGGTGCTTGACCTGACAGTGGAGAGACACCCTAGTGGGTGAGGTGAATATGTCCCGGTACTCCTCCACGACCTTGTCCATTTATTGTTGTTGTGTGGAGGGGTCCTGTCTGGAGGTTGTGGCCACGATCTTCTTCTTTCCCTAAGGGCGGATCATCAAGAAAACAAACTTCCTAGTTTTGGAAATGAGCTTACTACATTTTTTTACAGTAACCAAAGAGATAGTGGCAGGAGGTGGTACCTTTGTTATCCTGTACAAATTATTTCCCAACGTAATAATAGTAGCATGAGGCCGAGACTCATACACAACATGTTGCTTCCATAAGTATGGTTGACCTAATAATACATCACAAACATCAAGAGGAGCAATATCACATAATACCTCATCAATGAAGGGCTTGATGCTATAGGGAAGGCGGCACTGCTGGCTGACGTGGAGATCCCGCCCTTGGTGAAGCCACCTGATGGTGTATGGCTGCAGGTGTGCTATGGTTGGCAAACCCAACCGCTTCACAACCTCTACTGAAATCAGGTTCATTTGGCTCCCACTGTCGACAATGAACTATAGCGGGGAACCCTTTACCCTCTGAAAAGACGTTCCTCCTCCTCTGAATATTCTGGTTCTTCCTTTTAGATGTTCATGGTGGCAGCAGTGTCATTGGGCTCTGCATCAATAATCTTCTTCCCTCTGTCATTCCCCTTCTTGGGTTCTGATTCAATGTTAGAGTATGCATCTGATTCATAAGCCTTTATCTCAGCCACCAGTGATTACTTGGCCCGACACTCACTTGTGTTGTGAGTGGGGCTCTTATGGAACTCGCACCACTTTCCTGCTTCCTTCTTCGGCTTTGCAGTGTTGCTTTTTGCTTGCGGCTTTGGAAATTTTTCTTGAGTTTCCATGCCTTGGTTGTGTCCTTAGTTCTACGTTTTTGGGGTACCTTTCCCTTGCTTCTGATTCATAGATCCAAAGTCCCACTTTTTCTGTTTGAATTTTTGCTCAATTTTGGCAGCATACCGATATGTCGTACCAAGCGAGGAGATGTCGAGGAACTCCATTTCCTCCTGAATGTATCTGTGTAGACAACTGCGGTACTTCAGCACCAAATTTTTCTCTGAATCTTTGATACCCAACTTGGTGAACAGGGTATGGAATAGATTCATTAGCTCATGCACATCTTGATCTCTTTGTTGCCGCAACGTAGTCCATTGTATGTACTTGTCCTCATAGCTCCACACTAGATAATATTTTCCCTTTATGGCATCTCAAAAAGAATTCCAAGTGGGTACGGCCGAGAACAGATAGGGTTCCTCCTCGTCCTTTCTCTCACAGTAGGTTTCCCACCTATCCTTGACATGGGGGGTTGCTTTGAGTAGAGACAAAGTAATATTTTCCCAGTCAAAAAAGTCATGAACTGAGAAATATCCTTCTAATAGATTCAACCATCTATCTACGACGTTTGCATATATTCAACCATCAAATATGGGAATGTTGAAGTTTACTTGTACCTTAAAAGGGGTTACGCCTCTAGAGTGGCTGGTAGATGCAAATGCATCACCAGTGGGAAGTCGTTGAAGGATCTGGGCGAAGTTATCCATCATCGCGTTCCTTTATTTTTCAAGGGCCTCCTTAAGCAACATTTTGATAGGATCTTTTGTGCCCTTGTCTTTCTTTTCGTGCCCCATGGGTGGCTGTCGGAATTTGCAAGGTTGATCTTGCAAAGGTTCAACCGGATCGAGCCCTAACTCTTTATACCTCGCCCTCGTTGGGGACATGCAAAGAAGGATCGAGAAAGAGCAGATTGCTCTGATACCACTGATCCAGATTTATGCAAGAACGCAATAGAATACACAAATAACCATAGAAACAAATATGCAGTGGAAATAACACTTCATTTCATTAATCAATAACTGAAACTTGTTTACATACAGAATGGAAATAAACTAGCTAGAGTGCTGGTAGCTTATCTCTAAGAAGAGATGTGGCGGATACATACCTCTGAACTCTATGTTACAATGAGGCTTGAATGCCTATATATTATTGAGAAATAATGGAAACCCTACACATCCAAAAACCTAACCCTAGGAGGTGAAACGCTAGAATGTGGGCCCCGTTGGATAACTTGGTACATCAATTTCCTAGGGTCATAACTTTAGCATACTACCTTTGTTTGATGTGCATGATACATTGTTAGAAAGATCTGTTTAAGGACTACATCGATGATTAGAAAATATTGAGTGCAAAAAAAACTCATATTTTTTCGACCAATCAATGCCGAAAAAATGTCATTTAGGGCCTCAAAACGACTCCGAAAGTTTAGGACCCGAAAATTGCCAAAAATAGTAAATTGTGCTACAATTAAGGAAACTGGAAAACTGAAAGAAACAATGGTGGGGGTCCAAGAGGAATAGGTGGGTGGCCACCAATATTCTCCTGGATCAATCTACCTTCTCTTTTACGAAAAGCATTTAAAGCCTTCCTTCAACATTAAATTGGCCTCGATGTGTTGTCAACTCGCAAGCGAAGGCTAAATACATCATAAAGCCTCATTTAAAACACCCTCTTAACTCCTTAAAGTTGGCATCCATTCGCACACATCCTCTTTAACCCTTATGACTCCCTTAGGTCATAAAAAATACTTTAGCCTAGGGTGTTTCAGCATAATACTTTAGCCTAGGGTGTTGCAGCATTATACTTTAGCATAGGGTGTTGTAGCATAGTAATTTAACGTAAGGTGTTACAACGTAGTACTTTGGCATAGGGTGTTGTAGCATACTACTTTAACAGAAGCTATTACACCATAGTACTATGGCATAAGGTGTGACAACCATTAGGGGACTTTTGAGGTCTAAAATGAGCCTCAAAACAAAAAAAGTACTATCAAAATCAACTTAAAAAAAATCAATCACATTCTAGAGAATGACATCATCCCTTATCGTTGAGGTTGGATTCATTGAGTTAAAATACCTACTTGTCATATTATAAATGGTGTATGCAAACTCATAGTTAACTATACTTTTAATAATAAAAAAATAGTCACATATTACTTTAGAATATATATAATACTTTTCAAGCAAATTATTTTAAACTACTTTAGAATATACTAAAGTACTTTCCTTGAAATCTATATAAATATATATGATTTTTCAAGTAAAGTACTTTAGAATATATTAAAGTACTTTACTTTATATATATACTTTTCGAGTAAAGTATTTGAAAGTATTTTTTATTTAAATGCTTAAATATAAATCATTATTAATACTTAAAATAAAAAGTACTTTTCTATTTAAATACTTAAATATAAAATATTATTAATACTTAAATTACAACATGAGTTAAAATTTCAAAATAATGTGTGTTTTTTGATATGATGAATATGTATTTTTTATATAATAAATATGAATTCAAAATCATGTTTATTTTTTTATGATGAATATATTTTTTCTATATAATGAATATGTATGGTAGGTAAGTAATGGTTATAACTTTATGATGCAAAACTTGTTATATTAGGATTATACACGATATAACAGACTTGCATATAACTTTTAGATATAATTGGTTATAATTATAATAATTTTAAAATGAACCTATGTTATAACTCATAGGATATAATAAAATATTGTTAGGATAATATAAGATATAATAAATAAGTTTATTAGGATATTTTAGGATATAATTTGTTATAATAAGGTATATAAACTTTTATAATAATAAAATTATTATAATGTAGTAAAATAAAGTTTATAATTTAAATTAATAAATTAAATTTTAAATATAAACGTTTAATTTTTAATTAAATTAAATTTTTATTTTTGATATCTAATTTATTGAATATTTATTTGTTTAAATTTTAATATATATACTTATGAGCATAAATTTAAACTTTATGTAATAAATATAAATTATAAAATTTTATGTGATAAATATAAATTAGAGGAGATTTTATATATATATATATATATAATTCAAAAATAAAATTATTTACTTTATTTCATTTTATTGAGTACTTACTTTAGAATATTTATTAAAAGTACTCCTATTTCTAGGAGTATCAAAGATAATTTTTTATTAATTTTATTTTAAAAAATAAGTACCACAAGAAGTGAGTTGTGAATATACCTCCTCCACAAAATGACAAATTTATAATATTTTATTTATCTCTTATGCTGTCCATTTTAGACCTCAAAATTCCCCTAATGATAATATTTTAGCATAGGGTGTTGCAGCATAGTAATTTGGCGCAAGGTTTTATTCCAAGGGTTAGGATTTAATCCTAGTTAATTAAAAGGAAACACATTGTAACATTAACATGTCACCATGTCATAAAGTGTCATACTCAAAGCTATTGTTGGATGAACAACAAGTCTGTCTTCATACAAACAAGAAAATGAATTAGAACTATTCATGTAGAAACATAGATTTAGATTTGAACTTAAGACTAAGAAAAACTTTACAATAAATAGTTAATAGTTAAAACAAGACTTAATTTAGATTGTTTTGAAAATGAATTATATTATAGTTAATTAAAAATTTAAAAGTAATATAAAAAAAATTATTTTTATAATTATTTGAATTAAGCTGATATTTATCAAATAAAAACAAGTTAATAACTTTAAAAACAAACAAATAAATTTAATTTTAATATTTAAAAGATGATTTTCAAATTTCATTATGTTATAAATAAAATAATTATAGTATGTACAAAATTATTGTAAAGTTATTTTAATGGATAAAACCTCAATTATTTCGATTAAACTTAAGAGTCAAACCCTGTGTAATTCATACATGCCTCAAAATAATTCACTTTGTCATTCCTATCATGCCAAAATACAAGCAATCCACTTCCAAAAGCTAGAATAAAAGCAAGCCACTTATTCATTGTTATCTCCAAGAACATTAATTCACCAAAAATATTCAAAACTAATCCACTTTGCCAGCATTATAACCAATGAAATACAATGATGAATTATTATCACGGCATAAAATAATGGTGTAGTTCTTTATGGTGTTATTGTTAGATGCAATAATTTTTTATATTCATTTTTTTTATGATTGTTTATTTCAAATTTTCAATTACTACCAAAAATAAATCTCACACTTATCTCATTCTAGTTCCTAAACTAGAAGACAGACAATAACTCAACCTAAATTCAAATAAAAACTTTTATAAACATAATAGAGAATTTAAAAAACAAAGCATTCTGTTTTCCATGTTTACATATTAATTATAATAACAGTGTTATTAATCATTATTGTTTATGGACAATCAATATGAATCTGATTCTGTCTTTAACAGCAATATATACATCATGTAGGTCCAGTTGTTTGAGTGGGGTTTGGTCCTACGCTCAAGGTCAAACCGAGGGGCCATATTCTTCACTACAATCCACTTTCTCTCGCTCTCGCAGAAGGTCTCCGAGCGCAAGTTGGCGCGGAATCAGATCCTAATCGATGAATATAATCTTTCTTTTTATTAAAAAAATCATCAAATTTGAAGGGATCGATATACTTTTTCCAAAAAGGAATAAAAAAGGATTTATATTTCAAATCTATCTATTTGAATAGATCATATTGAAATGGATCAATAAACTGTTATTCAAATTTGATTATTAAAAAACTAATGGAGTTTCAATGTTTACTATCTATTTGAATAGATCGATCATATTGAAATGGATTAATAAACTGTTATTAAAATTTGATTATTAAAAAACTAATGGAGTTTCAATGTTCACGCTATAATTTCATTTTAAATAATGTAGTTTTTCATTAATATGAAAGTGAAATTGAGGTAATAGCATATTTAATAATAATTGAAGTTATATATTATTTGTAATTTCGTGCAAATAAATATAAAGTCAAATTATATAATTAAGAATGGTTTTGGAAGACGAGAAAGAATAAAAATTACTCTTATAAAAACTCAAAAATCATTTCAAACAAATTTGAAGTCATTATTTCAATATTGTTATTGTTATATAGTATATTTCAAATATGAAATATTTTGAAAATTATTTATAATGAAAAATAATATTATTTTTTTTAAAAATAAAAACGGTTATATTATTATGAAAGATTCAGCTAAAGATCGCTGATCAAGAGTACAAAAAACCACTAAAAGACTCCATCTTTAGATAGAAGGCCAATTATGGAGAGGTTTCCAAAGTTATCTTCTAGTTTACCATGAGTTCATAGCACCCTATATCTATGAATTTATTAGCTGCTTCATTTGCCCTCATATTAAGTTCCCTAAGAATGTGAAAAAATTCAATCTTCCTAAAGCTTTTAGCCATATATCTGATTCTATTTAACAGTCTTTCCATCCGCTCATTTTTCCCTCTTCTTCCCCTCCTCAATGCTTGGATAATTAACCTTGAGTCTCCAAAGACCACAACTTCATCCGTTCCAACTTTCTGAACCTGTTTAAGGCCTTGCGAAAGCCCGTAAGCTTCTGCCATATTATTAGATTCATGTCCGATGCTCCAAGAGTATTCAATTTCAGCTTTCCCTCTTGGGTTTATAACAACTCCTCCCCCTCCCGCTCTTCCTGGGTTCCCTTTTGAGGCTCCATCAAAAAATAATTTGAAAATCTTCCTTTCTTTTAACCAATTCTCGAACTGAGAATTATCCATTCGGATTTCCCATTCCTCCAAAAATAATATTATTTTTGAAGTCTTAATATATTTATAATTTAAAAACTTTTAAATAATAACTTAATTTTTTATTAATAGTTTAACTATCACAAAAAATGGAAAAGATGGAAAAGATAGTGGCTACATTTATACATCTTTAATTTATATTTTTTCTATATAAATAAATAAATTAGAATTATAAAAATGAAAATAATTTTAGATAACAAAATAAAACTTGGATCTCTCAAGCTCTAAACTGTTTTTTAGAATAGAAATGTTGAGTAAATATGTAATCCAAAGTTTATGGTTTTAATTTATCTAATTTATGTTATTATATATATATATATATATATATAGATATATATGCAATTTTAAATATTTTAAAATTAATTTAAGAGGACCTGTCGTTTTATTAATATTTTATTATTTTTTATAAAGGACACTTGTCAACTCTTGGATGAGCACAGAAGGAGTTACACATCTCTTCCCTACTAGGTTGTATAATGGGCCCCTTCAACTTAATAAACATTATCCTTATATTATATAATGTGTTATGTTTCAAAATTTAAACATAATATATCCGTTTTAAAAGGGATCTACCAATCTCCCAGAGGGATCAAATCTTTTGAGATTCAAAGGTGTATCTAATTTGTGTTTATATATATATATATGCCATTGTAAATATTTTAACTTTAATTTGAGTGGACATGATTATTTTATAATATTTTATTAAAAACCAGGTGTCAACTCTAAAATGAACACAAAAAGTTACACATTTCCACATCTAGATACTGAGTTATAAAATGTAACTTCTTAAAAGCAAATATATTTCAAAATATAATAAGAAAATTGTATTTATCAAAAAGTGTATTTCCTATATTACTATTCTACTAAAACATTTTCATTGTATATCCTACTCATACAAATCAAATATGTGGCTGTATGTATAAAATCCATATATTCCATTTTCTTTGGCAGGCTATCTATTCCATTGAGACATGAAACAGAATTTTACTTTTGATTGATGTGATAAGTTCCACAATAAGCGTAATGCACTACACGTGGATAGCATTTCAAATTGATTGGCCATTAAACTCGTCAACGATCAATGAAATCTTTCTGGAATGGCCTTTAAACTTTAAACTCCTTAACGATGAATGAAATGTTTCTTGTCAATGTTTTTTCTGTTCCCCATTATTCTCTAGCGTTGAAAGAACATGTTTTTACTTACTTTCGGCGGTGATCGATGTTGATCTTAAAATGTATCTGTTTCCAAAAAGAGAGTCCAAATTGAAAAAGGTGTTTGTTCATAATTTTATAAACGGACTGAGAGCTTACACTGTGAAGGAGGAGGGCTGCCATGGACGATAAGAGGAAACATCATAATTCACATTCCAATGCCTGTGAACTCGAAGAAGCAGTAGAAATCTCCCGAACAGGTATTCAAGTATTCCTTAATTCTTTTCTACTACATTTTTCTTCATACTTTCATCCTATATATGTGCTCAGGAGTCAGAATTACTGTATATTTAACTGGATTGTCTCCATATGAAGAGGTAATTGCTATAAACAAATTTAGTAGATTTTGAAATCTGTAAATGAAATTTGGGTGAACAGGCACTCTATGGACAGCAGTGGCTCACATAATTACTTCAGTGATCGGAGCAGGAGTGTTATCCTTGTCATGGGGTGTAGCGCAGTTGGGATGGATTGCAGGGCCTGTAGTGATGATTGTCTTTGCTCTTATAACAATATATTCCACTTTCTTGCTTGCGGATTGTTATAGGTTCCCAGATCCAGTCTCTGGGCCAATGAGAAACACTTGTTACAGGGATGCTGTGCGAGTGAATCTTGGTGATATATCTTCCCTTGATTGGCTTTGTTCTATATACTATCTATTTTTACACTAAGTTTTAGGTAGTAAATTGGTCGACTTATCAGCTTCATCTACTGCTTCTCAGGTAAAAGAAAAGCTCGGTTGTGTGCATTAGTTCAGTATGTGTTATTATATGGAATCTGCGTTGCATACACAATCACTACATCAGTCAGTATCAGGTCAGTTTCCATGACAAGAACTTCCATGTCATAATGACATTTTCTTTAGGGGGCCATTCACTGAATGATGTCATGTCTGTAAGGTTTTCTTTTCTGTTAAATTATTTCATTCTGAGTAAATCAGTATATAGTTATTTTAAATTAAGATTTATGTTAGTTTTCTGTTACAGTGAATTTTCAATAGCATTTAACACTTAGACAATCTAGAATGTACTTAGGATGCAGGCTTTCTGCTCATTTTCTGTTACAGTGAGCAATAGCAATGTGTATTATATGTTATTATAAAAGAAACTTACAGTGAGCAATAACAATGTGTATTATATGTTATTATAAAATAAATTGACGGTGGAGGGTAAGATTATTTAATAAATCTGGCTCTTTAGAAAGTTTAGTCATTTTTGTTGATAATATTGATCATAACATTGATTATTAACATTGATTATTAGTATAACCATCATTTAAAAACTGTTGATACATTGGATTTAATTGTTTAAGTAGTTTGGAGTTGCAGTATTTTTTTAGATAATCCAAATCCAAAAGTGTTTTATAATGTATAACCTCAAAATTAAAAGCATTACACCCTACTTTATTCTTCTTATAGAATTGGGTCTTTCAGTGATGGAGAGCCTAGCTATGACTAGGCTCCTATTGTACAAGCACAAAATCAATAACATGAGAGACCATAGACTTCCTAACCTAGCTTTAAATTCCAACCAAAACCACCTAAGGCTCAAGAAAGGTTGGTATAAAGATACTAGGGCCTGGTAAAACCATTCGGAGATTAACTAAAATGTTGCATTACAAAATATTAATAACATTAAAAATATTGTTACTTTTAAGTTTAGAAAGAAAATGTGGTGTGAGACAGATTTAGAGCCTAAAAGAAAATTAAGATATTATAAGTAGGTCATCAACCCTACTCTAGAAGATCTAAAGTATCTCTCTGTTATAACTAGTTCAAAGAAAAAAATTAATATAGTCAACATAAGAACTAACTCTAATGAGCTCCATATAGACATTGAGGATGAAAATCACTTGCTCTTAGAGCCCCCTGTTTACATGTTAGAATAATAATGGAGAAATACTTATGTTAGTATATTGTTATGTTGTTTGTGTACGTGTAGTTCCAGATCCACTATTGTAGGAGTCTGTTGAAGGCTCTCTAAACCTATATATCTATAACTATTACCTATGAATAATCAAGCTGTATTGAGCGTTAGGCGCACCTTCAGTCTATGCTACTGTGCATGCTTTGTTGCTCTCTGATTACTTAATTTGGTATCAGAGCTGAGGTTGGAGGAACACACCCAGCTGCCAGTGTGTGGAGAAGAAGCAGATTGTGGAAATCGTGGGATCCAAGATCGTGACAAGAAAAGGAGAGATCGCAAGTTTATGTGAAGTCAGAGAGACGTGACCTGTTGAAAGTATCCAGTCTCCCAGCTGCCGCGTGAAGGAGAAACTGTGGAGAAGATCGACAGGCCTGTGTAAAGTGGAGCCGCCTGCCGTGTGGAGTTAATTCTACTCTCATTTCCATCGAATTTGTCCCATGGAGAAGTCATCGGCCTGAAGTCCCGTGGAGAAGGAATTTGTTTGGTGGAAAAACAATTTTTTTTGGCTGGTTCATTTGTCAAGTTAATTTGGTATCTGCTGGTTTTCTCCTTGTCCTCCTCCCGTCTGTCTTTGTAGAGTTTGCAGCGTGAGTGTGGAATTCTTGGATTGCTGCGTGAAATTGCTGCAGCTGGAAGCGAGAACACTGAAGGGAGATCTGAAAAGTGAGAGTGCTGTGCTGTCCAATCAAAAGAAGATTACTGCCAGTCTAAAAAGGGGAGATCGCAAGTTGCCAGAAAAGGTTGAGGCTGGTGTTAGCGTGAGTGTTGGGCATGAAGGGAAGAGCACTGCCCATTCACTGCTGCCATCCGCGTGAGAGTGTGACTGCTGGGCTGTGTGGGCGCAGAGTCTATGAGATCTGCCGTGAGTGAAGCAGCAAATTCCTCTGCCGTATGTGAAGTTTCCTGGAGGTGAATGACCTGTATGTAAAAAGGTCGACAGTGCAGCTATTGAATCGTATTTAAAGTGTCCTAGAGGAGAGCGCCCATCACTGTGCAGAGCCTGGTGAGAATTCTTGGCACCGCCTATCAGCTGAAGAAGAAAAGCAGTCTCAATTTTCTAGAAGAGAGCGTAGGAGGTTGAGCTACTCTCTGCCCCTGAACTCAGACTACCACGGGTCGTCAGTGGGTAGGAGAGTGATACTACCGCGTTTCACGAGTACTCAGGGGCGCGGTACTGTATTTTGTTGCTGCAATCTTTAGTATTGAAGGTAATTATTCCATTCAAAATGGACTTCCTCATGAGACTTGCTTTTGAAAGCATCTTTGAAGATTCATTTGAAGATGAAGAAGGAGATGAAGAGATTCCGCTGGAGCAAGAGCAGGTTATTGAAGATATGGAGAACGTAAATGCATTTGATGAGATGCTCATCGATTCAGTTCCATTGGTCTCTGCTATTACATTAGCTGAAGCACCATATTTCCAGAATGTAGCGAGTAGTGCACCTACTAATTTCACTGTTGGAATTTCCAAGCTTAATGGTCAATTGACCTTTGATGAAAAGGTTTGGGATAATGAGTTTGGATGCATACTTGCCGATTCTAGTGTGAATGATCCACCTATCAGAAAATTAGCCAGCATAAGTGATAGAATGCCTCATGGAAGAATTTTTGCCAGCATTTATTTTCCTACTGTTGGTGTGGACAATTCAAGTGAAATTATTAAGAAGATTCCTCATGAGCGATGTTTGTTGATCAATCTCTTTGCTTCTAATGACAACGCATTACTCTCAATTGAGAATAGTTTCCTGTCATGGTTATCTGCGCGATTCAGAGAAGGAGCTACACGATTTAGAAGGGGAGTTACAAATCATGCAAACATATTTGCTGAAAGTCTATTTCTCCATTAAGGGGGAATGTTAGAATAATAATGGAGAAATACTTATGTTAGTATATTGTTATGTTGTTTGTGTACGTGTAGTTCCAGATCCACTACTGTAGGAGTCTGTTGAAGGCTCTCTAAACCTATATATCTGTAACTATTACCTATGAATTATCAAGCTGTGTTGAGCGTTAGGCTCACCTTCAGTCTATGCTACTGTGCATGCTTTGTTGCTCTCTGATTACTTAATTTTACACTCACATTATATCTCAGTTTCATAATCTTTGTTGCAATACCAACCTTCCTAACCGTTTAACATGTCAAAATTATAGTAAGCTGGGTAGGCCTTCTCTAACAAACTAAATAATTGGTCTGAGAGGAGGTTAACCACCATCATTATCATCAATTTGCTATGTCATACAATTACAAAATCTTAAACATAATAAAAACTAAACCTAAAAAAATAAAATAATCTAAATAATGATAATGATTAACTTCTAGTAACCGTAACTTTGATCTATCCAATCAATAATCAATACTAATGAATAATACACTGTGAATGCACATGGATCAATACACTGTGAATTCATACACAAGTACTATATGATGTTATTGCTCTCAATACAAAAAGAGTTGTAAATCTTAATTAGGTATGAATATTGCAGAGCAATTAGCCGATCGAATTGTTACCACAGAAATGGACACGAGTCCCCTTGCAACTCGCCAAATCTTATTAATATGATCTTCTACGGAGTTATACAAGTTATCTTGTGTCAAATACCGAACTTTCATAAACTATGGGGCCTTTCAATACTTGCAGCGATAATGTCCTTTACGTATGCAACATTAGGGTTCGGCCTGGGCCTTGCTAAAGTAATTGGTACTTTTTTATCTTTCTCTCTTCCATTTTTGTCAATCATTACCTCAATTGAATTAACTCTGTAATTTCATTAGCTAAGATTATTTCCCTCCATAATCCTGGTTTGTACACTTTGTATATTCACATTACAAATATTAGGTTTGTATTTTATGTCATCCCGAAACTGTTGAAACTATGAAAGACTTCTGAAAACTGCAGAAAATGGAGAGATTTACGGAACTCTGGGTGGAATCTCTACAGCCGTCTCTCTTACTCGAGCCCAGAAAGTCTGGCGGATCTTACCAGCTATTGGTGACATTGCATTTGCATTTCCATTTTCTCCACTTGTCCTTGAAATTCAGGTATACCTCAATTTTTATTTTAACTTTCAGTTAATTTGTATATATGAATCCTTTCAGTTGATCTTAACTATGTGGCTTTTTCTTCATGAAAAACTATGCAGGATACTTTGAAGTCTCCACCCTCAGAAAGCAGAACTATGAAGAAAGCAACAGTGTTTTCTATCATTATAACAACATCCTTCTATATGCTATGCGGTTTTCTGGGCTATGCAGCCTTTGGGGAAAATGCACCTGGTAACCTATTGACAGGTTTTGGATTCTACGAGCCTTACTGGCTCATTGACTTTGCCAATGCATGCATTGTAGTTCACCTGGTGGCAGCATACCAAGTAAGAGAGTTTTCCTCCCTCTTCTTTTATCTCTAATATCCCTCCCTGTTACCTGCCATATAGATTCATTGCTATAACATTTTACACTCTTGCAGGTGTTTTGTCAACCGATTTTCACATTCATTGAAGGTTGGATTTCTCAGAAATGGCCCAACAACAAGTTAATCAGTAAGAGAATAGGCATACCTATTCCCTTCTTTCGGTTTTGTAATGTCAATATACTGAGGCTGTGTTGGAGAAGTGCATTTGTGATGTCCACTACTGGCATTGCCATCTTATTTCCATTATTCAATGACGTAGTGGGAATTTTGGGTGCTCTGAACTTTTGGCCATTGGTGGTGTACTTTCCAGTGGAGATGTACATTGTACAGAAAAAAGTGCAACGATGGACACTAAGGTGGAGCCTTTTGCAAACATTCAGCTTCATATCTCTTCTTGTATCACTTGCAACCGCTGTTGGCTCCATAGAAGGCCTTGTCAAAGACAACGAAACATAGAGAACTTCCTAGACAGTCTAAAGAATGCCGAAATGTGGCAGTACTCTGTGTCTATGTTGTTCGAAAGATAATTGTCTTTTGAAGTGAAAAGAGCCTGATATAAGTCCACATCGGGGCTGGGGTCGCAATAAATAAAAAAAATAAAAAAAATAAAAAATATTTTCCCAATAATTCAAGGATAACTAATTTGTTTGGACATGGATTGAGTTTAGTCTTAGATTTAGTAGGTAAAAAGTTCTATTTTTTTCCAGTTTGCATATGGAAATTTTATAAAGGAACCAAGGTGAAAATCTCTTACATGATGTTTAAACATTCAATTATTTAAACCAACCAAGAAATTTATTTAATATCCTTTATATTGTAAATAGTTTAACTTTAATATTTATAAGATTATATTTCAAACTTTATCTTATTAGAACCTTATCATTTATTTTTATAAACTTTAAATTGCTTTTTGATAAAAAAATATGCTTTGAGATAAAGAGTATTTATAAATCACTATATATAAAAAAATTGCAACAAATTAGAAATGTTTCAACTAACTAACTACCAGCATTCTCCTTAATTTTCTAACTAACTAAGTAGGAGCATTTTCCCCGAGTTAATTTTTTTTTTTTTTTTTCTCAATCCATTTTCTCGAGAAAAAAGGTTTACTAGAGCTCATTGTAAATCAAAATTGCAATTTCTAAAGCCTTGGAAACTACTAGATTTGAGGGGGAATCCCAACATTACCTTTGCTTCGATCATAGTTTGCATTTCCCAATATGCTCTTCTATTCCAATGTTGATATCCTTTTGTAAATCTATTGAGTATTAAGGTTTTGTATTATGATGAACTTCATTGTGTGAAAGAGGTGGATCATATAGATGTTATCTTTTTAATGCTTGGAGTAAGTTTATGCTTGGGATAAGAGTCCGGGCCAATTTGTTGGTATATATGACACTAAATGTTAAATTTTTGTAATCCATGACTTGAGTTTATTGAAATTTTATTTTTCTTAAAGTTATTTTTTTTCGGAAGATCTTTGCTAAGGTTAATCTCTACACAAATTCAAGCATACTTAAAAAGTACAACTTTATTAGCTTAATATCTAGATTAATATATCCTTTCAGAGAATTCCAAGCATATTAAAAAAATGTTAAGTGTAAATATGGAGAGATAAAGTTATGAAGCAAACCCCAACTGACATTTTCATGAAAGGTGTAGGGGTGAGTTAAATTTAGGGACTCATGGGATAATAAAGGGAACTTCTCTTCTTTAAAACAAGGGATATTTTAAATAACTATTTGATAATATTTGTGACCAGTAAACTAAAAAACAAAGAACGCTTTGGAACAAATATATATCTTGCATTATTTGGTCCTTTTCGAGTAAACCCACTTGTATATAGATATGATGTCAAAGGAAAAAACCTATTGAAATGGCAAATTACAATAGAAGTTTCATATAAAGATAGGAAATCAATGACCTCAAGCTTACAAATATCCATTGTTGATACCTCTTTTGATTTATTAACTATATATGTACAAAGAATAATAGATATTGGAGTTGTTTGAGGTGAGGGATTGGATTGGACTACATCCTTGAATGAAAATCACTTTGAATATTTTTGGCACCTATTGTAGTAGCCTAGTTGACATAGTCAACTAGAAAATAGAGTTGACTAGTTAGTTGGGGTCTATTGACCACTTGGGTGGGTCAAACAAGTAAGTTAGTTAAGGAAGTTATAACTACCCCTAAATATGTAATTATATATAAAGGCATGAACATGTAACAGAGTGAGTGGCTCATTGATCATAATACAATAGTCTCCTTGTGCTAGGTTCACTACTACTTTCTCTTCTTGTCTCCTTCTATGTATGTGTGCTTGTATATTGCCATGTTGTATATTATGTTTGGTCATGCATACTACTAGTAACTCTTTCAATGTAATCCAACATATTACAAAATTTTGGTTTTGTTGTTAGTAGTACATTACCTAGGTTGTGCAGAAACAAGATAGACATGCATAGATGTTGAGTGAGGAATGGATTTGGTTGTGGTCACCAAGAAAAGTTAATAATTATAGAAAAATTATGCCAAAAGAAACCAGCTATCATTTATGGAAGAATGAGTCATATTCTACACAAAAACTCATGAAAGATTCTTGGAAAATGTACCCTGCGAGAGAAAAAAGTTGTTGGAAAACATCATTGATGAACAAGACTATTTGAGATGAGAAATTGATATCAAAACACAGTAACAACGGTTAAATATTTTTATATGAGTAGGTAGAGAAAATCATAGACAAATTCTTTGAAGAACAAGTAGTCAATGAATTAACATCAGTAGATAACATCAAAAGAAGGTTTTATGTAACAAACCCATATAACCTACAAATAACATGATCCAAAATTTTCTTTTCTTTATATAAAAATATATGTCCTTAGTCATAACCTTGTATTCATTCTCTGTCACACATTCAACATAAAAACAATACATAGGATTCTTAAAGATGCATTCTAGTTTTTATCCTAGCTCCTTTAACTGAATTGAAATAAAAAAATTAAGTTTAAAATCCTTTCCGCAACAGGCCTTCCGCAATGGAATTTTCCACGACAGACCTTCCACAACAGACCTTTCCATAACAGGCCTTCCACAACTCTGCTTCCACATTGCGGATTGCGGGTGGCGAAAACCCACCATTTCTTTTACTTCTCCTGTTCTGCTTTCTACATTCCGCAACAAGGATTATAGATTGTAGAAACCTTATATTTTTATGATTTTATCTATTCCGCTTTCCGCATCCAGAATGTGGATTGTGGAGACCTTAACATTTAACCATTTTTCATTTTCTCTTTTCACATTCCGTAATGTAGATTGCAGATTACAGAATCAAATATCTTCTTTGTGGTTTTAACTTCTGCCTTTCGCTTTCCGCAATGCAAATTTCTGATTATAGAAACCCTTCAGTTCTTTTAGAAATTACTTTCTGTTTTCTACTTCCGCAATGTGAGTTGCGCTTGCGGAAACCTTAAGTTTTCTTACATAATAGTTGTTTTCCCTTCCGCTTCCACAATGTGGATTGCGGATTGCGAAAACCTCTAAACTCTTTACAATACTAAGTTTATGCTTTCCACCTCCGCAATGCAAAATTTGGATTGTGGAAATCCCTGAAATATTTACATACTTTCCTTCCACAAACCCGCTTCTGTAATGTGGATTGTGGGTTGCAGAAGTACTTAATTTCTTCACCGTTTTTTACACTCCTACATCCTTTTTGGCCCAAGGTTTACACTTGGAATTCTATGCATTTTATTGGGTAAAACCAAGAGGTAACAAACTTCGATGGTTTCCTAAGAAGTTACAACTGCCACAGTTTCCTTCACAGCTTTATCGCTCATCTAAGGACTAACATTATCACACAGGGGCTTCACTAGACTGGAAAGGGTTTCAACCCATATAACACTTAGAATTCCCACAAGAGGGTCCCTTAAATTTTTTATAAATAGTATGGCAATAAAGCACCCCATAAACTCATTATAGAAACATTATTACTCTATTTCTAAGACCATAAGATAAATGCAAACATTGTTAATAAAAAGAGACCAGGGCATTCACCCTTGGTAAACCATATATCAAATTCCCTCCACATGTCATCATAGTTAACTTAAAAACATAGCAGGAAATTTCCCCATTAGTAAAATTCATAACCCATGTAGTCATAGCCATTCAATGTGGAGCATGAGTATTGCACCATTAGCAATCCATAAAATCAATGCAAGTTACAGTCCCTTAAACTAGTGTAGGGAATCACACCACCTCATAAGAAACAAATTCATCTAGCCTAAGAACTGTGGAAATTGAACCCAAGCAATAGAACAATTACACTCACAAAATTGCTAATCAAACATGCAAAATTCACAAAAAAGGAGATTGGAATTGGAGCATAGCACAATCCTATATTGAATAAGTGTACATCATCCAACCTCATCAAGTAATAGGATGTCCAAATATATAATTACATCAAATATTCGAAAGCATAAGGATTCTACTTGAATTGGTAAAAAAGCAGGCTTACTAAAATTAGTCAAAACCCCCATAGGTGCATAAAACACTTTCCTAATCTAAGAAGATGCTCACAAATTGGATGAATCAGGTATGTCGGCTAATAAGTGATGGAAATAGATCAGATCCATGCTTTTGGATGGATAAGAAGTGTTATATTTTCTTAATATTTGATTAGATTATCTAGGATTTTTATCTGAAAGAATAACAAGTACTACAAAATGCATAAGATGTAAAAGATGCACAAGACACAAATATTTTCATCGGGGAAACCATAAAGGAGAAAACCCTACAAACTTCTTTAAAATAGTAAGATGATCAAAAGAAGTAATAAGAAATGTTCAACAACTATCTTTCTCTCCTCCTATGACTGTATGTCTCTCTCAAGCTCCTTAGAGAGTGTGTGAGGTGTGTATAAATGAGGGAGAGTGCCTCCCTATTTATACCCTTTCAAGTCACTGAATCGAGCCTACATGTCATCTCACATGGGGCCCACTTCTCATAAAGATACCACAATTACATATTACATGATTTTACACTGGGAACTATTGCCTCGACTTACAATGAAGGTTGTACCTCAAGGTCTAAACAAAATTTAGACATCCCGTAGAGGGGTAACACACATCCCTAATGGGGGAACAAAAACATACAATGATAATATACATTATAATATCTTCTAAAGTTACAAATACATCAACACTCCCTCTTAACTAGCAAGGTATTCTCTCTCTACACAGTCATCAACACATTTGGTCAAGTCTTCATTGCATCAACATCATCACAGAGTCATAGAGTCTTCATCATAGCTACTGCGATCATCTTCTTATAATTTGATCATCGTCCCCTACTTTCAGTCATCAGAAGTTTCTACAGTGCCAGCCCTTTTTCATGTTGGATGTAGGCCTAGGCCTCTTCTAGGTCTTCATCTACAGTGCCATTCCTTTTTCATGTTGGATGTAGGCCTAGTCCGCTACTAGGTATTCATCTACAGTGGTAGCCATTTTTCATGTTGGATGTAGGCCTAGCCCTATGTCAGGTCTTCATCATCTCTGTGAGAAAACCATCAAGTAGGTACATCCCATGAATTATTATATGCCTCTTACAAAACCTGCAAGATCTCCCAGGATAGATTATATGCCACTGCAAATCATGAAGGAGCATCCTAGGAATGATTACATGCCTTTCAATACCTCTGTACTCTACTGTTACCTCATCATCTTCATCTCATCTCATCCTCACATGGAGAACAACCCAGATACACATAACAAAACACTCACATTTATCGGCATGGTAAGACAAACCTACTACCATCCGAGAAAAGGATTCCATCACTTACATCCACCGGCATGGTAGGACACACTTACTACCATCTGAGAAAGGCTTCCAACACTTACATCCACGGGAATGGTAGGACACACCTACGACAATCTGAGAAAGGATCCAACACTTACATCCATTGGCATGGTAGGACACACCTACTACCATCCGGGAAAGGCTCCCAACACTTACATCCACTTGCATGGTAGGACACGCCTACTACCATCCAAGAAAGCCTCCAGCGCTTACATCCATCGAGATGGTAGGACACACCTACTACCATCCAAGAAAGGCTTTGTGCTTACATCACTACCATGGGAGGCCCAACCTGCCACCATTTCGGAAGGGCTTATGTGTATCGGCGTCTTCCAGGCTCATTACTTCCCCTTGGAAGGAACCTCAATATGAAGTACACCACACTTCTCTCTGAAGTATTCAAACTTCACTTTGGCCATTTCTAGCATAGAATCACATCAGAACTTAGTACGTCTGATGATAACTTTGCCAAGATTGATTACATCTGAGGACAACCTACAATACTGATTATGTCTGAGAAACCTATGAGCTTTGCCATGATTTTATGATTAGACAACCTGTCTCACCAACTATTATATAACTCATCACTCCCTCTTTCAAAAGATATTGATCTGGATCACATATTGGAGCTTCACTGCTCCTCTCTGCATCATACAAAAAATGCAATTCAGATCAATCAAATCAAATAGTAGCTTTCAAAATAAACATACTACCTCACAAATAGCTAAGCAAGTGGCAACACATTTTTCCTCAGCTATACTCAATGCCATGCAGGACTGCATCCTTCCAAACCAATAGCCCATACTGGATCTAAAATTGAAGAAGCAACCCAAGGTTCTCTTCTTCTCATTGGCGATACTAATCCGAATCAATATAACCATGTAGGTTAGTCTTTTGATTCATATCATACTTGAGCCCATACTCACTTGTACCCTTCAGGTACCTCCCTGCATGCTTTGCAACCAAGTGAGAAAGTCTTAGATCCATTAGGAACTGGATTAGGTCCTTTACAACAAAGCATGTGTCTAGTTTTGTATCCGTCAGGAACATCAATGAACAAATCATATGATGATACATTGTGGCATCAACCATCTTTAATGAAGCATCACTCAATACCTCCAGGTTCAATTCCATAGGTGTGGCCATGGCTTTGCAGTTCATCATCCCGAACCTATTCAAAATATCCACTGCATACTTCCCTTGTCCAAGGGAATTCAATCTACACTCTGCCACACCTCCATGCCTAGAAAGTAGTGTATCATATCCAAGTCCTTCATCTCGAACTTGGCACCAAGTCTCCTTCTTGCATCTTTAATGAGTTCCTCTTTTCATGTCAAGAATAGGTCATCGAAATATAGTAGGAGCATCACTGGTCTTTCACCTTCAACCTTGAAGTCAAGGTTGGAATCTGTTGAGCTAAATATATCACTACAAATAGCCTTCATAAAATGTCAACCCACGGAGGTAACCTTTGAGGCACAAGCACCATATGTGCAGGATCAGAGCTTATCCTAATTTTATCTACTCTAAATTGATCTACTTTTAATCTGAACTCTTCTAATCTAAGAATGTTCAATATTCAAATTCTTAATCTAATGATTATCAATTCTAAATACTAACCAAATATTCTTACATCTAATATCTATAAAACATTCAAATGTAAAACTTTATCATAATTGCAGAGATGAAATACCTTTCAAACTATCTTCAAAATAATGTTAATTTAAATCATCTGCCTTCAAAATGAAAATAACCTAATGAAATATATTTATTCTAATATAACTCATAAACTAGACTAAGTAAGCAGAAAACTGTGTAATGACATAGAAACAGAACAGGTGAAGTGAATTGGAAGATTGATTCTATTTAATGTCTTCATGATCTTATCAATTCGATGAATTGTTCTTTTAATAAGTTTTGATATTAGCATAGGATTTATTGTTCAATCTAATCTTAATATGAATCACTTCCACAACTGAAACTATACTAACTTAACTTGCATTTAGAACTCCAACACCATAAATGAAATTTGCAAAAGATATTATCACTAAGCCTAAAACTATGTTTGAAAAACAAATATTTGCAGAGATAGATAGAATTAATATAGCTTAAAGCTTAATCTACGATAAAGAAAATGAGGTATATAAATCCTACAGTTGAATGAAACTAAGTCTATTTAATTAAAAATCTCAAATTTGCAAAAAGTAATATATAAATTAAACTATCTTCTAAAGCTAAAATAAATAAAATATCTAATATTAACTCACATCTACAACTACAGTGAGATAAATGAATTTTAGAATACTATAGCTAAATATTCTACATTCAACAATTCACGCTTGCAAAAGAACTGTATTTAAGCTAAAGGCTAAAGTTAGAACTTTTTTTATTGAACTAAAAGCTAAAACTACAATAAAGAAATCAAATCTATGAAACTAAAAACAATTAAAGAATGTTTCAACTCAATCTTCTAAATGTATTAATTCGAGCTCGATTCTTAATCCTATCAAACATTTGTGCACATTATTTCAATAACCATCACACAATGAAAGGACTGATTTCAAACATATGTAAATCTACTTACTACAACCACTTAACAATCTTACTAACTACAATTCTCTCTTATAATGAAAATAGAAACTAACAATTAACATAGATCTATTCTATACAAGAATTAAAATTACAAAGGAAGGGCTTATGGTCTTCTTGGTGGATCCTTGCAAAGAAAGCCACAAGTCATTAAACGATTTGCAAACTAAACTCTAAGCTACAACCATGGTTCTAAAATTAAGAAAGTATTAACAACCGAAACAAACTGTATTACAATCTACAAATCCATTAGTATATCTTTAATTCAAAATAAAACAATATTATGAATTGATCCCTATTTAATTCATAAAACCAGTATTTGAGAAGCGTAATTCTTCTTATCCATTATCCATTATATATCCCCTTTACATTTCGATCCATGGATTTTTATAGCTCAGGAACTAAGATAACCAATCCCAATTTCTTAGTGACAAAACCTATCATCTATTTAATGATACAATTGTTTTCATAATGCCCTTCTTATGCTCGAAAGATGCTTTGATATGTTATCCAATAACATATCTTTATCTCTATGGCAAGTAGTTCCCAGAGATGAAGATCATTCGTATATGTGAATCACTAATGAGAGATGAGCTAGATAGATTTAGGTTTGCTTGGGAAAGCTGGAAACACTTGAAGTGTATAAATATTCAACGATATTTAATCTATTGCTGAAATCAAAACATGTTTGCAGAATCTAATATGATTAGTCATGATCATCCTAGAATTACATTTAATCATTAAATTAAAGGAAATCAAAGAGTTTTGGTAATTAATTATACCTGAATATACTTGTAATATATGAAATTATATAGGGATTTATAGAGTATAGTAATCAAATGAAGAAGTCAAAAGTGGATTTGAAGGTTGCAAAGATTGTCAATTTGGCGAGCTAACACTCTCCCACGCCTGTGTATTTGCATGTCCCCATGCAAAAATATATGTTAGAAGCTTCAAAATTTCAAAACTGGGTTTGGCAAAACTTATGATGATGATCTCAGAGAGAGATCGAAACATCGAGCTTTAAAAAGCATAAATGCAGTTTCCTCCTTACGATTAAAACTTATGATTTTTTGTTGATGTATTTGTAACTTCGAAATGTATTCATCCATATTTATTATGTATTGTAACCTGATGTTTATTCTAGGATGTATCTGTGATGTACTTGAGTCATGTCATACCACGATGTTTATTCTGGGAATTTTCTATAATGTAAAAGTCATGTCAAGTCATTGTGGGTAACCCTCTTATTGGTCAAGGGTTAAAGTCCCCATAGTTATGGGGCCCTTGGGTTATTAGAATATCCTAGAGAATTCGACCCTAGGTGAGTCATTGTAAGTTGGAGAAATAGTCCCCCACCATTGTGTTACCCTCCTATTGGTCAAAGGAGGCAAAGTCCCCACAAGTGGTGGAGCACTACTAGGGTTATTAGAAACTGCTAGAGATGTCGACTCTAGTAAGTAGTTGTTAAGTGAGGCCAACATGATGAAGTGGGTTCCAAGTGAATGGAAGAATATAAATAGAGAGTGAGTCTCTCTATCTAGGACACACACACTCACTCATTGGGGCACATGAGTGAGAGAGGAGAAGCTCTCTGAGTGAGAGAGAGAGAGACTGCTACTGTCGGGAGATCATCTTACTGTTTTGGGGTTTTACCTTTGGTGTTGATTCTATCTCTGAGGAAGTTGTGGGGTTTTATCCTTTATGGTTTCCCAGAGGAAAATTCTTTGTGTCTCTTGTATCTTGTGTTTTATTGATGTGCATGTTATTCTCTCAGTTAAAGATCCTAAGATCATAATGCTAGCTTATATGATAAAAATCTAACATGGTATTAGAGCTAACTTGAGAAGAAGACATTGTGCAGCTGTAGAAGCTAGGGCTTCTTACTTTTTGGGTCTCTCTCCACAATCCATCATCAAAATTATGCTAGGATGACTCTCCATTGAAGGACGCATCTCTCTATCGAAGCGGAATTCGATTTCGAGCATTTTCAGTTTCGGTACAGAAAATTAGGGATTTCTACAGAAAAAGGAATTTTTGAGTGAGCCTGGCATAGGATTGTTATAATCATAAAAATATAATTTTAGAGACCTGGATCAATAAATTTGGTTGGGTGAAACTCTGGGAAAGTCAAACCCTAGTTTGACCCCGAGCTAGAAAAATCGTAAATACTAAAAATGCTAAGTTTTGGTACATTAGCTATATCCAGATATTGGAGAAGGATCAAGAACTGAAAATTTCAAGGGATGAATATAAAATCATTATTTACACTATGTCCAAAAATAAGCCTCTAATTCGCTATATTATGGGAGATATGATCCCTCCAAGTTAGGGTTCTAGCCTCTTCCAGAATTCATCCCTAAATAGGACACCTAGGGAGAATTGATATAGCTTGGGATATAGAAGTAAAAATGGAATTCCTGAAGAGTTTCTATAAATTATATGGAATTCAATTTCTGTGGTCCAAATTTCAGACCCAGAAGATCAAACAGTGACATGTGGCAGTCCGTACAACTTTGTTGTTTTGAACAGTCCTGTAACAGGTCACCTTGGGAAAAGGATCATAAATCCCAATTGGTGAAATAAATTATGATGAAACCTATGGTGTTGGATCAGGTGCATGTGAGGTTACCTCATTTGGAAATTTCAGACATAGAGGAGTAGAAATTTCAGAGATATCATAGAAACAATGACAGGCATTTATGCAGAAGAAATTGGAAAACTAGGGCTTCCTGTTCCGAGAGCTTCCCTTCACTGTTTTTAGAAAAGGAGTACATTGAAAAAATTCATTTGAAGATACCTATCTTTCTGTCCAATCAGATCTAAAAGATTCCAAGTTTTGAAAATTAGAGTTTCTTTGACAGACCCTAGATCAGCCAACTCTGGAACCAGGATGGACACCTCAAATCGGTAAGATCTAATCTTTTGCTATTTTCATTTGAGGTCCTCATTTCAAAATGATATATCACATCAGCTTGATGATAAGATTGGTGAATTTGACAACTTCCAAGCATGGAAGTATATGATCTCTCTAAATAAAATGGATTGGACAACTACATGAGTATAGAGGTTCCAGTTCCAGAGGGAGATGAGGGTCAAAGCATTACATAAGAAGATCATGGTTGATTCAGTCACGGATCAACTTGTACCACAAGTGTATTTCCTAAAGACATCGATGATGTTTGATTCCTTGACCAAGCTATTTGAAGGGAAGAACATAAATCAGAGTATGACCTTAAGAAACCAGTTGAAGAATGTGAAGATCCAGAATGTGGAGACCATCCAGTTATACTTTACAAGGGTCTCTCAAATCAAAGAACAACTTGTAGTGGTAAAATAAGAAGTGAAGAATGCAGTAGTGGTGATGTCCACCTTGAATGGCCTCCCAGGATCATGGGATTCATTCATTTGAGGAATGTGTGCCAGAAGGAAGTGATTACTTTCAGTAGACTCTCAGAAGAATAAGAAGCTCGACTCATAAGAAGAGAAGAGAAGATGGGAGCAATTGAAGAACAAGCTCTCACCATCGAAAGAAGATCCCTCAAGTGATGAGGAATATGAAGGACTCGATTCTTGAAGAACCTCTTATCCATCTTGAGAGCTTGGATAAGAAATGATGAAGTCATGAATGAAGAATATGATGAAGTGGAAGGATCAAGAAGGAGCCTACCCACGAAACAAATAAAGATAAGTATTCAATCGTCATTTCATGATATTGTTTTTGTTATGCATTTGTTAATGTATTATGCATGATAGAATGTTTGCATTAATGACAGTATACTATTAATATGCATGTGATGGGTAAGTATCTCATGGTGCTATACAACTCTCCATTGCTACTTATCTAGAATGAAACCTCTTTGCTGACATATTGGATTAGTGCACAATCTCAATGTTGTCCTGGTAGAGATGGAAGGCATCTAGAAAGTTTCAGTGAGATATGGATGAATGTTGTATTGGCTAAAGTAGTTGCATGATCATATATGTTTGCATAAGAACTTTCCAATATGAATATTCCTTGTGAAATGTTTCTAACCATACAAATGCATTTGACTTGTAGGAAAGATCGCATACATAATCACCTACAAGCAAATAAGGACAAGACTTGTTTCAAAGAACAAGTGACGACAGTTCAAGATGAAGAATAAATATGACAAATGCAGTGACATCATTAATAAAGAACCTTCTAGCTATGAAGAAGTAACCAAGAAGAAAGCGAATACCAGTTCAAGAAGAATGATGTCTAGGATGCAGTATCAAGACCTGAAGAGAAGTTCGTAGTTCCATCATGTAGTAGATGGAAACTTCGTGGGTACAAAGCAAGATTCATAGCACAAGGCTTCTCATAAAAAGAAGGCATAGACTACGAAGAGACATTTGCAGCCAGTAAGAATTGAAACACATACATGATGAGATTGATGGAGATCTTAACCTTTGCTACAAGGTTGAGGATGAAATTCTATACACTAGATGGATACATAGAATACTAGTAGCATAGGAAGCTACTTGTCACTCCGGTATAGAATGTTTCAGTACATAGAATACAAAAGAAAGAGGGAGTATGATGCTTCGCTTCAGAGGGAGTGACTACAGAAAATCTAAGGTTCGACATGGTACGACAGGATGGATAGATTACTGATGAATCTAAGCTTTACTGAGAGTAAAGTGGATTCCAACCTTTTCTTCAAGGTTGAAGGCGGAAGACCAATGATTCTCCTATTATGTGTCGATGCACTATTTTCTAGGCATGGAGGTGTGGACAAAGAAATTATGCAATAGAGATCCTGAAGAGGTTAAGGATGATGGACTGCATGACCACACCTATGGCATTGAAGCTGAAGCTATTGAGTGTTGCTTCATCAGAGATGGTTGATGCCATGATATATCATCAGATGATTTGTTCCTTGATGTACCTGATGAATATGAGACCAGATATTTGCTTTGTTGTGAACACATTGAGACATGTTCACCTAATGGTTACAAAGCATGCAGTGAGGTACCTAAAGGGTACAGTTGATTATGGGCTCAAGTATGAGGTGAATCAGAAGATTAACCTAGATGGTTATGAGGATTCATATTGGGTAGGCAGTGCCATTGATAGGAAGAGCACTTTGAGGTGCTACTTCAGTATGGGATCAAGTGTGATCTCTTGGTTTGGCAGGATGGAGTCCTGCATAGCGCTGAGTACATCTGAGGTAAAATATGTTGCCATTTGCTATTTGGGAGGTAGTATGTTTATTTTGAAAACTACTATTTGATTTGGTTGATCTGAATTTCATTTTTGTATGATGCATAGAGGAGAAGTGATCCAGATCAAGATCTCTTGAAAGAAGTATTTCTATCATAGATGATGAGATAGGTTGCTCTCACATGTAATCGGTCCTAGTGAAGCTCACAGGTCATCCTTGGACGTAATCATCCCTAGTGTGATTATATGCTAGAAATGGCCAAAGTGAAGTTTGAGTACTTCAAGGAGAAGCTTGGTGTTCTTGAGATCGAGGTTCCCTTTAAGGGGAAATGATGAGTCCTAAAGCCATTATGATGAGTAGGTCAGATGTAAGGGCTGAGCCATTCTGTCATGGTGAGAGGATTTGGTTCCTTCCATGTAAGATATAAGGGCTATTGCCATTCTTGGAATGGAGGTGCCTGGTCAGTTACCAGGAAAAATTAGTCTGGGACTGAGGGCCGCTCTGATATGACTATGAGATGTTTTCTCATATGATGAGATATGAGTGTAGAGCCATTCTGATGAGCAGGTCAGATATAAGGGCTGAGCCATTCTATTATGGATAAAGGATTAGGTTCCTCCCATGTCAAATGTGAGTGCTAGGCATTCTGATGAGTAGGTCAGATGTAAGGGCTACCACCATTCTGACGAGTAGGTCAGATGTAAGCATTGTGCCATTCTATCATGGCTAAAGGATTAGGTTCCTCCCATGTCAGATGTGAGTGCTAGCCATTCTGACGAGTAGGTCAGATGTAAGGGATACCACCATTCTGACAAGTAGGTCAAATGTAAAGGTTGTGCCATTCTTTCATGGCTAAAGGATTAGGTTCCTCCCATGTCAGATGTGAGTGCTGGCCATTCTGACGAGTAGGTTAGATGTAAGGGATACCGTCATTCTAACGAGTAGGTCAGATGTAAGGGTTGTGCCATTCTGTCATGGCTAAAGGATTAGGTTCCTCCCATGTCAAATGTGAGTGCTAGTCATCCTGACGAGTAGGTTAGATGTAAGGGCTATCACCATTCTCATGAGTAGGTCAGATGTAAGGGCTACCAAAGACCTACGAGGAGGTAGGAATACACCTAACATGAAAGAAGTCTAGCTCTGTAGAACTTCCTATGATGAGAAGAATCATGAGATAGTACATATGATGATGACCAGAGGAGATCTAGATTGAGCTATGATCCAGATCTAGTTATGATGACTCTGAGAGATCCAGATCGAGTGATGATCCAGATCCAGCAGTGATGATCCAGATCTAGTCCAGTGATGATCCAGATCGAGTGATGATCCAGATCGAGTGATGATCTAGATTCAGTGATGATGATCTAGATCGAGTGATGATCCAGATTGAGTGATGATGTCCAGTGATGATCCAGATCGAGTGATGATCTAGATTCAGTGATGATGATCCATATCGAGTGATGATCCAGATCCAGTGATGATGTCCAGTGATGATTCAGATTGAGTGATGATCTAGATTCAGTGATGATGATCCGGATCGAGTGATGATCTAGATTCAGTGATGATGATCGAGATCCAGTGATGATCTAGATTTAGTGATGATGATCTAGATCGAGTGATGATCTAGATTTAGTGATGATGATCCAAATTGAGTGATGATCTAGATCTAGTGATGATCTAGATCAATATTGTTAGAATAATCAACCCATAGTTAGCTACCTTAGACATTAATTAATCCAATTTTTGTCTTATTTGCCTAGTTTCCATATTCCACCTTATGCAAGTTGTCCTCCACACATCCATAGTGGTCAAACTTGCTAAATTTGAGTCATGGAGTGCTTGGGAAACCTCTTGGAATCAAATCTGCTTTATTCCTGGCCTCCCTAGCGCATGTCTAATTTTTCTGAGTTTTAAGGCAATTGGGAAAGTTTGACTAGGTGAAGTTAACTTGTTTTTTGTCCTCAACATCCTCCACTCTTTTCTCCTATGAAAAGCATGTATGAATTGTCCTTCCACCACCTATTAGCTTGCCTAATTGATTTTTCCAATTCGTGAGCTCCTAGATAGTTTTGGAAAGTGCTTTATGCACCTATGGGGGATTTGCTTAGATTTAGTAAGCCTGATTTTGACTAAATTCAAATAGAACCTTCATGCATTCAAATATCTCATGTAATTATTTATTGTGGCAGCCTATGAATTCATAGGGTTGGCTATTGTACATTTATTCAATACAGATTAGTGTTCAGATCCATATTCAGTCTCTTTTGTGAGTAATTTGCATGTGTAATTGGCAATTGTTGTGAGTATAATTGTTCTAACACCTGGGTTCAATTTCCACATGGTATCAGAGCCTTTTTAGATTGATTTCTCTCCTTCCAATTTGTTTTGCAGGTTCGACATCATTGACTGGGAGCATTCTGCTGACTGATGGGACAATTTCTGAGCTATGGATCAATCTCAGAAGATCATCTTGACTCCATTTAAATTTTTTAATGGACAGAAAAGATGGAGATACTGTTGAGAGAGAAATGCCTCTACAAAGTGACTATGGCAATAGAAGTAGAGCCCAATGCAGCTGCAGAGAAGATTAAATGGCACAACAGGAGGGATGAGGCCTATGGTCTCCTGTGTCTGAGTATATCCAGAGACCTCCTTTTCCATATTGATGGATTGACATCACCGAATGAAGTATGGGAGAAGCTTGTTGATCTTTTTGGAAAGACAGATGAGATGAGGGGACATCAAATTGAAAATGAATTGATCTCACTGAGTCCCAATAGCTTTGAATCCTTGCAACTCTACTTTTCCAAGTTCAAAGCACTTGTTTTGTAGCTAAAACGATGTGGGATCGAAAAGAAGGATGATCATCTGGTCTTGGCCATACTCTCAAAGCTTGGACCTAACTATTCAGTGTTTGTTTCAACCTTCTATGCCACAAAGTTGACAGCTCGAGCCTGGAAAATGCCTAGCCTTGCAGATTTCATGGAATCTCTCACACAAGAAGAAGATAAATTGGTGATGATGGGCACCATCAAACCATCCAAATACCAAGCTCTGGTTGTTGGAGATTCGAGGGTGGATTCAAAAAGCAAGAAGAAAGCTAAAAATCCACCTGAGAAAAGAGAGACAAGAACAAGTCTCCAGAGGAGCCTTAAGGTTCCAAGAAGAACCACCAGAAGAAGAAGAACAAAGGAGAAATGAGCAAGTGTGCATACTGTAGTAAGAGCAATCAGTCTGAAATCTCCTGCATGAATAAGAAAATAGACATGCTGACCCAAATCCTGGAGAAGAATGGAATCTCCCTTCCAGACAGCTCAAAGAAGAGGGAAGGAGGATCAAGTTCAGAAGACAGAGAGAGAGTTCATGTATTGGTTGCTAGCACATCAAGCTCACCTAGTTTCATCATCGATTCAGAAGCTTCAAGACATATGGTTTCAACCAAGGAGGCATTAACCTCACTTGACATGTCGAAAGGTCCACCAATTGTACTGGGAGATGACTCTCTCACTGAAAGTTTGGGCAAAGGGAGGATTGATCTTTACCATGGTAAGTTCAGTAATGTGTTGTATGTTCCAGTTCTTGCCTCTAACCTCTTATCAGTGTATCAGATGACCCACACAGGGTCTCCAAAGAAGGTCATATTCTCCCCTGATGAAGTTGAGATCATAGAGATATCAAGTGGTAAAGTCATTGCAAAAGGAGTTGCAAATCACACTTCGAAGGTATACATGTTCTCACACTTCCTACCCTACTCAAACCCCTCTGTTCTTTTGATTCATGCTAATGAGGCAAGCAATATTTGGCATGAAATATTTGGCCACCTAAATTACAAGTATCTTTCTAATCTTAGTGAAAAATAAATGGTCATAGGGTTACCAAATATTAAGTTTTCCAAAGGAGTCTGTCAAGGTTGCATCTTAGGAAAACACCCAGAGCATAAATTTGAGAAGGCTAGTCATGAGAGAACCTTTGCACCTCTTGAGTTGATCCACAATGATGTTGCTGGCCCATTTCCTCATATGTCAATGAGTCAGGCCAAATATGCATTGACATTCATAGATGACTTTTCCAGGTATTGCTGGGTTTACTTCTTGAAACACAAGTCTGAAGTTTTTGGCCTCTTCAAAGTCTTTAAGGCTTTGGTTGAAAACCAGTCTGGGAGGAAAATCAAAGTCCTCAGATCTGACAATGGTGGTGAGTATGTCAAGTCTGAGTTTATTCAATATTGTACAGATGCAGGTATTCAGATGCAGCATTCTATCCCTTACACACCACAGCAGAATGGTGTTGCTGAGAGGAAGAACATATCACTGAAAGAGATGGCAACATGCATGATGGAGGCTAAGACTTTGCCACCAAAGTACTGGGCCAAAGATATAAACTGTACAGCATATATCTAGAATAGGGTGCCTCATAAATAGCTTGATGGTATGACTCCTTTCAAAGCATGGAGTGGGCACAAGCCAGATGTGACCCATTTCAGGATTTTTGGCTCAAGGGCTTGGGCTAGAATTCCAACAGAAAAGAGGAAGGATTTGCAGCCCCAAATCCAAGAGTGTCTATTTGTTGGGTACTTTGAAGATTCAAAAGGGTACAAGCTGATCAATTTGAGCACAAACAAAGCCTTCATTGAAAGGTGTGTTCAGTTTCAAGAAGAACCCCTAGCAGCAGTGGAAGTTGGAGAATCCTCTTCACCACTAGAACCTCTGAATGTAAGTGAAGAGATAGTTGAACATGCTGATTATGATATGTTTGATAATGATGATTTGATTGCAGATCCTAATAGTCCTACAAGGCCAAAATGGGCATCCAATACCATTCATGCAGCTAGAGAACTAGCTGGAAATCCCAATGATCCTAGGAGGACTAGATCTCAGTTTGAGAGTGCTCTGTGCATGAAAGATCCTCTGTTTGTAGAGAAATGATATCTCATGATTGAATCAGATCCACATACATATGAAGATGCAGCAAAAGATCCAAGATGTCAAACAGCCATGGAAGAAGAGTTCATCTCACTCCAGAAGAGCAACACTTGGGAGCTGGTTGATCTTCCCCTAGGGAGGAAGCTAGTTCAGTGTAAGTGGGTGTACAAAACCAAATTTAATACTGATGGTTCAAATCTGAATTACAATGCTAGATTGGTATCCAAGGGCTACTCATAGGTTCATGGAATAGACTACAATGAGACCTTTGCACCAGTGGCAAAGATGGACTCCATCAGGCTAGCCTTAGCCATTGCAGCTTCAAAGCAATGGGAGGTACACCACAGGGATGTGAAGTGTGCTTTCCAGAATGGAGATCTCACTGAAGAGATATACATGCAGCAGCCTCAAGGATTTTCTACTAACCCATCTCTTGTGTTCAGGCTAAAGAAGTCATTGTATGGGCTTAAGCAAGCCCTCAGGGCTTGGTATGCCAAGATTGATAGCTTTCTGCTATCACTGAATTTTGTTCGATGCAAATCAGAT
>LPNX011173213.1:187829-370810 GCA_001517045.1 Pseudotsuga menziesii
GATCCATTGGAAATCAGCCAAAATGATCCTTAACTTTGTTCAGGGAACAAGGACTCATGGGATCTTCTACAAAGCTAAATCTGATCTTGATTTGATTGGGTTTACTAACAGTGATTGGGAAGGTGACAACACAGATCGAAAGTCAACATCAAGATATGTGTTCATGCTTACAGAAGGGCCAATCATCTGGTCAAGAAAGAAATAGAGTGCCATTGCACTCTCATCTACCGAAGTAGAGTATAGAGGAGTTGTAAATGCAGCAACTGAATGTTTATGGTTGCAGGGGTTACTTGGAGAGTGTGGCTTCGAATCAGAATACTCAACTACTATCTATTTTGATAATTAGAGTACCATTCGAATCTACAATGATCCAATTCAGAAGCAGAGAACCAAACACATTGAGATCCATATGCACTACATCAGACAGCTTTTGCATGATGGCACCATTCACCTACTCTTCTGTTCATCTTCAGAACAAGTAGCTAATATCTTCACCAAATTTTTTTGTGAGAAGACATTTAGCAATCTCAAATCACTGCTAGGGATTGCTGATCATGCTGTGAAGCATGAGTGGTCACAATATTTCCACATTTTGTTTACTATCCATGTTTAAGGGAGGATTTTCCCACTGGGTTTTTGCCTCTTTCCTTGGTTAAATGGACATGCAGTATGTAAAGGGTGACTAAGCCTTGTTGCTAGGCCCTATAATTTTCTGATATTTTACTCATAAGTCAGGCTTAAGGGGGGGTGTTAGAATAATCAACCCATAGTTAGCTACCTTAGACATTAATTAATCCAATTTTTGTCTTATTTGCCTAGTTTCCATATTTCACCTTATGCAAGTTGTCCTCCACACATCCATAGTGGTCAAACTTGCTAAATTTGAGTCATGGAGCACTTGGGAAACCTCTTGGAATCAAATCTTCTTTATTCCTGGCCTCCCTAGCGCATGTCTGCTTTTTCTGCTTTATTGCCTGCTTTTTCTGAGTTTTAAGGCAATTGGGAAAGTTGTACTAGGTGAAGTTAACTTGTTTTTTGTCCTCAACATCCTCCACTCTCTTCTCCTTTGAAAATTATGTATGATTTGTCCTTCCACCACCTATTAGCTTGCCTAATTTATTTTTCCAATTTGTGAGCTCCTAGACAGTTTTGGAAAGTGCTTTATGCACCTATGGGGGATTTGCTTAGATTTAGTAAGCCTTCTTTTGACTAAATTCAAATGGCATATTCATGCATTCGAATCTCTCATGTAATTATTTATTGTGGTAGCCTATGACTTCATAGGGTTGGATATTGTACACTTATTCAATACAGATTAGTGTTCAGCTCCATATTCAGTCTCTTTTGTGAGTAATTTGCATGTGTAATTGGAAATTGTTGTGAGTATAATTGTTCTAACACCTGGGTTCAATTTCCACAGAGATGAATATGAATTGAATATGAATATGACAAGAACTCAATGATGATCCATATGATACAAATAAGAAGACCTATGCTGATAAATTGTGTTGAGAGAATACCTTCCTAGTTAAGAGGGAGTGTTGATGTATTTCTAACTTCGGAATGTATTCATCCGTATTTATTATTTATTGTAACCCGATGTTTATTATGAGATGTATCTATGATGTAATTAAGTCATGTCATACCCCAATGTTTATTCTGGGAAGTTTCTATAATGTAAAATTCATGTCAAGTCATTGTGGGTAACCCTTTTATTGGTCAAGGGTTAAAGTCCCCACAGTTATGGGACCCTTGGGTTATTAGACTATCCTAGAGAATTTGACCCTAGGTGAGTCATTGTAAATTAGGGCAATATTCCCCCACCATTGTGTTACCCTCCTATTGGTCGAAGGAGGCAAAGTCCCCACAAGTGGTGGGGCACTAGGGTTATTAGACACTCCTAGAGATGTCGGCTCTAGTAATTAATTGTTAAGTGAGGCCGACATGATGGAGTGGGTTCCAAGTGAATGGAAGAATATAAATAGAGAGTGAGTGTCTCTATTTAGGACACACACACTCACTCATTGGGGTGCATGAGTGAGAGAGGAGAAGCTCTCTCAGTGTGAGAGAGAGAGACTGCTGCTGTCGGGAGATCATCTTATTGTTTTGGGGTTTTAACTTTTGGTGCTGATTCTATCTCTGAGGAAGTTACGAGGTTTTATCCTTTATGGTTTCCTTGAGGAAAATTATTTGTGTCTCTTGTCTCTTGTGTTTTATTTCTTTGCATGTTATTCTCTCAGTTAAATATCCTAATATCATAATACTAGCTTATATGATAAAAATCTAACAGTTTTGATAGTAGTATTTAGTTTCTCACTAGCTTGATCTCTTATATCTTTGAGATTCTTATTTAACATGTTGATGTGAGAAATATGCTTTATGGCCTCTATTTTCCAAGTCCTTCCTATATTTACAAGGAATTTATTTGCATCAATTGTCTTCTTACGCTTGGCGATCAATTTCTCATATTTCTCTGCAAGATGAAGACCACATTCCCTTAATTCATCAATGGCTTCCACATATTTTCTATTGGTCACCTTTAGTTGTTCATTCTCAACCTTAATATGTCGATCAAGAACATTACACTTTTCCAGTGATATCTTTAGCTTCTCTATTTCCCTGTTCTTTTCTGGAATTTGAGCAATTACATTGGTTGTAGGAATAGTAGCAGGAATTTCAGTATTGGGCAGGTCATCTTCAGGAGTACCATAGTCAAAATGTTGAGGATCAAACAATTCAGGATTATATCCCACATGGCCATATTTTGAAACAAGAGTATTTTCATGCAGATAAGGGTTTACAGGTTCAAAACCAAAATCAGGAAGAATAAAATTGGAATGTTCACCATATACAAAGTCAAATTTATGAGGAGATGATGGAGGAAGTGGACTTGGAGTATTCTTTTGCTCTTTCTTCTCAGGGAGATATGGCTCTGACTCGGGGGATTCTTCTAGATCAACCAAACGAGAAGGTTGTACATTGAGGGCTGGATTAGAGGGTTTAACAAGTTGTCTTATCATACTTTTAGTGGTTCACTGCGACATTGTGGATTCTATGACATTGTGGATTTTCGGCTAAGGTCATTTACTTTTGGATTTTTGTAATACAGAGGAGAAAAGATCAATTAGGGGTGGTTCTGTCTTTGGGTTAGGAACGGGTTCTAATTTATGACCTTAAGTCTGAGGAGAAACTTGAATGTGTAGAGAATGAGGGCTTTCAAATGAAGGGAGACCCCGAACTATATCCACAAAATTAGCCTAGGTATCCTTATGAATACACAATTCATATTAAATAAGAATCTTAATCAAACCACGATGGTAGAGACTGTTGTAAGGATTACCAGAGTGCTTCTGAACCTATCTTGACATCTTAGCTAGACTTTTGCGCAAAAAATACGGGAAATTCATTTCCAATTCAGCTTCGAAATGCAGAAGCAGGTGAACATGCTAATTCAAAGTAATTACATACCTCCCTTCGCATGTTAAGTATTTTTGCAACACATATAGCACATTTCACCATTCATCCTTCATCCAGTCATGAGGGAAACCCTTTTTCCAGTTGGCAGACTCATGCTCCTCCTTTAAAAACCTGGTACTTACTACGTGTTCTATAGGTTTATTTTTAAACAATCGTTCCCCTTGAAAAGGTAAGCTAGACACATTAGAAATTGTTTTCTCATAAAATTCCATGATAACATCGCCAATGTGCACGAATTTCCCATCAAACCCTAGGGCAAATTTCAGTGCTACTTCATCATCATACCCTCGAATTTTTTGAAAGAAATCATACCATTTTGTGCCCACAAATTTTGATTTACATGCATTAAATTCAAGAAAACCTTCCAACATAGAAATAGAATGCGGCTCATGGCGTTTGGCTCCCTTCTACCCCATAATCTTCTTAACACTATGCACAGACTGATAACCAGGTAGAGGACAAAGGATGGAATGGGAGTTGGCTATCAGACAGGAAACATTGAATTTTTGGAAATGTTTCTAATGAATGGTGACAGATAGGCCTGGATTGTACACATCATTATTCAAATGCATGGTGGATAATGGATTTGCAAGGATATTGAACAGGCAATGTAATGATGAACCATTATGCACGGAAACACAAAAGAGGGAATCGAATTATGGATGGATAGAGGAAAAAATGATGATACACTTTTGAGGTAATGAGATCTTCATCTCTAGGAACTATGTGCCATAGAGATGAAGATCTATTTATAATATATAGGGGGTTATAGAATGATGATGCCAAGAAAAAGTATGGTATAAATTATATGATGGCATAGGCTTAGCAAGTATGTAAGTATAATTCATACTAAAATTTACTTAAATTTAATGAAATAAACATATTCAAAGAAAGGTTCATTACCTCATATATTATTTACCTTATTAGACCAAGTTCTTCATAAATACCTTGGTTGTCAAAATTTTCTGTTGCATACTATAATTAGTGTGACAAAATGGGATTTCTATAACATAGTAATATTTTTTGTTTTAATTTGCACAAAAGATTGTGTTGCTGCAAGACCGAGAATGATACTCCTAATAGGCTATCCAATGTATGTGCTGGATGATACTAAACTGTTGTAGAAAACAAAGGGATGGACTACTCTGTACCAAAATAAAAGCTGCAATTACTAGAACTATCCATGATTACATAGTAAAGAACTGCAAGGTCTTCATCCATGTCCTTTTCTTTTTGGAAATCTACCTATGTGAATAAATTTTTTTGGTGTCAAAAATAGATAGAAATCATTGGATTTCCAACCAATGAGGAGAGTTGTTAACCAATGCGAGATATTCCATCCTTAATGTTAATGGAAATCAAGGCACTTGGTACAGCCTAACAGTCATGAATAGATTTGTTGTAGTCAAATGAGCTGTAGAAATCACTTTCCAAGAAACATTAATGTATTTCCTTAGCAAATGACAAGGATTCCTACCATTGAGGCATGCAAGCTTGAGGGTACCTAAAAATGTCCGAAGTTTTAGACACAGAAAATGTTTTGAAGTCGATGGGTTGAAACTTGCTGGAAGGACAGCCTTAATAACTCTCCCATCATCCAACTGAGCACAAAACTACAAATGATTTTGTAGAAATCAAGTAGACATCACCAAAAAACTTTATTATGGATTCTAGCCAGCCAATCACCTGGTTTTCTAACTAGACCCCTGCTAGACTATTCTAGACAACTGGTTTTCACAGTAAAGCTTATTTTTTTCTTTACTTGTATTCCTATCTTTATTTTATTTTATTATTTCCTACACAACCCTATTATACTAGAAGTATAAATATTGTTTCAAGCATATGCATACTTCCAGTGTGACCACCTATGAATCAGAATTTCTAAAACATTCTTGTTCACATAACATACATGAACAACTACCCAGACATGAAGAACCAGCTTCTCATATGATATGGATTTCAAAATTTGCTGAAAAGTAAAAGGCTAGAGTTGGAAAACTGAAACAATCCATGACTTAATAGATTATTGATTTGCTTGGCTTCCTTCTTTAGTATCCTTTATTTCTAAGCCATGTTGATATTCTTCCTCTAGTACGAGGGAAGCAAGAAATTTTACAATTTTAGGTTCTAATTGTTGTTCTTCCTTAGCTACTACCCATGATTCTTGGGATCCTTCACCAAATGAGGAAGGAGAGATGGATATATCTAGATATTCATGTTGAGGATACTTATTTATTTGCTTCCCACTTTGGAGGATGAATTCTTCTTAAGATATGGACCTGATACTGCAACAAGGATTGAAGAAGCTCCTTGTGGTAATAAGCCCATCTCTACTCAATAAATTTTTGAACATCCTTAAGATGGGTATTAGTTAAAATGTCCTACTTTATCGATGGGTTAGTAACAAGCTTCTTATATCACCCCAAAGGATTTTTTAAAATTTTAAAGGTAAAATTAAACTATTTGCAGAAAAAATTGTTTATGCAGAAAATCAAATGCATGCATTACAGAAATGTAAATAACTTGAAAGAAAAGAAACTAAGTTGGAATTAAGTGTTGTGGGTGCAAACCGGCCTAATATTTAAATAATCAATCAAAAACTAATATTGGAATGAAATAAATCCAACTCTACACTATGAAACCATAAACTAAAAAAATGTTCCTACTTGAAAGAAATCTTACTTTTGTTGAAGAAAAAGCACTCTTGCATACTATTGAAAGGAAAAACACACTTGCATCAAAAGTAACTACAGTAAAGGAAACTACCTAAATTTCAAAAATAAAAACATATATGCCTGAAATTAAACTATGTGAGAGTAAACTATATATATTTGCAGAAAAAGAAACATACTCTAAATTAATCAAACTTTGAATAAAAACAAACTTGTGTGGAAAAGGAACAACAAGGATTTGGGGCACCCCACTATAGTGTATTCACAGGTTCTTACCTCTCGTCTTACCGTTCCCCCCTCCCCCTTGTTGTGTAATGTAAAATCAACCTATCTACCTAGAGTCCAACCCCTTTAGCACCTTCCTCGCAACGATGCCAAAATGTTGAGCTAAATATATCACTACAAATTTCCTTCATAAAATGTCAACCCAGGGAGGTAACCTTTGAGGCACAAGAACAATATGTGCAGGATCAGAGCTTATCCTAATTTGATCTACGCTAATCTGATCTACTTTTAATCTGAACTCTTCTAATCTAAGAATGTTCAATATTCAAATTCTTAATCTAGTGATTATCAATTCTAAATACTACCAAAATATTCTTACAAGGATAAGATCTATAAAACATTCAAATGTCAAACTTTATCTTAGTTGTAGAGATGAAATACCTTTCAAACGATATTCAAAATAATCTTAATTTAAAGCATATACCTTCAAAATGAAAATAAACTAATGAAAGCTATTTATTCTAATATAACTCAGAAACTAGACTAAGTAAAAAGAAAACTGTGTAATGACATGGAAACAGAACAGGTGACAGAAAGTGAATTGGAAGATTGATTTCGTTTAATGTCTTCATGCTCTTATCAATTCGATGAATTTTTCTTTTAATAAGTTTTGATATTAGCATAGGATTTATTGTTCAATATAATCTTAATATGAATCACTTCCACAATTGAAACTATACTAACTTAACTTGCATTTAGAACTCCAACACCATAAATGAAATTTGCAAAAGATATTATCACTAAGCCTAAAACTATGTTTGAAAAAAAAAATATTTGAAGAGAGAGATAGAATTAAATTAGATTAAATCCTAAGATATGATAAAGCAAATGAGGTCTATAAATCCTACAGTTGAATGCAACTAAGTTTATTTCATTAAAAAGCTCAAATTTGTAGAAAGGAATATATAAATTAAACTATCTTTTGAAGCTAAAATAAATAAAATATCCAATATTAACTCACATCTACAACTACAACGAGATAAATGAATTTTAGAATACTATAACTAAATCTTATACATTCAAGAATTCAGGCTTGCAAAAGAGCTGTATTTAAGCTAAAGGATAAAGTTAGAACTATTTTTATTGAATTAAAAGCTAAAATTACAATAAAGAAATCAAATCTATGAAACTAAAAACACTTAAAGAATGTTTCAACTCAATCTTCTAAATGTATTAATTTGAGATTGATTCTTAATCCTATCAAACATTTGTGCACATTATTTCAATAACCATCACACAATGAAAGGACTGATTTCAAACATATGTAAATCTACTTTCTACAACCACTTAACAATCTCACTAACTACAATTCTCTCTTCTAATCAAAACATAAAATAACAATTAACATATCTATTCTATATAAGAATTAAAATTACAAAGGAAGGGATTATGGTCTTCTTGGTAGATCCTTGCTAAGAAAGCCACAAGTCCTTAAATGACTTGCAGACTATACTCTAAGCTACAACCATGGTTCTAAAATGAATAAAGCATTAACAACAGAACCAAATAGTATTACAATCTAAAAATCCATTAGTATATCATTAATTCAAAATAAAACAATATTATGAATTGATCCCTATTTAATTTATAAAACCAGTATTTGAGAAATGTATTTCTTCTTATCCATTATCCACTCTATATCCCCTTTACATTTCGATCCATATCTTTTTATAGATCAGGAACTAAGATAACTAATCCCAATTTCTTAGTAACAAAACCTATCATCTATTTAATGATACAATTGTTTTCATAATGCCCTTCTTATGCTCGGAAGTTTCTTTGATTTGTTATCTAATAATAGATCTTCATCTTTATGGCATGCAGTGCCTAGAGATGAAAATCTCATTGATTCTTATATGTGAATCATTAATGAAGCTGATCTAGATAGATTCCGTTTTGCTTGGGAAAGCTAGAAGCACCTGAAGTGGAGAAAATCTTCAACGATATTTAATCTGTTGCTGAAATCAAAACATGTTGCAGAATATATTATGATTAGTCACGACCTTCCTAGAATTACATTTAATCATTAAATTAAAGGAAATCAAAGAGTTTTGATAAGTAATTATACATGACTATACTTGTTGGATAATTAGGTGAATATATGAAAGTATAGAGGGATTTATAGGGTATAGTGATCAAATGAAGAAGTCAAAAGTGGATTTGAAGGGTGCAAAGAGTGTCAATTTGGTGAGCCAACATAATCCTCTTTACTCTCAATAAATCCTAGAGCCATCAGTAAACTTTCCTTCCTATCGTACCATGTCCAACCTTAGGATATTCTGTAGTCACTACCTCTGAAGCGAAGTATCATTCTCCCTCTTCCTTTCGTACTTTATGTATTGAAACATTATGTAATGGAGTTACAAGTAGTTTCCTCTGCTACTAATATTCCATGTATCCATCTAGGGTCACTGGATACAAATATCCTCTATCTTGAACTTTGTTGAAAAGTTCTTCTTGCACCCATTTGTGAGCTTGTCATCCTCTATAGGATTCCATCTTCAATATTGTAGCAAAGGTTAAGATCTTCATCACTCTAGGTGATATTCAAACTCCTTATGTAACTGTCTATTCTATCCCATGAGTGCCTTTTGATCTCGTACAAGGCCTTATTTAATTTTCACACATTGGTCTTCATGTGCATCAACTCCCAGTGGTTTCTCCATGTATACTTGAATCATAACTCGTGCAAATGTCTCTTCGTAGTCTATTCCTTATTTCTATGAGAAGCCTCGTGCTACGAATATTTCCTTATATCCCACGATGTTTCCATCTACTGCATGCTGGATCTTGTAGATACATATGGAAGAAACTACAGACTTCCCTTCATGTCTTGACACTACATCCTAGACATCATTCTTCTTGAACTGGTACTCTTTGATCATAGTCTCCTTCCCTTAATTCTTGGCTACTTCTTCATATATGGAAGGTTTTGCATCAAAGATGTCGCTCAATAGTGTCACATAACTAGAGTGTGTCTAGGCCTCTTTATTCCATCGGAATTATCATCATACTTGTTAGGATTATTAATCCTCCCTTGTCCAATTTGGTCATATGTCTAAATCAGGAGTCATGTCTAAATCGGGAGTCCATCCAGCCTATTTTTAGTCACTAGCACCATTGGGTCCACTTGGCCTAATTGGGGCACATGTTTCAGTTACTAAAGTGTGGGGAACACTAATTGAGGCCTAATACCATTGATTACACTTTCATGCATCAGTTTAGGAGCCTCCTAGATCAATTCCTACAATTTAGGAGCCACTGGGAATGCCGATACCAACCAAGGTCAGTTGAGTTGAGTAGGTGACTAGTCAAGCTCAGTTAGGAGTCAGTTACATTCAGTTCTAGTCCTTTACATTCAGTTAGCGCTAGGTTTACATGGCTGCATGTAGGAGGGGTGAATTTCTCACCTACCTCAGTTAGTTAGCCTTAATCAACACTGAATTAGACACTTGAGTTGTGTTTTAGAACTTCGATGAACTCTGATAATGATTTAGACAAGTTCAGTTAACTACTGAGTCCTCTGATAATGATTTATGAAAGGTCTTAGTTACCTATAGTCAAGTAGAGTCTAATCAATTCAAATTTCCTCATGTGGATTTGAATTGCTTGTGTATATTTAGCCATTGTACTTCATTGTAATTATTATCTAATTACTTTTTTATTAATGAAAGCATTCACAGTTGCAAGCCATTTTTGCAGAGTTTCATTCTTCAATAATGAGTAAATTGTGTGATCTATCTTATGAGTTGTGTGTCTGTCCATAGATATATGTGCTCAATTTAATATGGTATTAGATCCTCAGTGGACAAGGCACCTCTCCTCCTCAAATATCCAGCTAGATCATTTTTTTGAGCAATTTGCTCCATTCGTACTCTACACCAGAAGCATAAGATTTACCACTTAATACCCCAAGTTAAGGATTGTTGATCAAGATTGCTTAATCAATTATGTTGGGTGTGATGAAAGACTGAAATGTGCAGGTAGTCGAGCTTATTTTGTCTGTTTGATTATGTGATTTATAGGTTATTAGTTCTTCTTACTGCATTCACTACAAGCAGCTCTTTCTCTTCACTACATTCACTATAATAGCTAAATATTCTTCAAAATGGCCTCTCCAATAGATCCTCTCACTCCTTTCAGTTACCACCAGTGGAAGGAGGACATGGAGATGTAGCTTCGCTCCAAAAATATTTTCAAGGTCACAATGGATATAGAGGCAGAGCCAGTTCTTAATCATGACAAAGAAAAATATTTCAATAGGCTTGATGCAACATATGGATGCTTGTGCCTCTCAATATCTCAAGATATTCTTTTCCACATCAAAGGATTGAAGAATCCCAAGGAGGTATGGGATAATATTGCTTCATTGTTTGATAAGAAGGATGATCTGAGGATCTATCAGCTTGAGAATGAGTTGATCTCCCTTCATCCATCCAATTTTGAAATAGTAAATTACTTCTTTACAAAATTCAAGAGCTTGGTGTTCGAATTGAAGCTGTGCAAGGTTGAAAAAGAGGATGATCAACTTACTATTGCCATCCTCTCAAAACATGGTGTATAGTATTCATTATTTGTGTCAACCTTTCATTCGGGTGAAGCTCATTACTCCAAATTGGAAGATCCCCACTCTTAACAGCTTCACTGAATCTCTCACTCATGAGCATGACAAGTTGATCCAAATGGGGATCATTCGATCTTCCAAAGATCAAGAACTGGTTGCAAGAGGAAGTAAGGTAGTGAATGATAAAGGAAAGCAAAGAGATGAGTCTCCTATGAAGAAAGAGTAGTCAAAATATCCTTTAGGTTTGAAGAGAAGAAATACGAATGGCAAAGGGAAGACCCTCTGTTCCTACTATGGAAGGGGTTTTCATCCAGATAGCTCCTGTATGAGAAGACAAATTTGATGAAATGACTCTTCTTTTGAAGAAACATAACATTACTGCACCTGCTAGTGCAAGGAAGTATGAATACACAGAAGACACAAAATATTTCTTCGAAATAGATCATGCATTGAAGGCCAGCTGCTCAAAAGCACATGCCTTCCTCATTGATTCTGGAGATTTGAATCATATGGTTGCATCTAGAGAATAATTCTCCTCTTTAAAGTATTTTGATGGTCCTAGTATTCATCTAGGAAATTAAAGTAGAGCTCAAACCAAAGGGAAGGGCTCTATCAAGCTTGAACATGGAAGGTTCAAAGATGTGCTCTATGTTCCCTCCCTAGCTTCAAACCTGTTATCTGTATACTAGAGATGACTCATACTAGATCTCCAAAGTGAGTGATCATTGGTCCTAACTCAGTAGATATCACATATATCTCTACTAGAAACATCATAGTGAATGGTGTTGCAAATCATGCCTCCAAGGCTTATGAGTTCTCACACTTCATTTCAATTTCAGAACCAGTGCACTCTCAGCAGCCACTTTCAAGGGAAGGTAAAATCATTTCATATAATTCTTTTGCTTCCTCCACTAGTATTGTAGATCCAGTTGCATCATTTTATCAGATTGACATTAAAGGTGATTCAGATCTAGATCCAGTCCCTACTTCCAAACTGGAAGCTAGGAAGATGATTGGAAACCCATGTGACACTTAGAAGGGAAAGACCCTTGTGCTATGTCATGTAATCTTACCTCCTTCAGAGAGATGAAATAGAATCCCTGTAATATGCTACATGGAAATGGCTCAGTCTCACTACCTTCAGAATAATAGAGATGATCATACACCTCTTCATCCAACAAGAGACAAAGGTTACATTCCTCCTTCCTTCCATCATCATTTTGGGAAAAGAAGGAGAATTCTACATGCCAGGCCCCAGGATACCTATGCATAGAACATCATGCATGCTGCTCCACTACATCACAGAGATTGCAGCAACACATTTTCAATTTTTTCATACTTGAATCCTGATTCTAGCTGCTTAGTTAGAGGGGGGACTTTTTTCTTATGTGGTTTTTTCCCCAGCTCCTTGTATTGAGTAGTTACTTTACTTTACTTGATGTAATGGGTGACCTATGGTCTTAGTTACCAGGGCACAAAGATTGTACAAGTTAGCATTTAGGAGAGGTGTTAGGATTATTAATCCTCCCTTTTCCAATTTGGGTCATATGTCTAAATTAGGAGTCCTGTCTAAATCGAGAGTCCATCTAGTCTATTTTTAGTCACTAGCACCATTGGGTCCACTTGGCCTAATTGGGGACATGTTTCAGTTAATAAAGTGTGGGGAACACTAATTGAGACCTAATACCATTGATTACACTTGCATGCATCACTTTAGGAGCCTCCTAGATCAATTCCTACAATTTAGGAGCCACTGGGAATGCTGATACCAACCAAGGTCAGTTGAGTTGAGTAGGTGACTAGTCAAGCTCAGTTAGGAGTCAGTTACATTTAGTTCTAGTCCTCTACATTTAGTTAGCGCTAGGTTTACATGGCTACATGCAGGAGGGGTGCATTTCTCACCTACCTCAATTAGTTATCCTTATTCAACACTAAATTAGACACTTGAGTTGTGTTTTATAACTCCAATGAACTTCGATGAACTCCGATAATGATTTAGACAAGTTCAATTAACTATTGAGTCCTCCGATAATGATTTAGACAAGGCCTTAGTTACCTACAGTCAAGTAGATTCTAATCAATTCGAGTTTCCTCATGTGGATTCGAATTACTTGTGGCTATTTAGCCATTGTACTTCATTGTAATTATTATCAAATTACTTTTTGATTAATGAAAGCATTCACAGTTGCAAGCCATTTTTGCATTGTTTCATTCTTCAATAACTGAGTAGATTGTGTGATCTATCTTGTGAGTTGTGTGTTTGTCCACATATCTATGTGCTCAATTTAATAATACTATTCTTCATCTTGGATTATTTCTTGTGCCCAAGGTGGTATTCATTTATCGAGGTGGATCTATTGTTCTCTTTATATTCTTTTGAAGCTATTTCTTTCTCCATGGGGTCTTTGACCCGAGAAGTTTTAGATTTCTCTTCTGAAATTTCATTACTTGTTATTCGGAATGATATAAAAGTCAAGTTTATTTGCATGATAAGAAACATATTATAATTTACAAAACATATTATAGTGACAAATATATGTCACATAGCCATGCAACTTTTCTAGACACTGTTACAACATTCATCCATATCATGTACACATACAATAAATTCTGTATGCATTCTACCCTAATGTTATTAAGAGTGTGTAATACTCCTAACATGCCAACAAATAGGTTTCAATATAAATAAGTAGTTATGGAATGTTGTACAACATCATTGACTTCTTACCCATCATGTGCAATTTAGTAGTATAGATGCAAATTCTCAAATATGCATAACACATCAACTGAATATAAACAAATGTGTAACCAAGAAATATCATGAAATGACAATTGAATACTTATCTTTATTTGTTTTGTGGGTATACTCCTTATTGAGCCTTAAGCTTCATCATCTTCTTCCTTCATAACATCATCATTTCTTATCCAAATGCTAATATGGATAATAGCTTCTTCAAGAATTGAGTCCTTCATATTCCTCATCGCGTGAGAGATTTATCTTCAGTTTCTCCCATATTCTCTTCTCTTATGATGATTCGAGCTTCTTATTGTGTGCACTCTTCCAAAGTATGTTGAAAGTAATTACTTCCTTCTGGCATGCATTCATCGAATGAATGAATCCCATGATCTTGGGAGGCCATTCAAGGTGGTTATAACAATATCTTATTCTTCTTCGATTGTGCATCAAACACTTTCTTTTCTTGGTGTCTTCAAGGATGACACATGAGAGATGAGATGATATTTAATAGAATCTATAATGATTCTCTTGTATCTATCCTTAGCCTCATCTCCCTTTGGCTCTTAGAGCTTCCATACTGAAATACTGATCTAAGTCAATTTCTTCAAGGATCACAGATGTCCTATAATTCCATACTTGAAAGTTGTTGGCTTCACCAAGATTTTCATCAATATGGGCATGATTATTCATTTTGAAATAAGAACCTCAGATGTAAATAGAAAAAAATTAAATCTTACCGATTTGAGGTGTCCGTCCTGGTTTTGGAGCTTGTTGATCTAGGGCTTGTTAGAAAAACCCCAATTTTCAAAACTTGGAATTTCAAAATCCTTTCTGGATAGAAATATGAGACTCTTTATGGTGAGCTATCCAATTTACTCCTTTTCTGAAAACATTGGAGGGAATCTCCCGGAATTGGAAGCCCTAGTTTTCTAATTTCTTCTGTAGAAATGCCTGATATTGATTCTATTGTATCTCTGAAGTTTCATATCCTTATGGTATGGAAATTATCACTATGGTAGACTTATAGTTATTATTTCCAACCCATAGGTTAGAGAATAAATGGATTCTCCAAGTGGGACGTATGTTGAGTTTCCCAAGGTGATTGTTTTGGGGACTATTCAGCATACCGAACTTGTATGGACTGAAACATGTCACTATTTCACATTATGGGTCTGAAAAATGTATCAAAGAAACTACAATCCCTTCCCTACCTAGATAATCTTGATAAATTTCATTTGGACCTTTCTATCTCGATATATATCAAATATCCCTAGGTCACCTATTTATGACTATATTTTGGAGGAGGTTGGAACCCTAATTTTGAGGAACCATATCTCTTGAAGTACAATGAATATGAGGTTGAAACTTTTACACAATATAAAACATGGTTTTCTATTCATCCTGTAAAAGTTTTGGATTCTAATCCTTCTCCAATCTCGGGTTATAGCGAATGTGCTAGAATGACTAAATTCAGTCTTCTAGGGTTTTTAGGCATGAAACCCTAATTTTCATTACCTTCCATTGTAGCTATATTTTGGCTGTACAATGAAAATTAATTGATTCTAAAACTACTACAACCAATAGATGCACCCTAGTGAGGAAATTTATCCTATCCCTCTTCGCTTGATGATCTATGGAGAGAACACCTTATGCTAGGAAGCCCTAGTTCTCATAGCTGCACAGTGGCTTCTTTCAGAGACGCTCTGATACCATGTTAGATTTTCTTAAGATCTGATTAGATTATCTAGGATCTTTATCTGAAAGAATAAAAAGTACAACAAAATGCATAAGATGTAAAATATGCACAATACAAAAATATTTTCATTGGGGAAACCATAAACGAGAAAACCCCGCAAACATCTTCAGAATAGTAAGATGATGAAAGGCATAAATAAGAATTTTTTAGCAACTATCTTTCTCTCCTCTTATGACTCTCTCTCTCTCTCAAACGCCTTAGAGGGTGTGTGAGGTGTGTGTAAATGAGGGAGATCACCTCCCTATTTATACCCTTTCAAGTCACTGACTCAAGCCTACATGTCATCTTACATGGGGCCCACTTCTCCTAGAGAGACCACAATTACATATTACATGATCTTACATTGGGGACTATTTCCCCGACTTACAACAGTGTTTGTACCTCAAGGTCTAGACATAATTTAGACATCCCATAAAAGGGTAACAAACATCCCCAGTGGAGGTACAACAAAATACAATGATAATATACAACATAATATCTTTCGAAGTTAAAAATATATCAACAAAAAGAAGGAGGATGGTGAAGGAAAAAACAAGGAAGTTACTCCTAGACTAGCTTTTCATTTTTTCCTTAAAACTGTTGTAAAGCAAGGAAGCTTTCAAAAAAAGAAGAATCGCGCTTTTACTACTATGGAATTATATCAAACCTCCCAAAAATGTTTCCAAGATGTTTCCAAAGCACTCCTTAAGCCATTTTTGGCATTTGTTGAGTTCTAGGTGCAAGTGGATGCCAACTAGCATAGTAAAGAATTTAGGAATTTAGGAATGAGACAAAAATGATTGATTAATGTCAAATATGGGTAACTATGGGTTTGATTATTATAAAACACCCCCTTAAGCCTTAATTTATGAGTAAATATTAGAAAAATATAGGTCCTAGCAACAAGGATTAGTCACCCTTTACATACTTCTTGTCCATACAACCAAGAAAAGAGGCAAAAACCTAGTGGGAAAATCCTCCCTTAAACATGGACACAAAATAAAATTTTAGAAATATTATTATCAATCATTCTTCACCACATGATCAAAAAGACCTAGCAGTGATTTGAGATTACTAAAATTCTTCTCACAAAACACCTTGGTGAAGATGTCTACCACTTGATATGAATATGCGCAATGGAGTAGAGCAATGGTACCATCATGCACAAGATCCCTAATGTAGTGCATATGGATCTCAATGTGCTTGGTTTGTTGTCTTTGAACTGGATAAGTGGATATTCGAATGATTCTTTGATGGTCACAATATATGACAATGGAAGTCTCTAATTCGATTCCACATTCTCCAAGTATCCCCTGCAACCACAAACATTGAGTAGTTGCATTCACAAATCCTCTATACTTTGCCTCTGTAGATGAGAGTGCTATGGCACTATGCTTCTTACTTGACCAACTGATTGGTCCATCTGCAAACATGAACATATATCCTAAAGTAGACATTCAATCTACATTGTCACCTTCCCAATCATTTTGAGTAAATCCAACTAGCTCTAAGTCATATTTTTTTTTATAGAAAATCCCATGAGTTCTTGTTCCTTGAACAAAGTTTAGGATTCTCTTGGATGCTATCCAATGGATCTCATGAGGTTGATCCATGTATATTTAAGCCACACTAATTGCATAATATAATTCAGGTCTAGTATGTATAAGATAAAGAAAACACCCAATCAATTGCCTATACAGTGTATTATTTACCAAAGGAGAAGAACCTTCTTCCTCAAGCTTAACTCCAGAAAGGAATGGAGTCTTGCTTGGACTACAGTATTTCATGTTGAACTTGTTGAGTAGATTTGAAGCATACTTGGACTGATGAAATTTGATTCCATGTTTGGATTGAGCAATTTTGAGACCCAATAATTGGCTCAACAATCCCAAATTTGTCATAGAAAAGGAACGGTTCATTGCATCCTTCAAGGAGGAAATATCCTTCTTTGAACTTGATGTTATCAATAGGTCATCCACATATAAAAAAAAATCATTAAATACCCATTTATCAAATTCAAATAGACATTCAGATCAGATTTGCATTGAACAAAATTCTGTGATAGCAAAAAGCCATCAATCTTGGCATACCAATCCTTGTGGGCTTGCTTTAGCCCATACAATGATTGTTTCAACCTGCTCACTAAAGATGGATTAGATACAAAACCTTTTGGTTGATGCATATAAATCTCTTCATTTATATATCCATTTAGAAAGGCACATTTCACATGCATGTGGTGTACCTCCCATTTCCTTGAAGCTGCAATGGCCAAAGCTAGCCTTATGGAGTCCATCTTTACCACTAGTGCAAAGGTCTCATTGTAATCAATACCTTGAATTTGTGAGTATCCCTTAGATTCCAATATTTCATTATATTTCAAAGGTGAACCATAAACAACAAATTTGTTTTTATAAACCCACTTACACTTTACTAGATTTCTCCCCAGGGGGGTGATCAACTAGTTCCCATGTGTTGTTCTTATGGAGCGAGTTGTATTATCTTCCTTAATGGATGTTTTCCATATTGGATCATATAATGATTCTTTGTATGTATGAGGATCAGATTCAATAATCAAATAACACTTCTCAGCAAAGAGTGGATCTTTCACATAATGGGCACTCTCAAATTGAGATATAGTCCTCCTAATGTCACTAGGATTCCGAGCTACTTCCCCAGCTACATGAATGGTCCTTACTTCCCATTATGTTCTTGTAGGGATGTTAGGATATCCAATTAAATCATCATTATCAAACATATCAAAATCAACAAACTCATTATTATTTTCACTTACAATCAATAGTGGTGGTGATGAATAGGACTCTCCAACTTCAACTGTTGCTAAAGGCTCTTCTTAAAATTGAACACTTCTTTCAGTGAAATATTTGTTAGTACTAAAGTTGATCAGCTTGTACCCCTTTGAATATTCAAAATACCAAACAAATAGGAACTCTTGGCTTTGGGGTTGCAAAGCCTTCCTCTTTTTATTTGGAATTCTAGCCCAATCCTTTGAGCGAAACATCCTGAAATGGGTCACATCTGGTTTGTGCCCACTCCAAGGTTCAAAAGAAGTGATTCCATCAAGTTGATTATGTGGCACCATGTTATGGATATAGGATTCATAGTTTATATCCTTTGCCCAAAACTTTGGTGGAAAAGTTTTATCCTCCATCATGCAAGTTGCCATCTCCTTGAGTGATCTGTTCTTTCTCTTAGCAACACTATTTTTTGTGGTGTGTAAGGAATAGAATGTTGCATCTGGATACCCACATATTCACAATAATGGATGAAATCAAACTTGACATATTATACGCCATTATCAAATTTGAGTATCTTGAGTTTCCTCCCATACTAGTTCTCAACTAAGGCTCGAAAGACCTTGAAGAGGTCAAAAACTTCAGACTTGTGCTTTAGGAAGTAGACCCAACAATACCTGGAAAAATCATGTATGAAGGTCAGTGCATATTTGGATTGACTCATGTAAATATGAGTGAATGGACCAGCAATGTTACTGTGGATTAACTCAATGGGTTCAGAGGTTCCCTCATGACTAGCTCTTTAATACTTGTGCTCTGGGTGTTTTCCTAGGATGCAACCTTGGCAGACTCCCTTAGAAAACTTGATCTTTGGTAACCATATGACCATATCTTTGTCACTCAAATATGAAAGATACTTGTAGTTAATATGTCCAAATATCTCATGCCAAATCTTGCTTTCTTCATTAGCATGAGTGAGAAGAGCAGAGGGGTTTGAGAAGGGTAGGAAATGGGAAAACTTGTACACCTTCGAACTGTGATCCACAACACCTTTTGAAATATATAAGATTTCAAATTAATTGGCTGACAATATGACTTTCTTTGGAGACCCGGTGTGGGTCATTGTTATAGCGGATTTCACCACTCTAGGTGAATCACACTTTGTATGGCCTTCCCCTGTCCCGCTGCAGACTCCTTAGACCCTATGGACCACTTTTTGTCCTTTGATGTTTCCTTGATCATCCCTAAAAACACATGAAAAATGATATACGTGACTTTTAAACCTATAAGCACGTACATACGTGGGTTTGACCACTAAAACCGTGTACATCGAGATGTGTGCATAATCCAAATCCTTTTGGAGTTTTCCTTGACATGGATCCGACTCATTTGACTCCTGGCCTTCCCTATGCCTTGAGATCACTCGGATTCGACCTTTCATTACCCCTTTGAAAAGTTATATAAGGAACCCCTTGGTACATTGAAGGCATAAGAGAGAATTGAGAGCAACGAAACTATAGTCCATTGTTGCCGAAACTTATGCTTGAGTCTGCATCCCTTTGTCCCTTGGAGCACTTTTTTGTTCTTCGCAAGCTTGCCTTTTGCTCGTGAGCTTGTTATCAAGAGATGGAGGATTGAAGTGGTGGAGGCCCAAGTGGGGGATTGAGTTTCTCCAGTTCGCAGACGTGCCATCAGAGGTTGTATCTTGTAATATTTGATTTATATTAATAGAAATATCTTTTCCTGTCCAATAATGTGTGTTTGAATGAATATGCTCTCCATTGGATTATGTCAAATGCTTATACATTATTGATTATATATGCTAGAATAGATCTAATACCATGATATATAGAATGCTTGTATTGTTTACTTGTTGTTGAGGAAGTAACAGATCAATTCAAGCTGAAGATTGGAAAGCTCAATGGGGATCTACTTCAACCGTTCGGAATAAGGTATGAGGTCTGATCATTTAGTGTCAGACAGTTAATTTCTATTGCATATTGGAAAGGATTGATTTCTGGATTCAAGCTATCTGTTGTGGTACCCCAAGCCATAGGAATTTCTCTTCGTAACAGAATTGGCAACTCTGCTGGGGAGTTCCTAGTAGTTGTCCTTTAGGGGTTGTTTTCTCGGCATTCAATGAATTTGAATTGCTCTTTCTCTCTTGTTTCTGTGTTGGGTCTGGGGGCATGTATGCCTGGTAGAGTCTGATTGGTGTGAAGTTTGTCTCATCCTATCTGTTTACCTTGATTTTATGCACCTTTCTTCCTGTATGCGGGTTTTTGATTTACAGTCACGTATACACACGGTTTCCTCTGTGATTTCCGCGTATACACGCGGGTTTACTGTGAACAGTCATGTATGCCCTTGATTTTTCCCTTTTGGGGAAGATAATTGGTTGCTGGGTGAATTCTAATATTTGTTGAGTCTCCTTTGGCACTGCCTAAGTCTTTTTTGACCTCTGTTTCTTACCAGAAACGTTGTTTTTAGGCTAATTTTTCTTTTTCAAGAAAGTTCTTGTCATGGCATTTTCGATTTTTTGTTTGAGATTAGTGCATTAGAGTTATTTTACCTTAGTGCTTTGCTTGAGTGTTGTTTGGGTGTGCTTGTAGAGTCTAGGGGTTGTAGAATTATTCTTTTGCTTTTTGCATCTCTTTTATTTTCAAAAAATCCAAAAACATTTGCTTATCATCATGCATTGCATTTTGCACTTCGCATTGTACTTGCACTAGATAGATTTGCTTTGGAGTACTAGTTAGGACTTCATATAGGAAATTTACATTCATCATTTGAAGAAGAATTATGCATTTCATGTAGTAGCATACCCTGTTTTCATGGACACAATGCATTTGCATTGATTGTTAGGTGTGCATTTTACTTCCTGTTGCATCATAACACCATCAGTTGCACGATCATATCCCTTTTTGAGTAATAAAGCCAACTAAAATCAACACTAAATAAAATGAATTACACTCTTTTCTTTTCTAGGGTGCACCAACAAGCTTAGGTTTTAGGATCTTGGAATAGTTCATTGTAAGTCAATTCTCCAATATCACTAAACAACAACATCTAGGTGTCTGTCCAGGTGAGTGTGTGAAATCCTTGGTATAACCAGTGTTTCTTAGGATCCTCCTCGCAAAAGGGAGTTAAGCACGAGGCAGTGTGAGTGGTTATTGATTGGGATGGCCCCTAGTCGTAACTGAGTAGCACCGGAGATATTTACAGGATTGTATTAGTATCTGGGGGCTCTTTCGAGAGTTTCGGGCTTTGCTACCCTGCCCATACGGTCAATCCCGCCTGCAACTGTCCGCCTGAGCATTGATTAGATTGAGGTGACCTTAGTGGCCTTACCTAGGATATCGAGGGGGTACTTTGCAGGGGTTATTCTGCAGGTGTCCCGACCAGGTTGGGGTCGGACAGCACAGTCATTTTACGCGTTGAAGCTGATGGCCACAATAATTGGTTACGTACCTCCGCTTGTTGTGTATGGGAGTCTCAAGCCTCTCCTAGGCGAGACATACCTGCTTCATTCAGGAGCTCATTTATCCAGCCCTTGTTTTCTTGCATTTGGATTTAGATTTTATTAGTGATTGCTCTGTGCACGATAGTTGGCCTAGGGTTTACATAAATAGAGAGTCTTTTATAATTTTTGAGTCATTGTGGATTCGAGTGCGGTTCCTCGCTGCTCTTTTCATTTAGCAGGACTTCCACCTTCTACTTCTCCTCCTCCTTTGGGAGAGAGACCTAGACAGTCCAGGCAGACTATGTCACACATTGATTCACACACCATGGGAGACCGTTTAGAGGATATTCTTGAACCAAATCCTCCCATTCATGTAGACAATGGGGAATTTACTCCTACCTATGATCCTTCACCCAACTTAGCTGAGTTAGGTCCTGTGATTTCTGAGATAGGACCCTTGCACGATAGGCCTACTCACTCTAGGTCTAATTCCCCATTGACATGTTACCGGTATGGAATGTCGGAGGACTTCAAGACTCATTTTGAACCTGCCAACACTAGCTACGGTAGTTATGCTACGTCTGGTTTCCCTACACATGATTTGACATTTCATGTCAAATTCGATTTTGAGCCTAACACTATGCCTAGGGGCACTCTCATTCCTTACCATGCGGAGAGGTTTGGGAGCACTAGTCACATTGCACCTTCCGTCCCAGTGGTGGAAGCTACATCATATCTCCCTCCTAGGTCTAGGGTTAGTGATCCGATTAGGATACCAGATCCGAGACAAGTGACGATAGGCGGTAATACATATATTATTACTTAGGTTCCTTCATCCTCAGTCCCTAGTTCTTCAAATGTACATCCTCCACCTTATTCATGTGGTCCTTCGAGCCGGTATATGGCTACGATTCAGGTCCGTACTACAGTTACTAGACCGATTGTGTCTCAAGTTCACATACCGCCCACTGCATTGGCAGGCTATGTTCATGCTTCTAGAGGTCATCTTGCTACTTCTGGGGCATATATCCCTACTTCTGGAGTGTATCTTCCTACGTACGTAGTGTCTCATGGGGCATCGCATGCGATGACCTATGGACCTTATTATGGGACGCAGTATGGACAGGTTTCTTCACCTTATGGAGGCGGGTATCAACAACCTGCTTACTCTCCTAATTATAGCTTTGTAGCTCATACTAGTTAAGGTCCACCATACTATGGTACTTCCATGCCACCCTATACGGGTCAAACAGGAGGAGGACACTATGGCCAAGGCCATGGTGGTAATCAACCCTATATGAATAAGGGAGCGGTCCATTGACCTCATCATCCTAGGCTCCCTTTCCTTGCGACGCTTAAACTTCCTGAATTATCGAGACTTACGAACGATCCTGTGGCTCATGACCCAGCTTGGCCGGCTATCCCTACCAAGATTCCTTCAGACATACCTAAGTTTGAAGGCAAACTGGGAGAGGATCCGAGTGAACACGTTACTACATTTCACCTTTGGTGCTCTTCGAATTCATTACATCAGGACTTAGTCCATTTGAGACTATTTCAATGCACCCTCACAGGGCCTGCTGCGAAATGGTATATAGAGTTTCCTAAGGGAGATTTTGCTTTGTTCGACGACATTGCAATGACTTTTCTTAATCACTTCCAGCTACCAGTGCGCTATGACGTTGGTACTGAACTCTTGTTGAAATTTTGACAAGATAAAGCCACACATATTTCTGATCATATTCAAGAGTGGCGTAGACGGAAGAGATTAATTAAAGATTTTATACCGCCGGAATTCCTCCTCGAGTGGTTCCTCAAGTCGTGATTGCCATATATAGCGAAGTATGTTTCCACATCCGGAGTGTAGAATGAGGAACAAGCGATCTTTAGGGCGTAGGAACTGGACTTGATCTATGCTCAGTCCGGTTTGTTGTATGAGATTATTCCCAATGCTCCTCGTTCCAGTTTTGATCCCAAAGTCAAACCTGGACCACATGCCGATGGCATTGTGGGTTGTGCAAGTGCGAAACCTGTAGATTCGGTTGCAAAACAAGCTAGTCAATTATCACTCAACCAATCTTCTTCAGGACAAGCTATGGCTTCATCTCAACCCGCCCAAACGGTGAATTTACTTTCTGTGCAATCGTTGGACCAGAAGTATAACCAGCAGCCCAGACGGAATAGAAAAAAGGGTAAAAATAATAATCGAAAGGGTGGGAATAAGAATGAGAATTCTAACAATAATGACAAGAATGGTAGAAATGCTGGGGGGGACAAGCAAGCGAAACATAAGGTTAAGTTCCCTTGCAAGCTGTGTAAGGACAATCACCTCATTTACTTGTGCCCTCAGATTGAAGAAGCTTCAAGATTCTTAGCACAAGGCCCAACTGTGCTAACTAACCCTTTACCGCATAATCAAAATATGAACTCGAAGTCCCATGACGAGTCTAGTGATGATGATCCATCGGTGGCTAGTGGTCGTGGGTGCATTAACATGGTCCATGCTGTGAAAATTGTGACTCGTGCAAAAGATTATAGTTCATCACAACCCAGCCTAGGCAAAGAATATGATCCACCAAGGGCCCTTTGTGCATTGAGAAACCTACAGATAAACTTGAGGCTGCACCTTGCATTCCTAAGGGAGTTCTTAAGTGTTCAGGGCATAATCTAAATGCCTGAGCCACCCAGAATTATTCAGTTGTCAAGGATTTGGGCCATACTCCTTGTGCAATGTCGGCATTGGAAGTGCTTCAGAGTTGTCCTTCGCAAAGGAAGGCATTTCTTTCTACCCTTGGTGTGAACGATGATGATTCTTCCTCTGTCATCAAATTTGAAACTGCAGGACATCAGCCTCGCTTGCCCTACTATGTGTCTCTTTTGGTGCACATAGAATGTCTTGGTATGACCGTCAAACGTATTGTGATTGATGAGGGCACTGCTACTTCTGTGACGTCTTTGGCCTGTTGGAAGGGTCTCAGTTCTCCTGAGCTATCTAAATCAACGACTATGTTAACTGCTTTCGATGCGAGATCTTTTAGGCCGCATGGCATCCTTTCTTCCCTTAAATTCTATTTGGGGGGAAAGACTGTTACGATAGAGGTTGAGGTGGTTGATGCGCCCCTTGACTATAATATCTTGTTGGGTAGGAACTGGATGTACAGTATGCAAGACGTTGCTTCTTCCTTGTTCCGCGTTGTATGCTTTCCACCTAACGGGAAGATCGTAACGATTGATTAGATGACATTCAAGAATCTGTCTGTTACCGCATCTTCGGGAGCTTCGATCCCGATCATTGAGCACTCTCAACACGCAATTGGGAGTGTGGGTGTAGGCATGTATCCATCCCTCATGGGAAGCTTTAGTTGTCCTGCACCGATCCTCATGATAGGATCTAGTTTCAATGAGGCTTTGACTTCTATGATATCGGTGTCTTTTCGCACGAATCATATGGAAGACCCTTGGATTCTTCCTACACCAAGTACTTCGAGTGAGCCTATCAAGACGAGCGTGCCGTTGCTTGCAACCATGATAACTTATCAAGCTAATCTCAAGAGTGTTGCAGAGCCTAGTCCTTCCTCTTCATGGACGAAGGAGGAGGACCCGTATGTGCTGCCGGCATGGCCAGTATAGTCTTCTCATGCCCACGACTACCTTGATATGGTTTTCCCTTCGGATGAAGCGATTATTGCCTCTATGTTAGGAGTTGAGCCACCATGGGAGGAACTTCATCATAGATCGTACTTTCTCCCAGAGCTTGACCGTTTGGAGTGTGAGGATTTTAGGGTGGTTCTTAGTCAGAGAGTTGGTAGTCCTATGGTTCCATTAAGCTCTCCTGGTCTGATGGCTGATGGAAACATGACAAACATATCTTCAACGATTCCTATCAACATCTCTTGCAATCCTGGCACAATAGAGAATGTCTATATTGGGGCAGAATGTTCCCATGCTGGGATTTTGGAATATACCGAGCTATTCAAGGAATTCCACGATATTTTTGCTTGGTTCTACAATGAGATGCCAGGTATTGACCCTTGTATTTTTGAGCATGAGATTAAGACTTACCCCAACGCTAAGCCTGTTTGACAATGATTATGTGCGGTGAATCCTATGAAAGCACCCACCATAAAGGCAGAGATAGAGAAACTGTTGAAAGCCGGTTTCATCTATCCCGTTCCCTTGATAGAGTGGGTTTCAAACCCCGTTTCGGTGGATAAGAAGCAGGGATTGATCCACATATGCACTGATTTCCGTGATTTGAATCATGCCTGTCCTAAGGATAACTTCCCCACACCATTTATAGATCAGATTTTGGATGAGTGTGCGGGAAGCGAGGTGTTCTCCTTTATGGACGAATTTTTTGGGTATAATCAGATACAGATTAAACCTGAGGACCAACACAAGACTGCATTTATTTTTCCTTGGGGAATGTTCACATATTGGAAAATGCCTTTCGGCCTTAAAAACGTCGGAGCTACATTTCAACGGGCAATGACCTTGATTTTCCACGATCTCAAGTCAATTATCGAGGTATTTTTCGATGATCTCACTGCTCATTCTCGTATGAGAATGCGTCATCCCTATCACTTGAGATTGGTATTCGAAAGATGCCGCCACTATTCATTTAGATTAAATCCTCATAAGTGCATCTTTTGCGTGAAGTCAGGTCATTTGTTAGGATTCATCATTTCAAAAGAGGGTATAAGAGTCGACCCTTTGAAGGTTGAGGCAATACTTAAGTTGTCTCCCCTGAAGAAGATTCGTCATCTTCAGTGTTTGCAAGGCATGGAAAACTTCTTACGAAGATTTGTTGTCAACTTTTCCAATTTGACTAGAGGCTTTATGTGTCTCTTGAAGAAGGATACTCCTTTTTATTGGGATGAGCGAGCCCAGGAGTCCTTCGATGCACTCAAGCGAGCCCTAGCATTGGCTCCAGTGATTAGTCCCCTGGACTATAGCCATGATTTCTTATTATATGTGGCTGCATCTTTAGAGACGATTGGTATGGTCTTGGTTCAAGAGGATGAGGAGCTCCAAGAGCATGTCATATATTATCTGAGCAGAAACGTTATTGACGCAGAGATTCGTTATTCTCATGTCGAGAAGCTTTCTTTAGCTACCATGCATGCAGTTCAGCGTTTGAGACATTATATTATCCTTCGCCAGACCTTGGTTGTGGCCCATGTCAATCCATTTCACTTCATCCTAAACCGAAGGATGATTGGGGGAAAGTATAATAAATGGATTGTCATTCTGCAAGAGTTTGATCTCGAGTTTGTTTCGGCAAAATCGAAGAAATATTTAATCTTTGTAGAGCTTATATCGGATTTTCTGAGCGAGGCAGAGGATTTGGTGTGTGAAGATACGTTTGTCGATGAACACATCTTCTTAATCTCTACGTTAGACTCATGGTATGGGGATATCGTAATATATTTACAAACACTGAAGACCCCTACTCACCTCTCGCGAGATGAACGACGACAATTACGTCATGTCTCTAATAACTACCTTATAGTGGACAATACTTTGTACTGTCATGGGGTAGATTCCATTTTACAATGTTGTTTAACTCATGACGAGGCTGAGGTTGTGCTGAATGATTACCACGGAGGGGCATGTGGTGGTCATTTATCTGGGCTTTCTACAGCTCAAAATATTTTGAGAGCGGGTTATTTCTGGCTGTCGATCTTTAAGGATTGTGTTGATGCGGTCAAGAGGTGCCACCCTTGCTATGTGTTCGCATGTAATATACGATTGAAACCTGCTTTGTTACATCCCATTATCACCTCCATTCCCTTCACTAAGTGGGGGCTTGATTTTATGGATTGCAACCCAGCTTCGGCTGGGGGGCACCATCACATTATAGTGGCTGTTGATTATTTCATGAAATGGGCTTAGGCTATGCCTACAGTAAAATCCGATGGTGAGACAACTGCTCACTTTGTATTCAACCAAATTATTACTCGGTTCGGTATTTTGAAAGAGCTCGTCACTGACCATGGCTCGCACTTTCAGAACCATATGATGGAAGAGTTGGCATCGAAGTTAGGGTATAAGCAAGAGCACTCCTCTTCTTACTACCCCCAAGAAAATGGACAGGTAGAGGCAATGAATAAATCACTCAAATCCATTATCCAACGAACCATCGCACAAAGCAAGAATAATTGGCACATTATGTTGTATCCTGCTTTGTGGGCATATCGAACCATGGTTAAGACTGCCACTGGTTTTTCTCCATATCATCTTGTACATGGAGTGGAGTCAATATTGCCGGTTGAATGTGAAATTCTTTCATTGAAGCTAGATGTGGAACTCTTACTGGACACTTCACCTTTGGAGGAGCGTTTGGTTCACCTCAAGCAACTCGATGAGCAGCGTCGGGATACCTTGGTGGCTCTAGAGGTTAATAAGCGTCACGTTAAGGTCCAGTATGATAAGTCTGTCTGTCCAAGAGTGTTTAGTGAAGGAGACTTGGTCCTTTTGTGGGATCAACCGAAAGAATCCTTGGGGGCAGGGAAATTTAATCCTATGTGGCGTGGTCCTTACGTGGTCAAGTGAGTGTTAGAGAAGGGTACTTCTGAGTTAGTGGATTACGAAGGAACAGCTTTGGTGGAGCCTAGAAATGGGCTCTATCTCAAAAAATACTATGCATAATCTTTAGCCAAGGCTGCTTGTTGTATATTATTGTACAGATTTGCATAGTTAGGTCTTTTTCTTATCGTGATCAGGTTTGTGATTAGTTTCCGTTTATTTTGGCAGATGTCAATGGAATCTTCCACCTACATAGGATTCGCGGATTCTGCAAGCCATCACACTCAACACTCAGCCTCTGCTGCTTGGGTGATTTATACTCCTATGGGTCAGGTACTGTCTTCAGGAGGTGTATGTATACGGCCATCTTCCAACAATGTTGCTGAATATAGCGTCGTTATTGAGCTTCTACAGGATGCCATTCTACATGGCGTTCTATCTCTTGAGGTACGTCTTGATTCGAAGTTAGTAGTGTCACAACTCAATGGTTTGTACCATGTTAGAGATCCAACGTTATTGAGAAGATTCTTACATGTGAGATTACTAGAATGACAATTTGACAATATAACATATATACACATTCCAAGAAATAATAATCAAGTTGCTGACTCATATGTTAACTACGTGTTATATTGGAATTTGTTTCATTCATAATAAATTAATCACAAACACAATTTTTACACCTGTAAATAAATAAACCGATCACCATAAAAAAAATTTATACATCAAAAATGTGATAATACATAGTGTCATGATACAAAATTGGGGCTTTTTAAGCCACCATCATATAATACACGGTCGTACAAAATGTATACACTCACAGGTGTCTAATCCTATGGAGGAGGAGGAGGGTTGTGATCATGGAACATCACTATGACTCTAGCTATCCGTCGAAATAAATGCACCCATGTGCGTGGTGCACCCACCACTTGCTGCTGCATGGCCTTAGGCAAGTCCTCGACTTACGCCATGGGAACTCTATGAGTCAGTCTCACAAAGTTGGTATGAATTCTCTGGAGCATTCGCCTCGCATCCACACCCATGATGTCATCTCCTATTCCCCTCCGTCTATGATGAGGGAAGCCCTCTGGCCGCCGTGGTCCCACATTTGCACACAAATGGTAGATGTCACTATGTTTTGTCGTACAAAAACATGTCTTTTTGCTTTTATAAAATCAAGAAAATACAAAAAAATTCAATAACTCAAAAAAATTAAAAAAGAGTGAAGGTCGAGATTCGTTACCTATATCGCCATATGCCGATCTTGGTGGCAATGGCATGTCTGGGTCCCCTCAGAAATATATCCTTGCATAGGGGTAGTCATCAATGGCAACTATCTGTCATCGCCACCATGGAAAGAAGTCAATTGGATATGGGTTGGCCACCCTACCACCCCCCAGTCTACGCATCGCATCTGCCTAATGCCATTGGGCCGGATCTCGAACCCCGTGGAGAGGAACATCTACTCTAGGGCTCAATCCTGGAACACGCTCGAAGAAAAACATGCTCAAGATACTGCTGAACCCGAAGTTATGCACCCTGCCTGCCTTACACTCACTGAGCTGGTGTTTCATGTTGCTCAGTAGCGTAGCACTCTAGTCATATATTGTGGGTCTCATGCACTCCACTGCATAGAACATCAGATGCCGCGAGGCCTGGTGGAGTGATGCTAAGCCGGCTATCCTTCCTAGTGTCAGTAATATGGCCTTTAGGCCCAGTACCTATATAGCATGGGTAGAGACCTGACTCCCCACCTTCTCAGTGTCTGGATAACAGTACACTGCAATGTACTCATCGATAGTCAGGCCACCCCTTGGCCCACCTTGGGAATGAAGGTTCACCACCTCCCCTCATCTAGAAAGCCCTATGATAAAGTATATGTCCTGCACCTCTATGGTGAGGGACATCCCATCGATATGAAAGGACTCTTAATCTGGATCCCAATAGTCTACCAGCATCTGTAGCAGTATTGGTTTGGCCCTCAAACCACCAAGACACCAAAACTTGTAGAGTCCACATGCACGAAGAGCTTGTTGAGACATTAAGTCGGCCCTTAATGCCTCCTCTACTTCACCATGCTCACGCTCTCTCCACTCTTGCACCATCTTGCAAAAGAAATTGAAAATTTTCCCATTAGTTTAGTTGAAAATCATATGTGCGGCCTCATACGTGACTGTTTTGAAAAGAGCCGCGTATGTACACGGGTTTGAGGTCCTTTTCCACGTATATCCAACCCTATACGCGAAAAAAGCCTCGATTTTTGCGTGGGCCGCAGCGCTCATTTTGGGATGGCCTAAAAAATTCATTTGACCATGAAAATCTATAAAAATTATGTCAAAATGCAAGAGGAGAGCATGAGTAAATACCTGGAAGAAACGACTGTGAATTCCATCGGATGGATCTCTTGGAATTTGCAGTTGAAAATCAGAGCTCAAATAGGTAAAAGTTTCAAATGATTTATATTTTTTACTATTTATAGAAATTTTTTCAAATATTTGAAAATTTTTACCCCCTTTCCTATAGTTTCGACAGTTTCTAACCATTTTGGACCGTTTTTTACATAATTGGTGTTTATAAGACCTTTTTCAGTGTCGTTTCAGTCGTTGGATTGACCCGTTCGTGCCGATCTCAGGTATCATGTCTAAACTGGCATATAGGTTAGGTTTCACCACCGTTTGCAATTTCCATGACCTTGTGATCATATCACCATGACCTTAGGTACGAACCCACTCTATTATGTCACGGAACCTTCTTGCTGCTTTAGAAGTGGCATGATACGAGTGGTAGAGCATCACCTTACATGGGTACCCTAGTTAGCACCTTATTTACATTTGGTGCCCATGTCTATGGTTTCTCCTTTAGGGTATGGGAGTCCGTTTTATAGTACTGCCATGACATTTCGCAAGAGCCTCATACTCCTCTTGATCTTATGTTGGCCTATTTCCCTCAGGACTCCCTCATGTTGTGTTGTGAATGCATTATCATGAGCTTTGCCTGCCTTATTGAGATTTATGCTGGCTCCCCTGACATTGCGTTTCAGCCATATAGCCCGAGCTTGTCTCATATCTAGACATGCAGAGCCATTTTTATATCCTTCGCAGCTTGATTCCCTTTTTACCGGGAGGGGATTTTCCCCCGAGTGTCGATATCCTACACATTTATCCTTGCATTGAGCATAGGTATGTTCCACTACTTGGAACTAGTTTGTTTTCCCTTGTGACACTCGTCTCCTCCTAGTTTGTAACTATAAAGCTAGTTTATTCTTTTTTCAAGCTTTTCAAATAACTGAAAAAGTCCAAAAAAATCAAAAAACCAAAAATCCGGACAAGGAAATATGTTATCTTTGGCGGCTGTCGAGTCATGTTGCCTTCGAACAGAGCACTGAATATCACATCCATTGGTTGGGTTATAGTTTGAATTTAGGAGCTGTACTCGTTTATCTGAGTTTATCTCCACTGACTGGTTAAGCTTCCAGTCCCTATGGAGCCTATGTTGATGCCTCCTATGTCACAGAGATGTCCCAATTTGTATATCGAGTCTATGCTACCTTCATTCAGTCACCATATGCCATTATGCTCTTGTTCGAAGGAAGTTGAAACCTGAGTCGGCCATTCCTCAGTTATCTTGACTTTGAATGTCGGCCATTCCCGGTACAGTTATTGGTTCGTGCACTTTATGATCCAGTACTTCCACATTATATAGCTTTGCTGAGAACCTCATGTTGGATGATGGGGGATGCCTTAATGCCCTCCTTCCAGTGGATTTCATCCCATCGACTTCAGATCATTTATTCTGGGATTGGAGTCTAGAGTCATTTTGAGTGCCTTGAGACTTGCAGTCATCAGTGGCAGGTTCTCTCGCCATCGACAGTTTCTTGGGAATACATCAATGTCCCCTAATCGATGGATCCTTTCAAGTGTTCTATCTCAACACATTTATTCACACTTGTTAGTTTGCACTCTAGTACCTTGATTCCCATTTTCATTATCGGTGGGTGGTCTCGCGTTTGTTAACGGTATACATTAATGACCGGTAATCAGACGATGGACTACTATGTTTGACCTCGACACCTCTATTTGCATAGTAGAACATGTACTCGTAGCGGTTTGTGTAGAAGACTTTCCATATTGGTGGCATCTCTTATATGCTACCTCCTTGATCGTGCTAGTGTTCATGAGATTTCAGCTCTCGTTACTTGATTCCAGTGTATGTTAGACATTTCTAGCCAATATGGAGATCTTGATCTATTATATATCTTTAGCCATTTCGGAGATCATGGTCCTTTGTATATATTCATCATGGAGATTCTGATCTATGTATATTGTACATGGCGATGACCACATATGTGATATCATGTATCATGCCTATTCATGGCCATTGTACTCTTATGTATCTGGGACTGCTATAAGTATTTACAGTTATATGCAGAGTTGTATTATTGTACTATGTTGATTGGGTGGCTGGTCTTCCATTTGGGATCCTTCATCACTCCACTTCTGGGATGGACTTATAATGTATTTCGGCCATCATATGACCCCTCTAACCTCACACATTAGGGGGCATCTGTTATAGCAGATTTCACCACTCTAGGTGAATCACACTTTGTATGGCCTTCCCCTATCCTGCTGCAGGCTCCTTAGACCCTATGGACCACTTTTTGTCCTTTTATGTTTCCTTGGTCATCCCTAAAAACACATGAAAAATGCTATACGCGACTTTTAACCTATAAGCGCGTACATACATGGGTTTGACCACTAAAATTGTGTACATCGGGATGTGTGCATAATCCAAATCCTTTTGGAGTTTTGCTTAACATGGATCCGACTCATTTGACTCTTGGCCTTCCCTATGCCTTGAGATCGCTCGGATTCGACCTTTCATTACCCCTTTGAAAAGCTATATAAGGAACCCCTTGGTACATTGAAGACATAAGAGAGAATTGAGAGCAACGAAACTATAGTCCATTGTTGCCGAAACTTATGCCTGAGTCTGCATCCCTTTGTCCCTTGGAGCACTTTTGTGTTCTTCCCAAGCTTGCCTTTTGCTTGTGAGCTTGCTATCGAGAGATGGAGGATTGAAGTGGTGGAGGCCCAAGTGGGGGATTCAGTTTCTCCAGTTCGTAGATGTGCCGTCAGAGGTTATATCTTGTAATCTTTGATTTATATTAATAGAAATATATTTTCCTATCCAATAATGTGTGTTTGAATGAATATGTTCTCCATTGGATTATGTCAAATGCTTATACATTATTGATTATATATGCTAGAATAGATCTAACACCATGATATATAGAATTCTTGTATTGTTTACTTATTGTTGAGGAAGTAATAGATCAATTCAAGCTGAAGATTGGAAAGCTCAATGGGGATCTACTTCAACCGTCCGAAATAAGGTACGACGTCTGATCCTTTAGTGTTAGACATTTAATTTATATTGCATATTGGAAAGGATTGATTTCTGGAGTCAAGCTATCTGTTGTGGTACCCCAAGCCATAGGAATTTCTCTCCGTAACAGTCATCTAATACACTGACAAGATGTTAGCAGCTAGACCTAGGACATACAACACATCATTGACGTAACCATGGTCAAGATCAATCCTACCCTTCCCTATACTATTAGTAACAGAGTCAACTCCCAAGATAAATTTTGGACCTTTCAAATTGTCAAGAGAGGAGAAAGTATCCCTTGTCGAAACATATGTCTAGAATCTCCAAAATCAATGATGAATCTAGGTGAGATTGAGGTGTAAGCAACCAAAGAATGTGCTCTTTCCTTGTCTTCTGAATTTGATCCTCCTTCCTTATTTCTTGCACAATCAGGAAGGGAGATGTTGTTCTTCTCTAGGATTTGGGTCAACATGTCAATTTGTTTTTTCATACAATATCTCTCAAGACGATATCCCTTACTACAGTATGCACACTTGCTCATTTCTCTTTTTTTCTTATTCTTCTAGAATTTCTTCTTGGATCCTGAGGGCTCCTCTTGAGACTTTTCCTTGTGTCTCTTTTCCTCAGGTGGATTTTTGTCTTTCTTCTTTCCTTTTGAGTCCACCTTCGAATCTCCAGCAACCAAATATTGGTCTTTGGAAGGTTTGATAGTGCCCATCATTACCAATTTATCTTGCTACTAGGTGAGGGACACCATGAACTCAACAAGATTAGGAGTATTCCAGGATCATTCTATCAACTTGGTGGTATGGAAGGTCGAAAAAAACATTGAATAGTTAGGACCAAGCTTCAAGAGTATAGTCAAGATTAGTTGTGCATCCTTCTTTTTGATTCCACAGGGTTTTAACTGCAGAACTAGGGCCTTAAACTTCGAAAAGTAGAGTTGCAATGATTTGAAGGTGTTGGGACTCAAGGAGATCAATTAATTCTTGAGTTGATGTGCTCTTATCTCATCTATATTTCCAAAAATATCTTCAAGCTTCTCCCAAAACTCATTAGGTGATGTCAATGCATCAAGATGAAAGAGGAGGTCTCTTGAAATGCTTAAACACAAAAGACCATAGGCGTCATCCATCCTATTGTGCCATTTAATTTTCTCTACATCTAGATTGGGATGTTACTTAGTTTCCATGGTAACCCTGTAGATACCTTTTGCACTTAAAAACATCTCCATCTTAGCTTTCCATTCGAACAAATTGAATGGAGTCAAGATGATCCTTTGAGATTGGTCCATATCTCAGTAACTATGCCCTTCAGTCCATAGAATGCGCTCCCAGTCAGTGATGTCAAACCTGAAATAGAAATATGGAAGGAGATAGATTGATCTATAAATTCTCTAATACCATGTGGAAATTGAACCCAAGAAGTAGAAAAATTACACTCATAAAATTGCTAATCAAAAATTCAAAATTCACAAAAATGGAGACTGAAATTGGAGCATAACACAATCATGTATTGAATAAGTGTACACCATCAAACCTCATCAAGTAATAGGCTGTCCAAATATATAATTACATCAGATATTTAAAATCATAAGGATTCTATTCTAATTGGTCGAAAAGCAGGCTTACTAAAACTAGTCAAAACCCCCATAGGTGCATAAAACACTTTCCTGATTTGAGAATATGCTCACAAATTGGTTGAATCATATATGTCAATTGATAAGTGATGGAAAGATATCAGATCCATTCTTTTGTATGGATAAAAAGGAGGATGGTGAAGGAAAAAAAAGGTAGTTACTCCTATACTAACTTTTCTTTTTTTCTTAAAACTGTTGTAAAGCAAGGAAGCTTTTAGAAAAAGAAGAACTATGGTTTTACTATTCTAGAATTACACAAAAGTTGCCAAAAATGTTTCCAGGATGTTTCCAAAGCGCTCCTTAAGCCAGTTTTTGCATTTGTTGACTTCTAGGTGCAAGTGGATGCCAACTAGCATAGTAAGGAATCTAGGAATTTAGGAATAAGAAAAAAATGATTAATTATTGTAAAATATGGGTAACTATGGGTTTGATTATTCTAAAAATAATTGGTATTATCATTTTATGGACATTGAAACACACATTCATACATATATAGATATATTCTAAGATTAATATATTTGCAGACTTATAAACACAGTAATGGAACCTATTTGTAAGGTGAGCCGAATGAAGAAGGAACAACCACGTTCCAACTAGTCATAGACTAGTAACATATGTAATCTACCCTCAATCACCCCGAGCTATGCATTCGAAGAGAGGTGACATCCAACCTCAGGTACAGTTCTCCATTGAGAAATTACTTACCTAACACAGAGTGCTCACGCAGCAAGTATTTCTTCCAGTATTTCCTAACACGGAGTGCTCACATAGAAAGAGTTCTTCTAGTCTTGCCTAACATAGAGTGCTCACACAACACGATTTCAACCCTTTCCAAGCATACTCAGCAATGTCCTGCTTCCTCGCATATGCTTCCTCTTTTATATTTTTTGTTTTTTCCTAAGTATTTTGCATCTAATGACCAATTCCTCATGGAATTTCTGCTACCCACTACACCCATGATTCCTTAGGGAGTGGTTGCACCATATTGGCATTCTCACGCCTAGTGTAAGCTCCCTGAGATGGAATCATCACATCCCCCACTCTCTCATGCATAGTTTCCTCTTCAACCTGGTTGTCTCCGTCATTCACGTGTTTTTATTAAAAGTATAATGTTTTAGTTACATCTGTCCTCCAAGGACTAGTTGGCGATTTCCAGAACAAGCCAATATCATTAAACAAACAAAATAGTAATTCAAAATATTACAAAAATATTTATCTATTGGGGTATATTACATCCTCTCCCCCTTATTGCAACACTGTCCATAGTGTTCCTAGTCTTCTTCCATAGCTTCCGGAAATAGACCTGGGTATTTCTTTCGCAAAACTTCCTCTAATTCCCAGGTCTCCTTCTCCAATATAAAGTGCTTCCATTTCACCTTAACCAGAGAAACCACCTGGTTCTGAAGTACTGTTTCTTTAATGTCCATAATGCATAAAGGTGCCACTTGAAATTCTCCTTCTGGTTCCACCTACACCACATTCCAGTCAATGATATGAGTGGAATCATGTATATATTTATTTAGTAATGAAATATGAAAAACATTATGAATTCTCAAGTGAGCAGGAAGAGAAAGTTTATATTCCACAAGTCCAATCCTTTCCAATATTTGAAATGGTCCACAAAATCATGGTGTGAATTTGGTACAACCTCCCAGTTTAAGGGATCCCCTTTTGGGTTTGACTCAGAGGTAGACATGGTCTTCGACAGAAAACTCTTTGCATTGTATTTTTAAGTTAGTGTAACTTTTTTGGCATTCTCATGCCACTTTCAAGTCCTTTTGTACCTCTCAAACATTTTGTTCCATGTCTTGTAACATTTCAGGTCTTACTATCAGACTATCCATGGGGCTATCCCAACTAACAGTATTAAATTGAGCACATAGATCTGTGGACCAACACACAACTCAAAAGATAAATCATACAATTTACTCAGCAATTGAAGAATGAAACAATGCAAAAATGGCTTTCAACTGTGAATGCTTTCATTAATAAAAAATAATTAGATTATAATTAGAATGAAGAACAATGGATAAATAGCCTCATGCAATTTGAATCCATCTGGGGAAATTCAAATTGGTTTGACTCTACTTGACTGAATGGTTAATTGACCTTGTCTAAATCATTATCGGAGTTCATCACAGTTCAAAATCCAAGATATGGTGTCTAATTCAGTGTTAACTAGTCTAATTGACTGAGGAAGGTGAGTAAATGCACCTCACCTGCATGCATCCATGCAATCCTAGCGCTAACTGAATGTAACTGACTCCTAACTGAGCTTGACTAGTCACCAAATCAACTCAACTAATGGAGGTTGGTATTAGCACTCCCAATGGCTCCCAATTTATAGGGATTGATCTAGGAGGATCCTAAACTGATGCATTCAAGTGCAATCAGTGGAATTTGGCCTCAATTAGTGTTCCCCACACTTTAGTAACTAGTACATGTGCCCCAATTAGGCCAAGTAGACCCAAATGGTGCTAGTGACTAAAAATAGACTAAAAGGACTCCCTATTTAGACATGACTCCTAATTTAGACATAACTGACCAAATTGGACAAGGGAGGATTATAACCCTAAAACCCCCCCTAAATGCTAACTTGGACAATTTGTGGGCCCTGGTAACTAAGACCATAGGTCACCCATTACAGTAAGTAAAGTAACTTCTCAATACAAGGAACTGGGGAAAAAACCAAATGAGAAAAAATCCCCCCCTCTAACTAAGCAAATAGAACATGATTCAAGTTCGAAAAACTTTAAAATATGTTGCTGCAATCTCTGTGATGTAGCAAAGCAGCATGCATGATGTTTTGCACAGAGGTGGTATCCTGGGGCTTGGCATGTAGGCTTCTCCATGTTCTCCCAAAATGATGATGGAAGGAAGGATGAATGTAACCTTTTCCTCTTTCTGGATGAATAGGTGTATGATCCACTCTATTCTTCTAAAGGCAGTGTAACTGATCAGCCCTTACCATGTAGCATCTCACAGGGATTTTTTTGCATCTCTCTGAAGGAGGTAAGATTGCATGACATAGTGCAAGGTTATTTATCTTCTAAGTGTTAGATGGATTTCCAGTCATATTTCTAGCTTCCCACTTGGGAGTAGGGATTGGATCTGGATCTGAATCACCCTGAATCTCAATCTCATAAACTGATACAGCTGGTTCTGCAATACAAGTGGAAACTACAAAAGAAGTAGATGGAATGTTTTTACCTTCCCTGGCAAGTGGCTGCTGAGAGTGCATTCACTACAACAAAACCCTGTGATTAGCATCCATTTTAGCTTCCTTTTTAGCGTCCACTATCACTTTTAGTGTATTTTTCATCATTTTTTGGACAAAGTGGATGCTTTTCAATGGGATGGCACTTTTAATGGCATTATTTGTGTCCCTTCTAAAATTTGACTCTTTTTTGGACGCTAATTAGTATCCCAAATAGCGTCCCAATTAGAGTTCTTATTAGCGTCCCAATTAGAATCCCAATTAGCATCCCTTTTTAAAAATTGGCACTATTTTGGATGCTAATTAGAATCCCAATTAACATCCCAATTAGAATCCCCATTAGAGGCAAAAAATTACATCCAAAAACTCATGGCTATCTAAGGTTGAAAGAGGCAAAACCTCCTTCAGAGCCTCGCAAAAAATATCATCCTTCTCACCAAATTCACGCTAATGATGTTCATGACTAAGAAACATAGAGACTAAGTTACAGAGAGCCTTAAAAAAGATATCATACTCCTGTATACTAGCGGAGCCAAACTGAAAAAAGACATGCAGTATAAACTCAAAAAGCTTAGACAATAATCATAAAACTTGCTAGAGACTGGACCAAATAAAACCTGTTCAAAACGAACATTAGGCTAAGGGAATTTCTTCAGTGATGGGGCAAGCCCATCGTTCTTCCCGTGACACAGTAGGCGAATTGGTGGTGGCATTTGGAGCCAGAGTCAAAGAAGGCAGTAGCTGATTAGTCTGTTGGGCCAGCGAGTCCTTCAATCGCTTGAGGAGAGGTTCCACCGTTGATGGAACCGAGAAAGGATTGGCATGTGGAATTTTAGTAGAGCATCTTGTTGCACTACCACTACCATCGAGACTAGTTATAGCATGACCTCTAGTTTCACTACAACTTGCAACACCACCCTGAGTGGCACCCCCTGAGTTGTGGATATTCAGACTTGAAATGCTTGTCATTCCTTTCCAAGAAAAGGATTTGTCCATGGCCATGAGTTGAGCATCCATCTCAGCAATTTTTTCTTTCATGGAGTGAACCTCCATCCAGGCCTTTGCCCAATTACTAAGCATGTCCTCTGCAAGATTGCAGAGCATATTCTTCAGCATCTAGTAGTGATTAATTCGACCCCCTTTCTCACCTGTCGAGAACTTACGGTTGAGAACCTTATTCTCCTAAGCTTCCACCAGAACATGGACTCACACAAACATATGTGGTTCATAATCCGCCGGAACAGGTGTGCTGCAACCCCTTTGGGGTTTGCCGCTTCCTGAACTAGCACATCTAGGGGTTCCTCACTAGAGAGACATTTCCGATGACTTGAGCCTGAAACCAATACGCAGTGGAGCTAATTTACCTACTCGAGCCCTGGAATGCAAAGCAGCAGAGACTCTGTAAACTTCCCACCAGGATACGAACCAAACTCTGCTACCATCCATAACATAAAACACAACCTGGTGCTGTATTAACCGCCTATAAATCCATGTACCTATCACCATTAAACCTCGCAGCTGAGCCATAAATGAGCCTAGGAGGACGTACCTTCACCAACCCAGTTCGCTTGCGCTGAAGTGATTGGGGAAATTTCTCCCATGCACAGAGAATCCTGCGAAGGTTGATAGAGAGCACGGGCTGGGTGGTATATGTCCGTCCTTACACATGCTTGAGTCAGTGGCCAGAGAATGGGACGAGTGTCGCCGGGATTATCACCCGCATCTGGGCAATTAGCATCCCCATTAGAATCCCAATTAGCGTCCCTTTTAAAAGTTGGCATTATTTTGGATGTTAATTAGCATCCCATTTAACGTCCCAATTAGTGTCCCAATTAGAATCCCAATTAGAATCCCAATTAACATCCCAATTAGCATTCCAAATATCATCCCTATTTAAAAGTTGGTGTTATTTTGGATGATAATTAGCATCCCAATTAATATCCTAATTGGCATCCCAATTAACGTGCCAATTAGCGTCCACAAAAGCATCCCATATAACGCCAATAATAGCCTCCAAAAAAAATCCTGAATAGCATAGTACCATATATGAATCTAGGGTTAGTGACAATAATTGCGCCATGAATTTCGACAAGAAAAACATTCAACATAGAGCCAAGTATAGAGACAAGAAATGCTAGACATGGAGTTGATTTGCTAAATGCTAAGTACTGCTGGTGAGTTGATTTGCTAAACACTAGTATTGGTGCTCAGTTCGATTCCCTTAAAATATAAGGTTTGAAAATAACTGTCAACTAATATTCTACCTGAAATTTGGGGATATATGCCCCACTATTTCCATAAAGCTGGAGATGATTTCTTGGAATCTTATTATAGTGATCAGCAATAGCAATGTGTATTATATGTTATTATAAAAGAAACATTGACCATGGAAGGTAAGATTATTTAATAAATCTGGTTCTGTAGAAAGTTTAGTCATTTTTGTTGATAATATTGATCATAATACCGACTATTAGCATATCCATCATTTTAAAAATGGTTGATATAACCAATTCAATTTTTCAATCTGTTTGAGGTAACTTGCTATCTCATACATTTACAAAATCTTGAACATAATAAAAATTACACTTACGAAAATAGAGATAATCTGAATGATGACGATAATGAATTCTACTGATATCAACTTTGGTCTATCTAATCGTTGTGATCAATACAATTTTTCAAGCCTTTTGAAGTAACTTCCTATCTCATACATTTACAAAATCTTGAACATAATAAAAATTACACTTAAAAAATAGAGATAATCTAAATGATAATGATAATTAACTTCCACTTACACCAATTTTTGTCTATCAAATCAATGATCAATACACTGAATTCTTACACTTCGGAATGCACATGGACCAATACACTGTGAATTCATACAAAGTGCTATATGATGTTATTGATCTCAATACAATAAGGGTTGTGAATTCTTACACTGTGAATGTACATGGATCAATACACTGTGAATTCACACACAAGTACTATATGATGTTATTGCTCTCAATACAAAAAGGGTTGTTAAGCTTAATTAGGTATGAATATTGCAGATCAATCGGCCGATCGAATTGTTACCACAGAAATGGACACGAGTCCCCTTGCCACTCGCCAAATCTTATTAATATGATCTTCTACAAAATTATACAAGTTATCTTGTGTCAAATACCTAACTTTCATAAACTATGGGCCTTTCAATTCTTGCAGCGATAATGTCCTTTACTTATGCAACATTAGGGTTCGGCCTGGGCCTTGCCAAAGTAATTGGTATGGTTTTATCCGACTCTCTTACATTATTACCAATCATTACCCAAATTGAATTAACTCTGAAATTTCATTAGCCAAGTTTATTTCAGTCCATAATCCTAGTTTGTAGACTTTGTATATTCACATTACAAATATTAGATTTGTGTTTTATGTAATCCCTAAACTGTTGAAACTATGAAAGACTGCAGAAAATGGAGAGAATTATGGAACCCTGGGTGGAATCTCTACAGCCATCTCTCTTACTCGAGCCCAGAAAGTCTGGCGGATCTTACCAGCTATTGGTGACATTGCATTTGCATTTCCATTTTCTCCACTTGTCCTTGAAATTCAGGTATACCTCAATTTTTATTTTAACTTTCAGTTGATTTGTATATATGAATCCTTTCAGTTGATTTTCACTATGTGGCTTCCTCCAATGAATCTCTATGCATGATACTTTGAAGTCTCCACCCTCAAAAGGAATAACTATGAAGAAAGAAACTATGTTTTCTATGATGATAACGACATCCTTCTATATGCTATGCGGTTTTCTGGGCTATGCAGCCTTTGGGGAAAATGCACTTGGTAACTTATTGACAGGTTTTGGATTCTACGAGCCTTACTGGCTCATTGAATTTGCCAATGCATGCATTGTAGTTCACCTGGTTGCAGCATACCAAGTAAGAGAGCTTTCCTCCCTCTTTTTTTATCTCTAATATTCCTCCCTATTACCTGCCATATAGATTCATTGCTATAACATTTTACATTCTTGCAGGTGTTTTGTCAACCGATTTTCACATTCATTGAAGGTTGGATTTCTCAGAAATGGACAAACAACACGTTAACCAGTAAGAGAATAGGCATACCTACTCCCTTATTTGGGTTTTACAATGTCAATATACTGAGGATCTGTTGGAGAAGTGCATTTGTGATGTCCACTACTGAAATTGCCATCTTATTTCCATTATTCAATGACGTGGTGGGAATTTTGGGTGCTCTGAACTTTTCGCCATTGGTGGTGTACTTTCCAGTGGAGATGTACAGAAAAAAGTGCAACGATGGACACTCAGGTGGAGCCTTTTGCAAACATTGAGCTTCATATCTCCACTTGTATCACTTGCAACCGTTGTCGGCTCCATAGAAGGCCTTGTCAAAGACAACGAAACATAGAGAACTTCCAGGATAGTCTAAAGAATGCCGAGATATAGCAGTACTCTGTGTCTATGTTGCTCGAAAGATAATTGTCTTTTAAAGTGAAAGGAGCAGGATATAAGTCCAAATCGGGGTTGGGGTCGCAACAAACAAGGGATAATTGCAATTTCTAAAGCCTTGGTAACTACTAGCGTTGAGGGGAGAATCCCGGTATTCATTACCTCTGCTTCCTTGGTAGCTTTCATTCTCCAATATGCTCTTCTATTCCAATGTTAATATCCTTTTGTAAATCTAATGAGTATTAAGCTTTTGTATTATGATCAACTTCATTGTTTGAAAGAGGTGGATCATATAGATGTTAGCTTTTTAATGCTTGGAGTGAGCTTATGCTTCGGATAAGAGTCCTAGACATGGCCAATTTATTGGTATATATGGCGCCAAATGTTAAATTTTTGTAATCCATGATATGAGTTTATTGAAATTTTCTGTTTTTAAGTAATCATTTTTGGAAAATTTTTACTAAGGTTAATCTCCACACAAATTAAAACACAATTAAAAAAAATACAACTTTATTGGCTTAGTATCTAGATTAATGTATCCTCTCATAGAATTCCAATCAAATTAAAAGAATGATAGATGCCAATATGGAGAGATAAAGTTATGAAGCAAACTTGAATTGACATTTTCATGACAAGTGTAGTGGTGAGTTAAATTTAGGGAATCATGGGATAGTAAAGGGACCTTCTCTTCTTTAAAACTAGGGATCTTTTAAATAACTTTTTGATAATAATTGTGATGAGTAAACTAAAAAGACAAAGAACCCTGGGGAACAAATATATATCTTTCATTATTTGGTCCTTTTCAAGTAAACCCACTAGTATAGATATGATGTCAGAGGAAAAAGAAAATTATTGAAATGACAAATTACAATAGAAGCGTCATATAAAGATAAGAAATCAATGACCTCAAGTTTACAGATATCCATTGCTTGTTAGCTATATATGGGCAAAGCATAATAGATATTGGAGTTGTTTGAGGGGAAGGACTGGATTAGACTACATCCTTGAATGAAAATCACTTTGAATATTTTTGGCACCTATTGTAGTAGCCTAGTTGACATAGTCAACTAGCAAATAGAGTTGACTAGTTAGTTGGTGACCTCTTGGGTCGGTCAACAAAGTAAGGTAGTTAAGGAATTTATAAATACCCTCAACTCTGTAATTATATATAAAGGCATGAACCTATAATAGAGAGAGTGGCTCATTGATCATAATACAATAGTCTCCTTGTGTTAGCTTCACTACTACTTTCTCTTCTTCTCTCCTTCTATGTATGTGTGCTTATATATTGTCATGTTGTATATTATGTTCGGGCATGCATACTACTAGTAACTCTTTCAATGTAATCTAACATATTACAAAATCTTGGTTATGTTTCTAGTAGTACATTACCTAGGTTGTGTAGAAACAAGATAGACATGCATAGACATTGAGGAATGGATTTGGTTGTGGTGGCCAATAAAAGATAATCATTATCGAAAAATTATGCCAAAAAAACCAATGATCTTTTTGTGGGACAATTCGTCTCAATTGTTGCTTAGTATGTTGATATTTTCGAATGTCCACATAAGTCTTCTGTCAATATCCATTTTGACCCAGTCGTTGGTCAAAATGATGATTATAATTAGGATGTCTATAAGGTGTAGGTGTTGTTTGTTCTTCATTCTTTTGGACTATAGCGAGGACTGTCTTCACTTCCTCAATTTGATTTTTGGATGCATTTTCTTGGATTGTGCTTCTTGGTTCTCTAGTAGATTGTTTATGATTCTGAATCTTTTTTATTATTTCCTCTTGCGACTTTTTTCCAATTTCTAGCTCCTTGATTTGGTTCTATAGTTCCTGATTACAATTATTTAGACATTGGTTTTCTTCTTGCTTTTCTAGTATTTTTCCTTTGAGGTCTTCACCAGAGTGTTCCCTCTTGCTACTATTTTTCAATTTTTTGATTTTTGTAATCAAGGTTTTGTTATGATTTCTTAATCTGAAAATTTCTTCAGAATTGTTGGATATTGTTTTATTACTCATTGGGATCTCCAGCTTGTGTTCCTTTCTAGATTCGTTGTTTTGTTGTTGCATAAATTTTATCTATTGTCGATACTGGTCGACCACTGATTCTTGATCTTCTATTTTTTGTCGTATGTGCGTCAGTTCTTCATCTCTGTCGTTAATGATTTTGTTCAAGCATATTATTTCTGCTTCATAATCAATTATTTCTTTCCTTATATCTTGATTTTTTTTTTGTCTCTGATTGAAATCATTTTCGTCTTTTAATTTCTTAATTTGGGCCAACAATTTTTCTATATGATTGTTCTCGTTGGAAATTTTTTGTTCCTTGCGCTCTTTTTGCATCTTATGTAATTTAATGAGTACTTATGTAATTTAATGAGTACTTCTGATTTCATATTCATGTCTTGTAATTCTTCATTGTTTCTTCGATAATGCTTTAATTTGGCTTCTAATTTCTCTATTTGTACTTGCAAATTAGACTCCATGATTTCTTATTTCTTTGACACTAGATGACTGTCTCAACTATAGATAGTCATCGATTTTTTTGACTTTGTTTTCCTTTTTTCAACGATAATTGGTCTCTTCTTGTTAGCTTAAATAACCTTTTTTTTTTTCCAAAAATAATTGTTATAAATAATAATAATAATAATTTCTTTTTTTAATAATAATTATTAATTAATTAATTAATAATTATATTAATGTTTTTATAAACTATATATATAGTTAATATATAGTTTTTTTTTAAATAATAATTAATTATTGTATTAATTATTATATAATAAAAATCTTTATTTTATTATTTTATATAATAAAACAAAAAATTGAACTATTATAAATATATTGTAATAATTCAAATCAAAGCAAAATCTAGGTTGAAGCTGGAAAGTAAAACCATGTGTTTGTTTTACTTTATCTTTTCTTTTTTTTACTTTCCTTTTCCTTTCTTTTGTTTTTTTACCTTTTTTTTCTTTTATCTTTTTTTACGTTTTTCATTTTCTTTTGGACAATGTCCAATATGTTAGGGAAACCCTAAAATAAGGCTATAAGCCAAAAATCAGACAAGGTCTGAGAATTAAGGCCAAAGGCCTAGATCAGCCAAATGAGGCTCTGATACCACTGGAAGCGAATAATTATTCGTCCATACAATATTATTCACCAAAACACCTGGAAAATTCGATAAGCCATAAGGAAAGTATATATTAATGATAGGATGAAAGATGATTGATGGTTGATAAGCCTCCTATTAAACAGGGCTTAGGAATTGTGAATGAAAGGTCATGTCCTTTCATCTTAATTATGTTTATTATTAATTACTTAATTATTATATTTATTTTATGTTCATTACATTATAGACTTTCCAAATACAAGAAAGAATTAGGAACATAGTATAAAATTTATCACTTCAAATTTGAAACAAAACTAGTCTCCATTCATACATAATCATTTCAAAGTGTTTTAAATAAACATAGAAATGTCATACATTCCTGTATAAATAATACGAGTCTAATCTCCAATCTTCCTTCCTTAGAGCTTCTTTGGATACTGAAATAAGCTCTTGATAGCTTGTATCAATTTCCTATAAATCTTCACGCATTCTTTCATTGGCAACCATCAACTTTTCATAAGAATCATTAAGGTACCTGTTTTGTTCCTTAAAAGATTGTAAGGACTTATTTAATACCTCTATTTCTGAAAATGATACTATAACATCAAATTGCATAGATTTTTCTTCATCTTCTAAGGGTTTTGAACTCGAAGCATCTTTAGACTCATTTACATTTGCAAACCTTTATGGAAATATTTGGCATCTGCAATAATTCTTTTTGAATTTCAACCAAAGTATGCTCTTCTTCCTCATAATATTCCTCTTTATCTTGCACATTCTCCTCACTGGATGATTCTTCTATCAAGGTTAATGTGCTCTTTTGAAACCTAGGGTTAAGAATTGCTTTCATATTCATCCTTAATTTGTTATTAGACTGAGTCTTTCATTAGAGGAATTTTGGGGTCTAAAATGGGCCTCCTAAGGAAAATAATAAAATAATAGTTAAAATAATAAAATAATAGTTAAAATAATAAAATAATATTGATTAATTTTGGAGGAAGAAAGAAAAAAACTACTTTTTGTGTTCGTATTTTTGACATATCTCCATGTGTTTTTACTCAAATTTCGATCGGGAGAGCTTGTTGGATGTGGAATTTGATTCTGCATCCAACGAGTACTCACACTACATACTTTTGATGGACCCCGCTACACCAAAAACAAAAAATACCTGAAAAAATGTGATGATGACATCATCATCACATTTTTCAGGTATTTCTTGGTTTTGGGGTAGCGGGGTCCGTCAAAAGTATGCAGTGTGGGTACTCGTTGGATGCAGAATCAAATTCCGCATCCAACAAGCTTTCCCGATCGAAATTTGAGTAAAAACACAATGAGATATGTCGAAAATACGAACAAAAAAAATAGTTTTTTTTAATGACAAATATGTCAATTCAACCATTATGGTTGACTTATTTTATTGAAATTCTATTGGTTCTTGAATTCCAACTCACAAAAACTTATTTTGGGACGTTTTCTTATAAGGCCCATTTTAGACCCCAAATTTCCTCTAATGGGCCTCCAGCTAGTTTCTTCATTTTTCGCAAATGAGGTCTCCTCCTATAATGAAGCTTCCTGAACCACTGTATCCTCTTTGATTTCTATGGGAGTATCCAGGGCTATAATTTCTTTTGCACGTGAATTTGAGGAATTTCTGTTATAGGAAAAGTATTACCTGCTTCTTGCACTTGTTCATTCTTATTTTTGACTGACTTCCTCTTTTTCCTTATGTACTTCTTCTTTGTTTCTTTAGCATCCTGCTCTCGAATCTCAGCTCCAAGACTTGAATGCAAGATGAAGTGCTTCCAACACATACCAAAATTTCCTAATTCATAATTTATCGGTATGCTAATTAAACCATGGTCGAAAACAAAATGGTTTCTATGCTTGAGGTGATTTCTCACTCATGCTATCTTTTTTATTTTTCTTTGTAATTTTGTATGAAAGCATTTGTTACCTGTAAATCATATCCCTTCATTTGTTCATATAAAGGAAACCATCCCGAAATCTTCATATTTTCTACAAAACCTGGGAATTCTTCCATCCATTTAACTTCATTCGTTCAAATAAAGGAAACCATCCTGCAATCTTCATATTTTTCTACATAACCTGGGAATTCTTCCATCCATTTAACTTTATTTGGTTCTAAATGAAAAATCTTTCCACTGAGTCTTTTGACCATTTTCATCGTGATGTGTGGGCTCTATCATCTTCATTTCCTATAAACACATTAACATAAAACCTAAAATACACAGAGAAAACTCAATGAAATAAATGAAAGCTCTGAATCCATGTTTTCTTGCATGATATATTTCTGCATATCCTGGTATAAATACTTTCTACTTATTTTGTACTTATTTTCTTGACACGCCACCTTAGCTATGTTGACTTCATTATTAGAATTTTAACATATGTCCTATGCATATATTATCCTTTGACGGATGGAAACAATCTGGAAACGATATTATATTTTCCACTTTGCGCTGCTGGTATGTACAATCAAATAAATAAAATTCCTTTCTCATAAAAACCTAGAACTTTCCAGCATGTATCAGTCAAGTATATATTAAGCTATGCATAGAAACTTTAAAGAGATTAATGTCGAGCACCCAATATGCAAGTAAGTTACTACCAACGCACATAGGATGTGATATTTATTGTCAACCCGGGGAAGTCTTGTATTTCTAAGGATAAAATGCACAGTATATGCTTAAACACAAAGTCACTACAATTGAACACTACTATCCTCAATTAACTATGCCCATCCCAAGAATCCGTGTAATCCCAATTATCTTCTAATTACTACAATCTCAATTACTTTCTGCCATGCATTAAAGAAAGATAACATGAAATTCAAATTACAATTGCAGATGAAAGGAAATCCTATTCGCATCCCTGACCAAGCAATTCACCTATTCAATCTGATTACTCTAGAAAGCCACAAGCATAAATTGAATATTAATCTAGGAATTCAATTGCAGAAGATGGAGTTCAGCTACTCTAAGAATTTGAAATGAAGGAAATGAAATTCAATAGTCATAACAGTAAAGACAAGTTGCAAAGATTCAAGGGACAATGACTAAGACTGCAGGATGAACAGAGCTGTGTACAACTACCACACAAATTGCATGAAAGATAATTATCTACTCAGTCGACTGTCACCTTATACACTATAGAGCTCCAAGGAATGTAACCACACTGTAAATCCACACTCACTACAGCTGCTTGCGAAAGAAATAGAATTAACAAGATATCACACAACAGATGAATTAAAAAGTCCTAATTTAACACAACAATCTCTGTGGAAGGCAGGCCCAGCCTTCACACAGAGATGATGGCTAAACATGCGTGAGACTCTTAGATCAGAAGTAACTCCTTGTATTAAAAATAATAGAGTAATTACACAATTCCCCCTCTCAGCTAATACAACAGATAAATTATATGTTCCGTAACCCCCTGGGTTGAGACAACTCTCCATATTTATATCATGTAGATCGTAACATTTGATCATATTAAGGGGCATCCATGAAGATCTCTGATCTTTAGGAACCCTAAATAACACTAGCTGTTACAAACGTGGCATGGTAAGGAAATAGAAGGCACGGAAAAGCTGTTAATTACCCTAGGAGTAGAGATATTTTCTGATCACAACTGCACCCGAGCAGCAATGTAATAAGGATCTCCACATATGGTGCATTCTGTTACAGCTGCCTTGTCACAACTCTGTCCAGGATATCGCATTAGAATCGTGTGCCTTAGATGACGATAGGATGGCTGAAGATCAGCTTGAGCAGTAAATATCCATTCTTTTCGTGACTTGTTTAGCCCAATCTTCCTGCAGTCCACTTGTCTCAAAATACCTTTATAAACCATAACATGTTAGCACAATTGAGAGATACACAACTTCAATTATCACAATCATAAGTATTAATAAGATAAATCAATGACCAGTCATACCTTGGTAGTTTTAGGAGTAAAGTGGAAATAACATGTCTGATTGGCATGCTGAATGGGGTAGGATAGGGGAAGAAAAGGTGATTAAGGGTGGTTAAAAGGGGCCATTTCTGGACTCAACATCTCCCCCCAACTATCCTGTTGCATGTCCTCATGCAACAACCTGCATCATTCAGAATCTGAATCTTGTACTAAGCTCTGTTCATGGAGAGAGAAAAAGTTGTAGGGAAACTCAGGCACCTCATCTTTCTCTAAGAACCCTCTGTGGGAAATCCAATACTTCCAGCATCGCTGCTCCTCTACCCTAGTTAAGGAGAAGTCCACTCTATATGATTTTGCTGGCCACCAGATGAGGGGGAATTTAAATTTCAAACCCAACCAATTAACCCCACATTCCCTGATACATCCCACATAGCCCTTGACCCTGGAAAGTGCTTGTTCAAAATTCCTGAAATAATAGGGGTTTCAGCTTCTTAGTATAGGAGAGGCAGCCTGCCATCTGTGCTTACTCCCTTCCAATGTTGCTTGCTGGTGTATGGAAATATAGTTAGTGCAAGTAGAGATCACTTCCTCCTGAAGTCCCCTTATATGTTGAGCCTGGGTAGGACATGAAAGCAAACCTTTGTATCGAGCAAGAAGAATACCAGGATTCTGAGGTTCACTTCAAATCCATAGGTTAGTATGAGCTTCATTGTGAGAGAAGGTTTGAAAAGACCTTTCCCACTGAGCATGATTGCTCACAAAAGAAGTAAAATCCCTCAGCTGAACGTCTCCTGAAAAAGGAACAGGATTTGAATGGTGGTACAGAGGGCAGGCCATCTCATGCAAGTATAGCTCACACAACAAATTTTGATCCTCAAAATTGCTTCCCAAAAAGGTTTCCAAAAAATTTACTGAGGTCGTTATTTCAAATGACCTCCCTTCTTTCACAGCTTTTAATTTAAACCAAACAAACTGTTCAAACAGGAAGATGGGATAAGAGGAAGAAGGCATCCTGGTGCCCAGAAGTTCTTGAGAGAGAGCATACATCTGCTCTTTTTCTTTCTGCATGAATTGGAACTTTTTCATTTTCCTCAGATTGCTCTGTAGCTCCTCTTCCCGAATTCTCTGGGTAATTCGTTCTTCTGCCCAATTCTCTTCCAATACCCTAATAATTTTTCTATGCTCACTAAGATAAATCATCCCTCTCTGGTATTCCTCCACCTGGCTCTTCCATTTGATCACCTCCATTCTGAGAATTGAGACTTCTGCTGTAAGGTTTAGAATTTCTTCATTATGATGTTCCTCTTTGTCTGAGTCCAGGTCTATAAAATTTCTAAGGGGTAGAGACACTAGTTCTTGTGTGATAGTGTCTTCCTTTTGGGAACCCTGGACATCTGAGTTTATTATGAGAGTTGTTGGTTCTTGTGTGGCAGCAACTTCCTATGTATTTTCTTCAACAACCACATCCATCAGTCCTAGAGACACTGGTTCTTGTATAACAATGTCTTCTTCTTGGATACCCTGCAAATCTGAAGTTATTATGGGAATTGTTGGTTCTTGTGTGGTAGCAAATTCCTCTATATTTTCTTCAACAACCACATCCATTAGTCCTAGAGACACTGGTTCTTGTGTAACAGTGTCTTCTTTTTCCTTCTGCTGCTGAGAATGAATGTCTTCTTCAGTGTGCAGCTGCTCTTCAAGGATTTCAGTCTCACCTGAAGATTGTGTTTGGACCTGTTCATCTTCACTCCAATGCATATAAGGGATGATATCCACTTCAGGGTTATCTTCTAGTTGTATTTCAAGAGTCCTTGCTGCAACCTCCAAGGATGTTGGTTCTTGTGTGACAACATCCTGGTTCACTTCTTCATCCCCTTGTTGTTGCAGTTCCTCTCCTATAATTTCTGTATCATAGGAACATTCTGGGGTTATAGTGCAGAGTTCTTTATCAAGCTCCAGAGTGTCCTCCATATCAAGTTCTTCTCGCATCTGCTCGTCCATTTGGGCAAGTGCACTCAGGGATGCTGGTTCTTGTGTGACAACATCCTGTTCAGTTTCATCATTGTCTTGCCTTTGGGGCTCCACTTCTATAATTTCTGTTTCATGGGAGCATTCCAGACTCAAAGTGCAATATTCATCCCCACCTTCAGGCATGATCTCATCCCTTGGTTCCTCTGCCCCCGAGTTGGTGGAAATTTCAGCAATAATATTCAATGATGCTGGTTCTTGTGTGACAACATCTCCTTTTTCTACATCTCCCTCTATTGTAGGTGTAGACTGTTGTGTTGTACAGGCACTAATTATAATCTTGTGGCCTGCTTCCTTAAATATTTCTCCACAGGTGGGGCAGACCACTCTCTCTTCTTCCTTGCCAAGCTCATTAGAATTTGATCCCTCCAGTTGGTCCACAGACTCCACCAATGTGTGCATTTTCCTTTCACCCTGCTTCCTGCAGGTTTCTTTCCAAGTTTCCAACTCCCTCCTAAGTGCTTGGACTTCCTCTTTTAATAGCGTATTCTCAAACAGAAGTCCTTCAATTTGGGGTTCTTCCTCGACTGGCCCTTGTGGGGCATCAATTGGCCTAGGTTCAAGAATAGGGAACTCAATCTGTGCCTCTAAAGTTGCCCATATTTTTCTTGCTACCTCTGCTGCTGCGGCTGATCTGGTTCTTTTCCTTCTTATTGGTGGGGTTATTTTAATTTCATCAATTGGTCTCTTTCTTTTCTTTTGTGGTGCTGGGATGTCGAGATTCACAGCTGAGGTAGAAGGAATATCCCCTGTTCTAGTGTTTTCTTGCTCCTCAGGCTGTTCTTCCTCAATCAAAGTTCCTCCCCACTCAGGTGAGGATTCAATGGTTACCAGCTTGATATTTTCTTCCATTTCCATGGCTCTGTCATCTTCAGGTTCAATTGTCGCAGCATTTAGTGCTGCTCCAATTTCACCTTCTGCTGTCAGAGCTACCCTGTTATTTGGGTCTTCCACATGATTTTTATCTACATCCTATCTCAATTTCTCTGTTTGTGCCCCTGGTTTCTCTTCTTCTGATCCAGTTTCTTCCCCCCCCCAACTACATTGGAGGGACTCTGGTCCTCCTATTGTGGTTTGTGTCCCCCCAGCTGTGGATGAGCCTGTTCCTGTTCTATGGGGACACCAGGCAAGGGAGCGGGTTCCTGAGCTCGAGCTGTAAATTTCTCCCAGGTGATATTATGTTGAGCGAGGGTCCTTAAGATAATTAGTTTGATGAGTCCATGGTGGGTCAGTGAGGCGAGTGGATGTTTAGCAGCTTGAACAAACCCCACCATATGATGCAAATCATGAAACAGATAATATGGAATGTTCAACAGAATCCTATGGCAGAGATGAGATATTAAAGGTAGTTCAGAATTATAAATAGTTTGGTACCTACCTTCACAAGTAATGTATTTCTTGAGGAAGACAGCAACCTGGTCCCATGGCTGTGGCAATGATTTCAGTGCTGTCCCCCTTCTTAATGTTTGAACCTACTCCCCCTCTATTAAAAAGGCTTGCAATGATGTAATAGTGGGTACTCTACATCCAAATCAAGCCTTTCCCACTTGAGGAATGGCAGTGACCTCAGATATAATGGCCTCAAAAACTTCGATACGCAACCCCCAAACCTCTGAGTAAGTTTCTGTGAGGTTCAGCGCGAATTGTAAGGCTTCCTCACGATTAAATCCGTCCTGACGTTCGAAAAATTCTGTCCAACCGGCGGCTTGAAAGATGGCGAAGACCACAGCATTTCTCCTGAGCGCCTGTGTATCTGAAGGTTCGTAATGGGCTGGAATCCCCATGGTTCTAGCTCCAAACTGAATTCAATGTTCCATAGATTACAGAGTCCGACAATGGAGATTACGGCATGGAAGATGCATGGGGCACTGAGAGGAGATGTTAGGGAATGGGTAAATTTAGAAAGTTCAGCACACCAAATCATTTGAAATTTTATTTCCGAATTGGGGAAGGTGGCGGTTATTAGTCTTTACGTCGCATGAGGGAAAGAGTTAATTAGGCCATAATAGTCATAAAAATAGAGGTACGACTGATATTGTTAAATCATATCAATACTTAATCACGTGATTAATCAGAGCCATACCTTTGAGACTGCGCACTGGATATCCTTCGGAAAATGGTGGAACATGTGGTTGCTGATGTTGCGGAAGCCGAACTCGTGTGAAGTCATGAATTTAATCATTATAACTGGGATACTGCAATAATTCTTTCCACCAGTGAAGCCTAAATCGTCGCGTCCACATGGTCGGAATTATGAAAAAAAATGTCGCCTTATGGACCAAATTGTTGGCATGAGGAAGAGGAATCAGAGCCATATCTAGAGGACTTAATGGCATAGAAAATAATTTTCCAATAACACAGGAGTTACCACCGGAGGTTATGAAACAAAAATGTGGCCCTTAATGCTAGAAACATCGGCCAAATATAGCAGATTTGTAGCCACCAGAAAAGATGTCACGGCCCCGGAAGGGATATCGCCGCCGTCGGAGAAAGGTTCAAGGCTGCCGGAAAAGATGTCGCAGCCATCGAAAAAAGGTTCACGGCCGCCAGAAAAGATGTCACAGCCATTGGAAAAAGGATTTACGGCTGGCGGGAAAGGGTTTACGACTGCCAGGAAATATGTTGCAGTCGTTGGGAAAAGGGTTTACGGCCAGTGGGAAAGATGTTTACGACTACCCGGAAAGATGTTGCAGCCATCGGGAAAAGGATTTACAGCCGGTGGGAATGATGTTTATGGCTGTTGGGAAAGATGTTGCAGCTGTCAGGAAAATGATTTATGGCCGGCGGGAAAGATGTTTACGGCTGCTGAGAAAGATGTTGCAGCCGTCGGGAAAAGGATTTACGGCTGGCGGGAAAGAGGTCTATAGCTGCAGGGAAAGATGTTGTAGCCATCAGGAAAAGGTTCATAGCTGCCAGAAAAGATGTTGCAGCTGTCAAAAAGTTTATTTAAGGAAAAAAAGAAAATATGGTGCGGGAAGGCATAGGAAAACAACTTCCATTCGACAGGCCCAATCCAGTCTTACCCCTTGGCGCTTCCCTGCAATTTTTTTAGAAGAACAACAACAAACGAGAAGATCAAATGCAAAGGGAAAAAAAATAATTTAATAAAATAGGATTTTTTATTTATTTATGTACAGTAATTCAAGCGTGATTTACTGTTTAAAGATTGACAGAGGCAGAGAGAAGTTCCTGCCTTGGTGCCAGCTGATAATCCATGTCGGCTGCAATTTGCGAAATAAATGCATCTTTTGAAATAGGCCTACGGTACAGTCGTATCCTGTGACCATTAGCGAATAATGGTACGCAGTTTTCATCAATGGTCACCAGGCGGACAGTGTCGTTGTCAAATACCCGGTCGACCAAGTATGGTCCTAGCCACCTTATGCGTAATTTACCTTTAAAATCTCTTTTGAATCTGGAATCGTATAGTAATTCCCAGTCTCCCTCATAGAAGACCTTCTTTTTAATCAATCGGTCATGCCAATTGGATCTCTATTGCTGAATTAACATAGTTTGGTCTTCTACAGCTAACTGATTCTTGTCCAGTTCGTTCAGTTGATTTAATCTTCTCTTTTTGGCTTCAATTACATCTAGATTCACTTCGGTGGCTATCTTCAGGGTTTTGATTTCAAATTCAATTGGAAAGATGACACTTTTTCCATACACTAAATCATAAGGAGAGAAACCTGTGGTGTTATGCCAAGTCGTGCGATATGCCCACAGTGCTTCTGGAAGCCTGTCAGCCCATTCTCTTCGATGGCTCTTAACTATCTTAGTAAGGATGGCTTCGATAACTTTATTAGTGCTTTCCACCTGGCCATTGGCTTGAGGGTGGTAAGGTGAAGCCACTCTATGCTGAACATGATACTTCTGTAGTAGGGATTCAAATTGATGCGACATAAATTATGGTCCCCCATCGGTAACTACTTCCTTAGGTACCCAAAAATGGGTAAATATTTCACTGTATAGAAAATAAATCATAGCCTAGTCATTAGCCTTCGCCAGGGCTACAGCTTCTACCCACTTGGTCATATAATCGATACAGACCAAAATGTAGGATTTCTGTCTGGAATGAGGGTTGATAGGGCCAACGAAATCTAGAGCCCATATATCAAATGGTTCAACTACTGCTTGAGGTTATAGAGGCATCTGATCTATTCTATTGGGCTGGCCCATCCTTTGGCAGCTGTCACAGGACTGAACATACCTTTTAGCATCCCTAAAAAGAGTTGGCCAATAGTAGCCCATCCTCAGCGCTTTGTGTCTTTTTCTTCTATCTGCAAAGTGTCCCCCACAAGGTTCATCATGACAGGCTTTCAGTATATGAAAGATTTCATCTTCCCTTACACATATTCTAATCTCAAGATCAAGTCTTGTGTAGAAGAGATGACCATTTACCCAACAATACCTGGCACTTTGCCGGATGATTTTTCTCTTTTCTCATTTAGACATATGTGGCGGGAGCTTTCCTGTAACCAAATAATTAGTGACATCTGCATACCAAGGGGAATGAGCTGAAAGTGCGAATAGATGTTCATCTGGAAAAGAGTCCTCAACAGGAAAACTATCATCACTGTTAGTGAAACGAGATAAAAAATCAGCGACAACATTTTCTTTCCTAGGTTTATCTATGATAGTAATATCAAATTCCTATAATAATAAGAGCCACCTGGTCACTTTGGCATTAGTGACTAGTTTGTTCATCAAATACTTAATGGCAGAGTGGTCAGTGTGCACAAACGTAGGATACCCAATAATGTAATGTCGAAATCTATTAATGGAGTAAACGATAGCTAAGAATTCTTTTTCAGTGACAGTATAATTAAGTTCATTAGGGGCTAAGTTTTTACTAACATAATAAATTGCATAAGGTACTTGACCATCCTACTGTCCTAAAACTGCTCCAATGGCAGTATCAAAAGAATTTAAAGAAATATGAAAGGGTAGGGTCCAATCAAGTCCTCTTAAGATAGGAGTTGTGGACAACTTCTCCTTAAGCTTATCAAACGCTGTCTGGCATGATTTACTCCAAACAAACTGCACATCCTTCATTAACAGAGAAAACAAAGGAGAAGCAAGTTTAGAAAATATTTCTATAAATCTTTGGTAGTATCCAGCATGCCCCAGGAAACTTCGCACCTCTTTTTGAGTTGCAGGGGTAGGTATATTTTTTATCACCTTAATTTTTGAGGGGTCCACTTGAATTCCATTGACAGAGATGAAATGCCCCAATACTACCCCTTCACTCATCATCATATGGCACTTTTCAGTGCTTAATGAGAGCTGGGTTTGCTCACAACGAGTTAAAACCTTCTTTAAATTTTTCAATGCTTCCTCAAAATTCCTTCCATAAGGAGTAAAATCGTCCATAAATATTTCCATACTATCGTTAACTAACTCAGAAAATATGCCAATTACAACTCTTTGAAATGTTGCTGGTGCATTACATAAACCAAAGGGAAGCACTCTATAGGCAAATGTTCCCCATGGACAAGTGAAGGTAGTTTTATCCTGGTCCTCAGGAGCAATTTGAATCTGATTGTACCCGCTAAACCCATCCAGGAAGGAGAAGAACTTCTTCCCTAAGAGGGTGTCAAGTACTTGGTCAATAAAGGGCAAAGGGAAGCGATCCTTTTGTGTGGCTTTGTTCGTCTCCCTATAGTCGACACAGACTCTCCATTTACCATTTTTCTTGGGTACAATTACGAGCAGGGAAACCCACTCGCTATCTGAAGTAGAATATATAAATCCTGCTTCCAAGAGTTTCTGAATTTATTCCTTCACTATGTCCCTCAGATTGGGGTTCATTCGCCATTGAGGCTGGCACACAGGCCAAGAGTCATTTTTAATATAAATATGATGGGTGCATAGATTAGAGGGAATACCTCTCATATCCGTATACTCCCAGGCAAACGCCCCCTTGTGTTCTTTCAAGAGGCTGATTAGGTGCTTCTATTCATCTAAGGAGAGATTAGGATTAATATTCAATGTTTTTCTAGACTCTACCTCAATAGGAATACTTTCAAGTTTTTCAACACTGGGATTATGTGTGTGTCACCGACTAGTGTTTCTTCTGTGAGATTTTCTTGTTCTTCCTTGCCCAGAGTAATGTTCAGGATTTGATAAACTTCTTTATCGATCGAAGTGGGTTCATTGATGAAATTATTAATAGCATCATCTTCCATTTCATTCTTAAAAGTTAAGGCCTTCCCTATAGTTAATAGTGGCTGAACATCCTCCTCTTCCTCTGGATCAATCCAAAAAGAGGTTTTAGCTTCTAGACTCGGCCGAGCTGGAGGGTAAAGGGTGAGGTTCTTTGTTTTAGTGCCATCAGATATGGTCATAGACCCAAATCGACAGCTGATGCAAGCATCAACTATGGCTAACCAAGGTCTTCCCAGGATTAATGGGTGTCCTCGTAGCTGCGACTTTGGTTGTAACACCAAGAAGTCAGCAGGATATTCCCATGAATCAACTGAGATGACGAGATCATCCAGAATTCCTTCGGGTTTAATGGTGGATCTGTATTCCAATTCTAAAACAGTGGGGGTCGGCCTAAGATTAGTGAGCCCAAGTTTCCTTACAGTCTCAATTGTTATGACATTAATCGATGCCCCTAAATCTACTAGTACGTTGGGTATCTGTGTATGCCCCATCTGCACAGTGACAGTGGGATTTCTAGGGTCATCATACTTAGTCATTGGGTTTTTTCCTATTATTAATGAAGATAATTTCCCTATGATGTGAACAGTGGGAGGATCCCTGGGATTCCTTCTTGGTTTCTTGGTGCACAGGTCCCAAACAGTTCTAGCATAAATAGGTACATCTTGATGAGCTTGAAGGAGGGGGATTTTGACATAAAGATTCTTTAGCTCTCCTAGGAGGTTAAACTGAGGTTTCCCCTTGCCCTTGGTAGCATCAATCTCTCGGGGTATGGTGGTTGCCTAATCAGCTGGGTAGGCTGTGTATTGCCAGTTTTATCGTTTTGTGTTTCAGTCGTCCCATCTATGGGATGTTCAGCATCTTCAATAATAGGAATTGTATCGGATGGATGTTGTGGACTCACCCCTTCCTCATGCATAGAAGGTGAAGCATATTCTGTAATTATAGGTTCTATTACTTTCCCTGATCGTAAACGAATATCGTTGCAAGGTACAGGGAAAGGGAGTAGGCCAGCATGTTGACAGTCTCCAATTGATGGACTATTTTATTATTTGGGTTAGGATTAGGTTGAGCAGGCAGCTGAGGTCATATTGGTACATTACGCACATAATTGTTATGCAGTTATAGCTACTACTGCTGATGAGGGTATTAAGGATATTGAGGATATTGAGGAGAGTATGCTGACTGTTGCGGTGGAGGTGGTTGAGGAAACTGGTTCCCTGGATGGAAATTCCTCCATCCAGGAGACCACGAAGTAGGTTGGTGTGGTGGCTGTGTCCAAGGATTCCATGAGTTATAATTTTGTATTGCAGGTTGTGAAGGGTTCCACTAAGCAAAATTTGAAGGGAACTGTGTATTCATATTTTGTATATTATTCCAATTGCTCATATTATTCAAAAATGGAAATGAGTCTAGGGACATACCTTGATTTCGAGGCTTCCAAGGTTTCTTCTGTGCAATGAAGTAGGCCGATTCCACCTCTGGAGTTGATGCCTGTAGGACAGCCTTCACTTGGGGAAGTGAGGGACATTCTTTCATGTCATGGTTTAGTTCACATAGCTGACACACCTCTACTTTATCAAGTGGGCATTAACTCAGAGGATGGTTCTTTCTACATCGAGGACAGAACACACCGAGTATGAGGTCCTCCACTGCTTGTTTTTGTTTTTCCTTCAGGACATTGATCTCTGAGGAGATAGAGCTCATCATTTATGTTTTAAAGTTTTCAAGGAGATTTCCCATCTCTGCACGGGTGGCTCCTCCATTAGATGACTTCTGAGTCCTGTCAAAGACATCGCGTTCTAGATTATCCCATTTGTCCCACCTGTTGTTCTTGGAAGATCCCCTGGAATACCTCTTACATAATTCCACAATCTTCCCAAAAGATTCCTTGGAGATATCTCCCTTTCCTAACAGGTTTAACATATATAAGAAATCATCCCTAATCCCACGAAGCAGGATTACCTTGAGTATGTCTAGCCCCATGTTCGTCTGCCCAACTCTTTGCACATTGTATTAAATCCTTTCTACAAAATCCTCCAGACTCTCATCCTCCTTCTGCACCATTTTGAACAGTTCTTCTCTTTTGTCCTTGGTATTGCAATATTCCTGATATTTCTCCAGGAACACCTGTTTCATTTTGTCCCAATTAGCAACAGTTCCTCCCCCCAGGCTCATGAACTAGTGTAGTGTGTTGTCCTTCAGGGTGGCAGGGAATATTTTTAGCTTTTGTGCATCGGTAACGTAATCGTAGCTATGACAGAGGATATCAAACTCGAAAAGGAATTCATCTGGATCTTCTGCCGCTCTTCCATGGAAGCGAGGCAACACCGATGGTGAGATATTTTTCATAGGGGTTGTTCCCTTTGGCTGCTAAATCGGGAATTGCAGTGTAGCCATCGTTCCTTCAGGCAGGGAGTGATTGTCATGATGATAGTTTCCCCCCATTGCCTCTTCCTCATCAGATTCGTGTCTCTTTCTCATCTCCTCTTCAGTTTTCTCCTCCTTGTTCGTTCCTGCATTCTTTTCTTCATTCTTTTCCTTGTTCTTTTCCTCGTTCTTTTCCTTGTTCTTTTCTTCATTCCTCCACTGATTAGTAATCTTTTGGTGGAACTGTGTCCACTCTTCTTCAGTTACAACCTTCCATAAATGTGGTAGACCGGGCCTCTACCAGCAGGTCCCGTTGTAACAACTGTGTCCTTTTCTGCAGGGATATTTGAGGAAGTCACGGCTACTCATGTATTCTCCACTGTGGATCCTGATGCTGGCACCCCAGGATCGGCAGGGTCTCTTCTGATAGGAGTCTCTTGATGGCAAGCCTTGGTGGATGAATCAGTTCTTTCAACAAGATCGTCAATGAATGTCCTTCTGCCCAATTGTGGACCTTGACCGCGACCCAAGCCACCTGCACTGTTAGTATTTTGCGAGGTTTTGGGAGTTGAAAGCTAATCACGCTTTACCCTTCTCATATTCATGTAACCCAAATCATTACAACAAAATAAATGGAAAAGACTGACTAGAAAAAATTACAAAATGCAACTAATGATGGTGTTTAATCTTTATCCTTCCCTGACAATGGCACCAAAATGTCGAGCACCCAATATGCAAGTAGGTTACTACCAACACACAAAGGATGTGATATTTATTGTCAACCCGGGAAAGTCTTGTATTTCAAAGGATAAAATGCAAAGTGTATGCTTAAACACAAAGTCACTGCAATTGAACACTACTATTCTCAATTAACTATGCCCATCCCAAGAATCTATGTAATCCCAATTATCTTCTAAATACTACAATCTCAATTACTTTCTGCCATGCATTAAAGAAAGATAACATGAAATTCAAATTACAATTGCAGATGAAAGGAAATCCTATTCGCATCCCTAACCAAGTAATTCACCTATTCAATCTAATTACTCTAGAAAGCCACAAGCATAAACTGAATATTAATATAGGAATTCAATTGCAGAAGATGGAGTTCAGCTACTCTAAGAATTTGAAATGCAGGAAATGAAATTCAATAGTCATAACAGTAAAGACAAGTTGCAAAGATTCATGGGACAACGACTAAGACTGCAGGATGAACAGAGCTATGTACAACTACCACACAAATTGCATGAAAGATAATTATCTACTCAGTCGACTGTCACCTTATACACTATAGAGCTCCAAGGAATGTAACCACACTGTAAATCCACACTCACTACAGCTGCTTGCGAAAGAAATATAATTAACAGGATATCACACAACAGATGAATTAAAAAGTCCTAATTTAACACAACAATCTCTGTGGAAGGTGGGCCCAGCCTTCACACAGAGCTGCTGGCTGAACACGAGTGAGACTCTTAGATCAGAAGTAACTCCTTGTATTAAAAAGAATAGAGTAATTACATAATTCCCCCTCTCAGCTAATACAACAGATGAATTATATGTTCCGTAACCCCCTGGGTCAAGACAACTCTCCATATTTATATCATGTAGATCGTAACATCTAATCCTATTAAGGGGCAGCCATGAAGATCTCTGATCTTCAGGCACCCTAAATAACACTAGCTGTTACAAACATGGAATGGTAAGGAAATACAAGGCACGGGAAAGCTGTTAATCGCCCCAGGAGTAGACATATTTTCTGATCACAACTGCACCCGAGAAACAATGTAATAAGGATCTCCACATATGGCACATTTTGTTATAGTTGGCTTGTCACAACTCTGTCCAGGATATCGCATTAGAACCGCGTGCCTTAGATGGCGATAGGATGGATGAAGATCAGCATGAGCAGTAAATATCCATCCTTTTCATGACTTGTTCAGCCCAATCTTCCTGTAGTCCACTTGTCTCAAAATACCTTTATAAACCATAACATGTTAGCACAATTGAGAGATACACAGCTTCAATTATCACAATCATAAGTATTAATAAGATAAAGCAATGACCAGTCATACCTTGGTAGTTTGAGGAGTAAAGTGGAAATAACATGTCTGATTGGCATGCTGAATGGGGTAGGACATGGGAAGAAAAGGTGATTAAGGGTGGTTAAAAGGGGCCATTTCTGGACTCAACAATTAATAACAAATGAGCCTTATTTGTGTTTTAAAAAATTTGAGCAATGATAATTTATAACAAGAATCTAGAAAATAGAGTAAAAATAGGACAAAGCCAAATTTAAAGGATATATAAGGTAAAACTTGGAAAATAATCCTATAGGAACAAAATTCTAAGGTAATACTAGGATATAATTATAGAGATAACATCGTGATCCGATTGGGGATAAAGCTCTCCTTGTGAGACTTTAAGAACATCTTTGACCATGTGCCTTCAAAAAACTACCAGAATCATATCTATGAAATCAAATTATTTTATTGGACTTGAGTCTTATATACACAAACTGTAATGGTATTTATACTGAAAATGCATATTTCCATTTAGTATGTATGAAAATGTTTCATGAATCGCCCATTTACAGGGCCTGCAACCTCATCACCATTCATATTTTGCAAAACAAAAGTGTTATTTCCCAGCAGCTTAATTATTGTAAAGGGTCCTAGCCACAACTTATCAAAATTTCCATGCTTACCTTTTCAATCGTTTCGTGCATCCCATATGAGAACTGCATCACCAATTGAGAAAACATCTTTTCACCTTTTTGTCAAAACTCTCTTTTACCCTCTTTCTGTATATTTCAGCCTTTTCCACTATTGCTTCTCTTTCTTGCTGCAACTTAACAATATGGAATATCCTTCTTTTCATTTCATCAGGTTCCTCTTCTTCATCTTGCAAAAATTTAATTATTGGAAAATTTAAATGTACAGGAAAAATTGCATCAACTCCATAAACAATTTGAAAACGTAATGTTCCAATTGATTTCTTTACAGTTACCCTATCATCCCAAAGATCATACTTTAATTTGACATCCCAATTCCTTTTATTCCTAAATAACATCTTCTTAATACTATTCACAATATTTTTATTAGTGGATTCTGCTAATCCATGTCGATGAGGGTAATAAGGTCTGGAATTTTTTAAGATGATGTTATTTTCTTCACAAAAAATTACCATATTCTTGGATTTAAAGGATGGTGCATTATTATTAACTAACTTTCTTGGAAAACCAAATATTCTCAGAATATTATCTTGGAGAAAACTGGTAATAACCTTATCTGTTTCTCTTTTAGTAGGAATTGGTTCCACCCACTTGGTAAAGAAATCAGTGGTCGTCAAAATCCATTTATGCTAACCACTCAAAGTAGGATGAATCTCTCCTATAATGTCTAAACCCCATTGTTGGAAAGGAGCATTTATTGATATTGGTTTTAATGGTAAAGATTGTAATTTATGCCTACCTGCAATTTTTTTACATTCAATGTAGGCCTTAACATGAAGATATACATCTGTAAACAGAGTAGGCCAATAGAAGCCTGATCTTAAAATTTCAAATACAATTGCTTTTCAATATTTATGTCCCCCACATGTACCCCTATGCAATTTTGTAGTAACAACATCTTCTTTTGATCTGTCCAAACATTTGAGTAAAATACCTCCCAAATCTTTCCAATATAAAACTTGACCTATTAAAACATATTTCAAAGCTTTGAGTTTTAATGATCTGTATTCATTTTTATTCAAATCAGGAGGACTTTATAAATGCAACAAAAATTAAACTATCTTTTCACACAATGGAGAGTCAAATACCTGCTATAATCATGTTCCTTGTCATATTCTATTGCAGTATCATGTATTGACTGTTCATTCACCATATGAATATCTAAAACATGGCAATTTGATTCTGCCAAAATTTTTGTTAGGCCCTATCCCTTTACCAATTTGGTGGGCTTATTGTCAACATCATACTGCATGATTATAACTATCTATCTCTCTCTTTTTCCCTCACTGTAGGTTGTAACCGAATTTCCTTAACTTCTATGTTTGGAACATAAGCCGAAATTTTAGAATGCAGAACATAAATCCTGAAGAATTTCAGAGCCTTAGCCAATGCATATGCTTATTTCTCCATTGTACTGTACTTTAAATATGAATCTCTTAAGGTTTTACTAAAGAATGAAATTGGTTATTCTAAACCATTTGAATTCTTTTGTAATAAAACAACAGCTATAGTATCCTCATATGCAAATGAGAAAATTGAAAAATCTTTAGAAAAATCAGGGATTATTAAAACTGGTGCTTCTGCAAGTGCTTGCTTTATCTTTTCAAATGAAACCTTAGCCTCATCTGAGCATTTAACCTCTCTATATTTCTTGATAATTTCAGTAACTGGTTTGATAATTTCAACAAAATTAGGGATAAACCATCTTACGAAATTAATTTTTCCAAGAAAATACAGAATTCCTTTTTTTATTTTTGAGTATGTTGATTTTTAATATGGATTTAACCCTTTCTAGATCAATTCTAATTCCTTCTACAGAGACTATATGGCTTAAGAGCTTACCTTCTTCAATAGCAAAGTGATATTTCTTAAGGTTTGATAGTCCATAATTCTTGAACTTAAGAAAATTTTGTTTTAAATGTTTCAAATGTTCATCGTCTGATTTAGAAAATATTGTTATATCATCTAAATATATAACCACAAAATTTTCTTTTTCTCCAATAAAAGCTATGTCCATAGCTCTCTAAAAGGTAGCACCTCCATTCATAAGACCAAAAGGCATCTTATCATACTTGAATCTTCCCTAAGGGGTTGTAAAGGTTGTCTTTTCCATGTCTTATGGTTGTACTGCAATCTAATTGTACCCTGAAAAACCATCCATCATTGACATCCTCTAAGCACCCAACACCTTCTACAAAATTTGATTAATCTTCAGCAATGGATAAGTATGTTTCAAATACGATCTATTCAAATTTCTAAAATCTACATAAATCATTATCTCACCATTAGTTTTCCGTATAGGGACTAAATTTTCTACCCAAGTAGAATATCTTAGAGGAATAATAATCTTTGCATTTAAGATTTTCTTAACCTCTTTTTCAATGATTGGTAGAAAAGCATGACTAATCCTTCTAAGTTTTTTCCTAAATGGCTTGGTATTAGGATTTAATGGGATTTTGTGCTGGGTTATATTGGTGTCATATATCTTCAAATCTTCATAAGACCATGCAAAAATATCTACAAACTCCTTCAACAGTTTAATGTAACTTTTTCTTTCTTCATCTGAAAGAGCCTTAGAAATTTTAACCATCTTAGGTTCATTTTGTGTACCAATATTAGAGTTGATAACATTTTCTTTAGAATACTGCATAGTAGGCTTTGACAATGTATCATCCTTTGAAAATAACCTTTCAATAGCTACTATACCCTTAGGGATAACATTTACTTTTAATTCAATATTTTTATGATCAACAATTGAATTTTCTGAAAAAGAGAGATTATGATCTCTTTCCATATCTTTATCTTCATCAATCACATAATTTAAGAACTCACCTGTCAACTTTAAAAATTGCTTGATTTCTAGATTATCCTGAAAAACCTTCCAATGCTTTATGTTATCTGGAATAGAAGGTTTGCACCTTACTTCAATGGGATATTTGAGATGTGACACTTTTGGAATTTTGAAGTATGTAGCTGTTAAAGCCAAAGAATTATATTTTTGGTTATGGTCTCTTGGGATAAAAGAAATATTGAAGGCTAGGAAAAAAATATCAATAAGATCCCATACTTCATTTTGATAAACTTTCAACATTGTTTTTTTAACCTGATAAACATTCTTTACCTGTTGTATAATCAGTTCGGAGTCTCCAAATACAGTCAGTTGTTGAATGTTTAAATATTTTGCAGCTCTTAACCCAATGATTAATGCTTAATATTCAGCAGTATTATTGGTCGTTTGAAATTCCAATTTGTACCTCAAAGAAATGATTTCACCTCCAGGTGAAATAAGCACAACACCTTCTCTTTCTCCCTCTTTGCATGATTATCAATCAAAGCACATCTTCCATACATCATCTTGCATTTGTCTTTTAGTTTGAACTACAATATTTTTCTCCACTTGTAAGGTACACTCACAATCATCATTTAATTGTAACGTACAAGAACCAAAATCTTCATGTACTAAATATATTGGATGATTATTTGGATTTTTACTATCACTTACCAGATATGTCAATTGCACTTCTCTGTAAAGTCTTATTTTTTCACCTCCTGACACTGATATTGTAGCATAAGAGAGATCCATTTGAATGGTTCCTCCTACCCCTTTTTCCCATGATCTAGACAACCGCATGCCAAACATAGAAGGAATATATGCTATGACCACATCCATAAGCACACTCTTCATTGGTAGTTATGTGAGGCTTACTACAAGATATATAATGACTCCAATGCATTTTACTGCCCTAGAATCAAAAGAATACAAATCATGATATGGCTTAGTGACAGTAAGCCCTAAGGCTTCGATGAATTCCTTAGGCATGAGGTTACGTGAAGCTCTTGAATCAAGGAGATAATTGTTCAACAAGTGCTCATAAACTGAAAGAGTGATGTAAAATGGGGGAGGATGCTCACAATTATCATCTGGTTGATCAAAAAAAAATTATCCAACAATAATAGTAGGATTCTCATCTTGCCGATTGATTTCATCTGAAGGCATAGGACTTACTAAACACTTTATAACTTTAATATTCGATTCCCTATATGTTTTATTTTTAATCAACTCAGTTAATGGAACCCAAATCTCAATCTTATTAAGTTCATGTTCTAGACTAAAACCAACAACATTCTTATTAATATCTTTTGTGATTGCAACTTTATCCATGCCTTCATGTATTACCCGTTTCTATTCTGAAGGTAGCCTTCATGTATTACCTGTTTCTGTTTTGAACATAGCCTTTGCTTGGAAGGGAAATTCCTTGCAATTTTTTTACCTTATGCTGCATGTTTTATCCTAGATCTAAGATTGCATGATTTTTGTGGAAACTCTTGACAAATATTTGGAATGCATGTTTCTTGCTCAAAATCATCTGCTTCATGGTAATTATCCATCTTGTAATATTGATAATCAGATTTGGTTAAGAAATGATAAAAAAAAAGCATCATCAAATTGATCAATATCATGCTCATGTTATTCTAAATCCTCCATTTCTATTTCATCTACCTCATTAGATTGATCATCTCTTATAATATTATTTTGGAAAGGATGTTGAATTCTATGATCCTCAGTATCTCTCCTTTTTCTCTGAATATCATTATTTCTTCTTTCTCTAGGTAAGAATCTAGGAACAAAAGGACATCTAAATTGATTTGGATTTCAATCTCCTTATTGTATAGGTCTATTCTATTTTTTGTTTTCCATTTCTAACCTATTGATCTTTATAGATAGATTTTTTATTAGCTTATACATTTCATCCCATTTATTTTTTGATGATTTTTCCTATAGAAGTTGATGGCATCATTTTTTTTACCATTTTTATCATGTACTTGAAATTCTGATTTATCCTTAAGTTTACTTCATGCTAACAAATTTGACTCAACTTCTAATGCAACTTCCTACATATTTAGCAAATTTATAGACCTTCTTCTCTTAATAGCAAAGAAAACTCAACATTAAATGAGTTAGCATACGTGATTTTTGCTCATGTCTCAGAAGGATTTATTTCAGCTCGTATCTTACTATGCATCTTATTGAAGCACTTTGAAAAATCTATGAGTGATTCAGTTTGCTTCCTTCTCAAATATCCAAATTTAGTGGTGTAGTAAAGATAATCTTTAGTGTCCCCTCATTGTCTCATAAACACCTCTTCTAAAGCTTCTATCCCATCTATGTAACATGTAGTTAATTCTCTAAACCATTTTATGACCTCTCCATCTAATATCTGAATGAACATCTGCATCCAAACATCCTTAGCTTCAATGTTCTAATTGTCAGCATAACTGGAAAATGCATTCCAATGTTCCTCTGTTGTTACCTCACCTTAACCATTAAACCTAGGGAGATATTTGTTATAATCACCCCCAGGAACAGCATGAACGGGCTGAGGAAACACTAATGGAACATACCTTGCAACCACTATTCGGTGCATATAATAAGGATTATGGGAAGCCATTTTTGGACTAGTTTGTCTTGATGAAGAAGGTAGGCTACTGAATTTAAGCTAATGAACTGGGATCTTATTTTTGAGAGGAGTATACGGTGAAAGTTGTGACTTTAATGAAAAACTTCCTGAATGTAAGATCTGGGGTTTAACTTTCTCATATGATAGAGGATTGGTATAAACCTAAAAACTATCCACTTGAGTAGTAGGAATAAGAAAAGAAAAATGTTGTTCTTTTTCTTCTTTTCCAGGCTGTATGTTTGTAGAAGGAGAAGCTAACTGATCGGGTATGTCTATAGATGGAGGATATTGATATCTTCCAGAAGAAGAAGAACTTAATTTCTGTCTAACTTCTCTGAGAATTTGTTCTAGGTCTAATACTCCTGGATGCAAGGGAGAAGTAAGATTACCCATGGTCCTTGCTTTTCTAGAATCCAATGTGAAAATGGCTTGGTGAAAACTAAAAAATGGTAGTCTGTAAAAAATTTCTGATTTTTTCCACTATTACAGCTGATTTTATCACACATGGTTAATCACACTTTTATGGGCTTCCCTATCCCTCTGCAGACTCTTTGGACCCCATGGACTATTGATGTTTCCAATATGATACCTAAAAACATTAATTATTTGATGTGCGTGACTTTTAATCCCTTTCTCACGTATGTACATGGATATTACCCTTAAACCTGTGTACATCGGGATGTGTGCAAAAGGCCAAATATTTTTGGAGTTTTCCTTGATGTGGATCCGAGTCACTTGTCCCTTGGCCTTCCATATGCCTCAACATCACTTAGATTTGACCTTCCATTTACCCCATTGAAGCACTATATAAGGAAAACTTTGGATACGTTGAAGAAGAGGAATTGAAGAGCGAGAAAACTATAGTCCATTATTGTTGAAGCTTGCTTGTACTTGAATCTGCATCCCTTTATCCCTTTTAGCAATTTGTGTTCTTCCCAAGCTTGCCTTTTCTTGTGAGTTTGCTATCGAGAGATGGAGGACTGAGGTGGTGGTGGCCCAGGTGGAGGACTCGGTTTCTCCGGTTTGTAGACGTGCCGACAGAGGTTGTCACTTATGTAATCTCTAATTTACTTAATAGAAATATATTTTCTTGTCCAATGATGTGCATTTAAATGAATGTTTAATCTATGGATGCATTTAATTTATTGTGTATCACTGAATATATATTCTATAGTAGGCCTAACACTATATCATATAGCATGCTTTCCTTGTTTACTGTTGTTGAGAGTAAATTGCTAAAGAAATTGGGATTGGAAAAAGCTCAACGAGGATCTACTACAACCGTCCAGAATAAGGTATGTTTCGAGATCCTTTAGTGTTAGATGTTTTATTTCTCTTACATATTGGGAAGGAATTGATTTCTGTAGTTTCTCTATCTGTTGTGGTACACCCCAAGCCATAGGAATTTTTCTTCGTAACAGAATTGGTGACCATACTGGGGAGGTTCCTAGTTTTTTTTTTTTATTTGGGGGTTTTCGATATTCAATGTGGTTCTATTGCTCTAATTTTTCTATTTATGTGTCAGGTCTGGGGGCATGATTACGTAGTAGTATCCTGGAGAAGTAAATTTTGTCTTAGTTTGTCCATTTTCATTATTTTTCTATCTTTTTCTTCCTATACGCGGGTTTTGCTTGCACATTCGCGTGTACACATGGGCTTTCCTGGAATAGTCGCGTATGTACATAGGTTTACTGAGAACGGTCGTGTATGCCCTGATTTTTTTCTTTTTTGGAAGATTAAGTGTTGCTGGGTGAGTTTGGGTGATTTCTGAGTCTTCTTTGATGCTTCTAGAGTCTATATCTACCTTCTATTTCTTACCAAAGACTCTTTTTGATTTGATTTTTGAAAAATGTTCTTGTCATTTAATTTTCTATTTTTTGTTTTGGGATTAGTGCATTAAGTCTCTTTTACCTTGGTGCTTTGCTTGGCTACTGTTTGTGAGTGCTTGCAGAGTCTGAGGGTTGTAATGTCATACTTTTGCCTTTTTATCTCATTTAATTCAAAAATACAAAAAAGAATTGCTTTTTTTGCATTGTTATGCATTGTTTGCATTTTTCATTAGCATGGTACTTGCATTAGGTTTACTTGGTGAATATTAGTCATATTTTCATATAGAAAAGGATTGCATATACATTTGAAGGAAAATTTTGGAATTCACGTAGTAGAATACCCTATTTTTCATTCGACACAGTGTATTTGCATTGATTGTTAGGTGTGCATTTTACTTCTTGTTGTGCCATAACATCATTAGTTGCACGACCATTTACCCTTTGAGTAATAAATCGAATTAAAATCAACGCATAATAAAATGAATTACACTCTTTTCTTTTTAGGGTGCACCAACAAGACTAGGTTTTAGGGTCTTGAAATAGTTCATTGTGAGTCAATTCTCCAAGACCACTAAACAAAACAATTAGGTGTCTGTCCAAGTGAGAGTGTGAAATCCTTTATATAATTAGTGTTTCCTAGGATCCTCCTCTTACAAGGGAGTTAAGCATGAGACAATGTGAGAGGTTATGATTGGGATGACCCCTGGTTGTAAATGAGTAGCACCAGAGATATTTCTAGGATTGTATTCGTATCTGGGGGCTCTTTCGAGAGTTTTGGGATTTTATACCCTGCCCATACGGTAAATCTCTCTTGCAACTGTCCACCTGAGCATTGATTATATCGAGGTGACCTTAGTTGCCTTACCTAGGCTATCGAGGGGGTATTTGTAGAGGTTATTCTACAGGTGTCTTGGCCAGGTAGGGGTTGGATAGCAAAGTCACTATATGCATTGAAACTAAGGGCCACTATAATTGGTTATGAACTGTCACTTGTTGTGTATGGGAGTCTCAAGCCTCTCCTAGGAGAGACATACCTGCTTCATTCAGGAGCTCACATATCCTACCCTTGTTTTCTTGCAATTTGGATTTACATTTTATAGGTGTATGCTCTATGCATGCTAGTTTGACTAGGGTTTGCGTAATTAGATCGAGTATTTTTATTTTTGAGTCATTGTGGATTCAGGTGTTGCACCCCGCCATTCTCGTCATTTAGTAGGACTTTCGCCTTCCACATCTCCTCTTCCTTTGGGAGAGATAACTAGACAGTCAAGGAGGACTACTTCTCACTTTGATTCACACACCATGGGAGATCATGAGGATGAGATTCCATATATGTCTTCTCCACCTTGCGAGGTTGGGGAAGAAGAACCTATTAGCATATATGATGCTTTACAGGAACAACCTTCATGATCTGGTTATGATCCCTTATTCACAGGTCATCAATATTGGTTTTCGGGCAACGAGACTCACCATGAACCCATAAGCACTAGTCTTGTTAGATATGACATGTCTGATATCCCTCCACTCGATTTGTCACATCGTGATGAGTCAGAATTTGGTCCTAGCACTACACTTGGGGGCACTCCCATCCCTTTCCATGCGGAGAGATTTGGGGGCACTAGTGACATTGCACCCTCCATCCCTGTGGTGGAGGAAACTTCACATTTTCATCATAGACCTAGTGTTAGTAATCCTATGTGGATACCAGAACCAAGACAAGTGAACATCAGGAACACCACTTACATTCCTTCACATGTCCCTTCATCCTCAAACCTCATTCCTTCGAATGTGTTTTTAACGACTCATCCTCACCCTAATTCATGTGGGCCTTCAGGCCGGAATGTTTCTACTAGCCGTGTTCATTCTGCGACTGCTCACATAGTAGTATCTCAAAGTCAAGTACCTCTTGTTGTGTCAGCAGGTCATGTACATGTTTCTAGATCGTCTCATGTTCCAGCTTATGGAGCTTCCCATACCCCTAACTATGGACATTCTCATGGTGCATCCCATGGAACACCTTATGGAGCTTCTCATGGACATTCATATGGACTGCACTATGGACAAAACTATCAACCATATGGGTACGGGTATTGAAAACCCGCTTACTCTTCTAATTATGGATTTGTAGTGCCTCATAATCAAGGCACCCCACATCATAATGCTTCCATGCAACCCTACATGGGTCAAATGGGAGGAATTCATTATGGCCAAGGCCATGGTATTTATAGCAATCAACCTTACATGAATCAAAACTACCAGGGAGTGTGGAATCGACTAGCTCAACCTAGGATCCCTTTCCTTGCAACTTTGAACTTACCTGACTTGTCAAGATTGATGAATGATCCTGTGTCTCATAACCCGGCATGGTCGGCTATCCCTAACAAGATTCCTTTAGACATTCCCAAGTTTGAAGGTAAGGCTGGTGAATATCTCGGTGAGCATGTCACTACCTTCCACCTTTGGTGCTCTTATAATTACTTACATGATGATTCCATTCGCTTAAGGCTATTTCAATGCATCCTAATGGGTCATGTGGTGAAATGGTATATAGAGTTACTATGGGTGGATTATGCTACATTTGATGATATTTCACTGACTTTCCTTAATAATTTCTAGCTACCCGTACTTTACGACGTCGTTACCAAACTCTTGTCGACCTTCCGGAAAGATAAAGCCACACACATTTTATCTATGCTCAATCTGTACTTTTGTATGAGATTATACCTAATGCTCTTAGGTCCAATTTTGACCCCAAGGTCAAGCTTCGGCCATATGGCAATGTTATTGTGGGCTATACAAGTACCAAACCCACGGACTCGGTTGTGAAACAAGTGAGCCAATTGTTAACTAACCAGTATGCGTTAGGATAAGCTACGGCTTCGTCTCAACCTACCCAATTGGTGGATATACTTTCCATGCAATTGTCGAACCTGAAAGGCAACCAACAGCCTGGAAGGAATAAGAAAAAAGGAAAAAATAATCATAAGGGTGGGATCAAGAACAAAAATGCTAATAATAATGACAAGAACACTAATGTTGGGGGGGGGGACAAGCAGTCTAAATGTAAGGTGAATTTTCGTTGCAAGTTGTGTAAGGACGACCATCTCACTCACTTGTGCCCTCATATGGAAGATTCCTCGAGGTTCATAGCACAGGGCCCAGCTGTGTTAACTATTAATCCTTTACCCAACAATCAAAATATGAACTCGAGGACCATTGATCCTAGTTGTGCATCGAGTGGAAATCAAAACCCACCAGATGCTGCTAGTGGTCATGGCTGCATCAACATGATGAGTGCTGCTAAGGTTCTGACTCATACGAAAGACTATGGTTTGTCACAACCATACCTTGGGAAAGAAACTTCCCCACCCAAGAGCCCTTTGCGAATCGAAAAGCCTATGGATAAACTTGAAGCTCCACGTTGCATTCCTAAGGGAGTCTTAAAGCATTCGGGGCACAATCCTTATGCTCAAACCACCCAGAACTATTCATTTTTTGAGGATTTGGGCTAGACTCCTTGTGCAATGTCCATGTTAGAAGTGCTTCAGATTTGTCCTCCACAGAGGAAAGATTTGTTATATGCTCTTGGGGTTAGTGACGATAACTCTTCTACTATGATCAAATTTGAAAGCATGGGAGTACAGCCTTGCTTTCCTTACTATGTGTCTCTTTTGATTCATGTAGAGTGCATTAACAACACTATCAAGCATACTGTCATTGATGAAGGCGTTGCTACTTCCATGATGTCTTTGTCTTGCTGGAATGGTTTGGGTTCTCCCGAGTTGTATCAATCCGATACTATGTGTTATATTTTTATCATTCAAGCTAGCATTATCTTAGGATCTTTAACTGATAGAATAACAAGCACATCAATCAAAACACAAGAGACAATGGACACAAATATTTTCCTCGAGGAAACCATAAAGGAGAAAACCTTACAACTTCCTCAGAGATAGATAGAAAAATTAAAACCCGGAAACATAAATATGATCTCTAATAGCAGTTGTCTCTTTCTCTGAGCTGACCTTCTTCTCTCTCACTCATGCACTCCAGTGAGTGAGTGTGTGTGTGATAAATAAAGAGACTCACTCTCTATTTATATTCTTTCATTCACTTAATGTCCACTTTAACATGTCGGCCCCACTTAACAATTACTTACTAGGGCTGACATCTCTAGGAGAGTCTAATAACCCTAGTTCCCCACAATTGTGGGGACTTTAACCCTTTATCAATAGGAGGGTTACCCAAAATGAATTTACATGACTTGTTTACATTATTGAATCTCCTAATAGGAACATTAGGGCATGACATGACTCAAATACATTACAGACACTTCCCAGAATAAACATCGGGGTATAATACATAAGATATACAAGTGAATACATTCCAAAGTTACAAATACATCAACACTCCCTCTTAACTAGGAAGGTATTCTCTCGACACAATTTATCAGCACAAGTCTTCTTCTCTGTATCATCTAGATCATCATTGAGTTCTCATCATCTTCATCTTCAAGTCATTTTCATCTGGATCTGGATCATCACTCGATCTGGATCATCATCATTTGATCTAGATCATCACTGGATCTGGATCATCATCACTGGATCTGGATCATCACTCAATCTGGATCATCATCATCGGATCTAGATCATCACTGTTGGATCATCACTGGATTTGGATCATCACTCAATCTGGATCATCACTGCTGGATCATCATCACTAGATTTGATTCATCACTCGATCTGGATCATTACTGCTGGATCATCATCACTGGATCATCATCACGAGTGCTATCTCATGATTCTTCTTTTCACAGGAAGTTCTACAAAGCCATCCCTTTTTCATGCTGGTTGTAGGCCTAGCCTCCATGTAGGTCTTCTTCAACACTTATATCTGACCCTAAGTCAGAATGGCCAGCACTCACATCTGACCATGAGAGGAACACATCCAACACCATGTCAGAAAGGCACATCACTTACATTCACTAGCATGATAGGACACAACTACTATCATCTGTGAAAAGGCACAACACTCACATCCACCAGCATGGTAGGACACACCTACTACCATCTATGGAAAGGAACAACACTTACAATCACTAGCATGGTAGGACACACCTACTGCCATCTGTGAAAAGGATCAGAACTCACATCCACCAGCATGATAGGACACAACTACTATCATCTGTGGAAAGACACAACACTTACAATCACCAGCATGATAGGACACAATTACTATCATCTGTGAAAAGTATTAGCACTCACATCCATTGGCATGATAGGAAACACCATCTATCATCCATGGAAGGGCTTAGCACTTATTTTTGACCATGTGAGGAACCAATCCAGCCTACATGTCGAAAGGGATATACACTTACATTCGACCATGCAAGGAACCAATCCATCCTACATGTCAAGAGGGCTCTCAACCCTAGGTTGAGGATTCCTGGTAACTGACCAAGTGCCTCGGTTATCCTAGAGAATGACATCATCCCTTATATCTGATCAAGTGGGAACACATCCCTCAATCACATCAAAATGGCCCTGCACTTATATCTGATCATGTGAGAACACATCCCATAGTCATATCAGAATGGCCCTCAGCCCCAGATTGAGTATTCCTAGTAACTGGCTAGGTGCCTCCATTCAAACAATGGCATTCAACACTTATATATGATCATGTAGGAACCAATCCTATAGTCACATCAGAATGGATTAGCACTCATATCTGAAATGGAAGGAACCAATCCTCTCACCATGATAGAATGGCTCAGCCCTTACATCTGACCATGGAAGGAACCAATTCTCTCACCATGTCAAAATGGCTCATGGACTCATCACTTCCCCTGAGGGGAAACCTCGATCTGGAGAACACCAAGCTTCTCCCTGAAGTACTAAAACTTTAGTTTGGCCAATGGATTAGTCAACACATCAACTATCTATTTTTTCATCGCAATATACTGGAGCTTCACTGCTCCTCTTTGCACCATATCCCTGATATAGTGATATTTGATCTTGATATGCTTCGACTTGTCGTGGAACACTGAGTTTTTTGAAACTTCACACAACTCTGGTTGTCACAATATACACAAGTAGCATCCAACTGGAGATCAAATAAATCAAACAGTAGCTTCCTCAACGATACTGCCTCACAACTAGATGAACAAGCTATGACATACTTTACTTCAGTTGTACTCCGTGCTATGCAAGACTATTTCCTTACTAAACCAAGAGATCACACCTGATCTCATACTGAAGAAGCACCCTAAAGTTGTCTTCCCATCGATGGAACTTCCTACCCAATATGAATCAACATAACCCTCTAGGTTAATCTTCTGATTCACCATATAATTGAGCCCATAATCAATTGTACCCCTCAGGTACCTCAAAATATGCTTTACAGCAATCAAGTAAACATGTCTCGGATCTATCAGGAACCGGCTCAAGGTGTTCACAGCAAAGAAAATATTTGGTCTCATATTTGTCAGGTACATCAAGGACCCAATCATCTGATGATACATCGTAGCATCAACTGACTCTGATGAAGCATCTCTCAATAGATTTAGGTTCGATTCCATAGGTGTGGTCATGGCCTTGCCATCCATCATCCTGAATCTCTTCAAGATCTCTACCGTATACTTCCCTTGTCCCAGGGAAATTCCATCTGCATTTTGCCACACCTCCATGCCTAGAAAATAGTGCATCATATCCAAGTCCTTCATCTTGAACTTGGCAGCAAGTATCCTTCTTGCAATTTTAATGATTTCGTATTTTCTGTTAGGAACAAGTCATCGACATATAACATGAGCATCATTGGTCTTCCACCTTCAACCTTAAAGAAAATGTAAATCCTAGAGTCATCAGTAATCTGTCCATCCTGTCATACCATGTCGAACCTCAGGATCTTCTACAGTCACTCCCTCTGAAAAGGAGCATCATTCTCCTTCTGTCTTTCGTACTCTATGCATTGAAAACATTATGTACCTAAGTGACAAGTAGCTTCCTCTACTACTAATATTCTATGTATCCATCTAGGATCACTGAATACCAAGATCCTCTATCTTGAACTCTCTCAAAAATTCTTCTTGCTCCCATCTGTGAGCTTGTCATCCTCTATAGGCTTGCATCTTCAACATTGTAGCAAAGGTTAAGATATTCATCAAGCTCCTCATGTATGTGTTATCCCATGGGTGTCTTCTGAGCTCGTACAAGGCCTTCTTTCATTTGCACACATGATTTCGCCTATCATGTGACTTCACTTCTAGTGGCTGGAAATGTCTCTTCATAGTCTATGCCTTCTTTTCATGAGAATCCTTGTGCTATGAATCTTTCCTTGTATCCCACGATGTTTCCATCTACTGCATGATGGAACTATGAACTTCCCTTCACATATCGATACTGCATTCTAGATATCATTCTTCTTGAACTAGTCTTCCCTTTCTTCTTGGTTACTTATTCAGAGCTGGAAGGTTCTGCATCAATGATGTCGCTGCATTCATCATATTATTCTTCATCTTCTTTCTTGAACTATCATCACTTGTTCTTTGGAACAAGACTCATCCTTCTTTGCTTGTAGGCGATTTTACGCGATCTTTCCTACAAGTCAAATGCATTAATTGTATGGTTAGAAACATTTCATAAGGTATATTCATAATGAAAAATTCTTACGCATAAACATATGATCATGCAACTATTTAGCCAATACAACATTCATCCCTATCTTACGGAAACTTTCTAAATGCCTTCCATCTCTACTAGGACAACATTGAGATTGTGCACTAATCCAATATGTCAGCAAAGAGGTTTCATTCTAGATAAGTAGCAATGGAGAGTTGTATAGCACCATGAGCCACTTACCCATCACATGCATATTAGTAGTATACTATCATTAATGAAAACATTCTATTATGCATAATACATCAACTAAATATAAAAAAATGCATAACAAAACAATATCATGAAATGACAATTTAATACTTATCTTTATTTGTTTCATGAGTAGACTCCTTCTTGAGCCTTCAGCTTCATCATCTTCTTCATTCATCATTTCTTATCCAAATGCTAAGATGGATAAGAGGTTCTTCAAGAATTGAGTTCTTCATATTCCTCATCGCTTGAGGTATCTTCTTTGGATCATGAGAGCTTGATCTTCAATTTCTCCCATCTTCTCTTTTCTTATTATGAGTCAAACTTCTTTTCTTGTGTGTACTCTTCCTAGAGTCTACTGAAGGTAATCACTTCCTTTCAGCACACATTCCTTGAATGAATGAATCCCATGATTCTGGGAGGCCATTCAAGGTGGCTATCACCACTTCTACATTCTCCACTTCTTCGTCTACTACTACAAGTTGTTCTTTGATTTGAGAGACCCTTGTAAAGTATGACTGTATGGTCTCTGTATTCTGGCTCTTCACATTCTTCAACTATTTTCTCAAAGTAATATTCTGATTTATGTTCTTCCCTTAAAATAGATTGGTTAAGGAATCAAACATCTCTTTCGGTGTCTTTAGGGAAGACACTTCTGGTATAAGGTGATATGTGATTGAATCAACAATGATCTTCTTGGCCTTGACCAAGTTCTTCTTGTGTAAGGATTTTAGCCTCATCTCCCTCTGGAACTTGAACCTCTCTAATTATGTAGGTGTCCAATTCATTTTCTTTAGAGAGATCATATACTTCCATGTTTGAAATTTTTCAATTTCCCCAAGCTTATCATCAAGCCAATGTGATAGATCACTTTGAAATGAGAACCTCAAATGAAAATAGCAAAGGATTAGATCTTACCGATTTGAGGTGTCCGTCCTGGTTCCGGAGCTGGCTGATCTAGGGTTTGTCAGAGAAAACCTAATTTTCAAAAATTGGAATATTTTATATCTAATTGGATAGAAATATAGACCTCTTTAATTCAATCTGTCCAATGTACTCCTTTTCTGAAAACAGTGGAGGGAAGATCCCGGAACAGGAAGCCCTAGTTTTCCAATTTCTTCTGCATAAATGCCTGATATTGTTTCTATGGTATATCCACAATTACTATTCCTTTGTGTCTAAAAATTCTCAATAAGGTAGCCTCTTCTATCCCTGTTCCAACACCATAGGTTTAATCAGAATTGGTTTCATCAATTGGTACTTATGATCATTTTCCCAAGGTGACATGTTTCAGGACTGTTCAGCATAGCGAAGTTGTATAGTCTGCCACGTGTCACTATTTCATCTTCTGGTTCTGAAACTTCTACCATAGAAATTAAATTCCATTCCCTTTCTAGAAAATATTCATAAATTTCATTTGGACCTTTGTATCCCGAGATATAGGAATTCTCCCTAGGCATCCTGTTTAGGGATGAATCCTAGAAGAGGCTAGAACCCTAACTTGGAGGGATCATATCTCCTAGAATATAGCGAATATGAGTCTAAACTTTGGATAGAGTGTAAATTAGGATTTTATGTTCATCTCGTGAAAGGTGAAGCTCTTGAGATAGATGCAATCCCAATATATAATGAATTTACCAAAACCTATCAGTTTTAGTATTTAGGGTTTTTCTGACTCGAGGTCAAACTAGGGTTTGAATTTCCCGGAGATACACCAAACCAAAAATATTGAATTAGGTCTATAAAATTAGATTTTGATGAGGAGAGAAATCCTATGCTGGGCTCACTCAAAAATTCCTCTTCTGTAAGAAGCCATAATTTCCTGCACCAAAAACTGAAAATGTCTAGAATCGAATTTCGCTTCAACAGAAAGATGTGCCCTTCAATGGAGAGTCAACCTAGCATACTTTTGATGATGGATTGTGGAGAGAGACCCAAAAATTCAGAAGCCCTAGATTCTGCAGCTATACAATTTCTTCTTCTAAGGTTAGCTCTGATTCCATGTTAGATTTTTATCATTCAGGATACCATTATCTTAGTATCTTTAACTGAGAGAATAACAAGAACAACAATCAAAACACAAGAGACAATGGACACAAAGATTTTCCTTGGGGAAAACATAAAGGATAAAACCCTGCAACTTCCTCAGAGGTAGAATCAGTAACAATAGAAAAATTAAAACCCAAAAACATCTAGATGGTCTCTGACAACAGCTATCTCTTTCTCTGATCCCAGCTTCTTCTCTCTCACTCATGCGCCCCAGTGAGTGAGTGCGTGTGTGATAAATAGAGAGGCTCACACTCTATTTATATTATTTTGTTCACTTAATGTCCACTTTAACATGTCGTCCCCACTTAACAATTACTTATTAGGGCCAACATCTCTAGGAGAGTCTAATAACCCTAGTGCCCCACAACTATGGGGACTTTAACCCTTGATCAATAGGAGGGTTACCCACAATGACTTTACATGACTTGTTTACATTATTAAATCTCCTGATAGGAACAACGGGGCATGACATGACTCAAATACATTACAGACACTTCCTATAATAAACATTGGGGTACAATACATACGATATATGAGTGAATACATTATGAAGTTACAAATACATCAACACTATGCTGACAACTTTCAATGGTATAAGATTGTTTCGGCTGCATGGAATTATTCCTTCCTTAAAGGTCCAATTGGGAGGGAAGACCATCATGATCGAGGTCTAGGTGGTTGATGCACCCATGGACTACAATATTTTGTTGGCTCGGAATTGGATGTATAATATGCAAGCCGTAGCTTCTTCCCTCTTTTGAGTGATATGATTTCCATTTAATGGGAAGATGGTTACGATTGATCAAACTTCATTCCAAAATCCGAGTGTCAATGCATCATCAGGAGCTTCTATCCCGATTATCGATCATTCTCAGCCAGCAACTTGGAGTGTGGGCGTAGGGATGTATCCTTCTCTTATGGGAACCTTTAATTGTCCTGCTCCCATTCTTATTATTAGGTCTAGTTTCGGTGGTGTTTCATCCTCGTTAAATTCGGTGTCTTTTTGCACTACCCATATGGAATATCCTTGGATTATTCCTTCACCAAGTACATCGGGTGTTCCCGTTGAGACAGACGTGTCGTTTCTTGCAACAATGGTGGCGTATCAAGAAAATCTTGATCAGGTTACAGATTCTAGTCCTTCCTCTTCACAGAAAATGAATGAGGACCCGTATGTACTACCTTCATGGGAAGTAGAGTCATCTCACTCACATGATTTCCTCGATGATGTTTTTCCATTGGATGAAGCTATTCTTGAGGCCATGTCAGGAGTTGAGAAACCTTGGTATGAATTGCATCATCGATCATATTTTATTCCTATGCTTGATCATATGGAGTGTGATGAATTTAGGGATATTATTAGCGAGAATATTGGTAGCCCCGTTGTTCCATTTAGCTCTCCTAGTCCGATGGCTGATGGAAACCTAGCTAATTTATCACCAACCATTCCTATCAATATTTCTCATGATCCTGGCAAGGTTGAGAATGTCTACATTGGGACAGATTGTTCCCCTGATCATATCAAGGAGTATACCGAGCCATTTAAATAGTTTTGTGACATCTTTGCTTGGTCATGTGAAGATATTCCAGGTATCAACCCTTATATTATCGAACATGAGATCAAAATGTATCCGGATGAAAAATCGGTTCAACAACAGTTGCGTGCGATGAATCCTAGAAAAGCACTCACCATTAAGGCTGAGATAGAGAAACTATTGAAAGATGGTTTTATCTATCATGTTCCCTTGACAGAGTGGGTTTCAAATCTCATTCCAGTAGATAAGAAGGAGGGAGCGATCCGTATATGCATTGATTTTCATGACCTAAATCGTGCATGTCCTAAGGATAATTTCCCCACACCATTTATTGATCAGATTTTGGATGAGTGTGCCAGGAGTGAGGCATTTTTCTTTATGGATGGTTTTTCTAGATATAATTAGATTCAGATTAAGGATGAGGATCAACATAACACTGCATTTATTTGTCCTTGGGGTACTTTTGCATATTGAAAGATGCCTTTCGGCCTTAAAAATGCCAAAGCTACATTTTAGTGGGCCATGACCTTAATTTTTCACGATCTCAAAAAAGTTATCGAATTATATTTGGATGATCTCACTGCTCACTCTTGTTTGAGAGTGCATCATCAATATCATTTGAGATTAGTGTTCGAAAGGTGCCGTTATTACCAGGTTCATTTAAATCCTCATAAGTGCTTCTTTTGTGTGATTGTAGGTCGCTTGCTAGAATTCATTGTATCCAAGGAGGGTATAAGAGTCGATTGCTTAAAGGTTTACGAAATACGCCAATTTTATCCCCACGTAATATTAGACACCTTCATTGTTTGCGAGGCATGTCAAAATTCTTGCAGAGATTCATGGTTAATTTCGCCAATTTGACTAAAGGCTTTATGTGTCTTTTAAAGAAGGACACCCCTTTTTACTGGGATGAGCGAGCCCATGAGTCCTTTGATGCTCTTAAGCGAACCTTGGCAATGGCCCCCATGCTTAGTCCACCCTACTAGAGCCGTGATTTCTTGATTTACATGGCCGCATCCATGGAGATGGTTGGTATGTTTTTTGTTTAGGAGGATGAGGAGCTCCTTGAGCATGTCATATATTATTTGAGTCAAAATATTATTGAGGTAGGAATTCTCTATTCTCATGAGGAGAAGATAGACTTGGATACCATTCACGCGGTTCAGTGTTTGAGACATTACATTATCCTTCACCAAACCTTGGTCGTAGCTCATATCAATCCATTTCAGTTCATCCTCTCTGGAAGGATGATTGGGGAAAAATAAAATAAATGGATTGTCATTTTGCAAGAGTTTGATCTTGAGTTCGTTTCAACGAAATTGAAGATGTTATTAATATTTGCGAAGCTTATATCTGATTTTCCAAGTTTGGAGGAGGAGGAAGTTCATGAGGATACATTTTTCAATGAGCATATTTTCCTTATCTCAACTTTGGACCATTGGTATGGGGATATCATTGTATATTTGCAAACATTGAAGGTCCCTACTCACCTTTCACAAGATGAGCGACGACGATTGTGTCATGTAACTAAGAACTACCTTATAGTGGATAACACTTTGTATTGCCATGGGGTAGATTCCATTTTGCATCGTTGTTTAACCCATGAAGAGGCTAAGGTTGTGTTGAATGATTGCTACGGAGGGGCATGTGGTGGTCATTTATCTGGGATTTCTACAATGCAAAAAATATTGAGAGTAGGATATTTTTGGCCATCCATCTTCAAAGATTGCATTAATGCGGTCAAGAAGTGCCACCCTTTCCAGGTGTTTGCATGCAATATGCACTCACATCCAACCCCGTTACATCCTATTGTCACCGTCGGTCCCTTCACTAAGTGGGGGATTGAATTTATGGATTGCAACCCAGCTTCAGCTAGGGTGCATCATCACATCATTGTGGCTATCGATTACTTCATGAAATTGGCAGAGGCTATGCCCATAGTTAAATCTGACGGTGAGGTAGCCGCACATTTCGTTTTCAACAAGATTATCACCTGGTTTGACATTTCGAAAGAGCTTGTCACTAACCATGGTAGGCACTTTCAGAATAAAATGATGGAAGAGTTGGCTTCCAAGTTAGGGTATAAGCAAGAGCATTCATATTCTTACTACCCCTAGGCGAATGGACAAGTTGAAGTAGTGAACAAATCACTTAAGTCTATTCTCCAGCAAACCATCACACAAAGAAAGACTAATTGGCATATTATGTTGTATCCTACTTTGTGGGCCTATAGAACCGCGGTTAAGACTTCCACCGGTTTCTCTCCATATCAACTTGTACATAGGGTGGAGTCAGTTTTTTTGGTTGAATGTGAAATCCCTTCTCTGAAGCTAGCTATACAACTTTTACCTGACACGTCCACATTGGAAGAGCATTTGGTCCACTTAGAGTAGCTTGATGAGCAGTGCCGAGATGACTTAGTGGCTCTAGAGGTTAACAAGCGTCACGTCAAGGTCCAATATGATAATTCTGTCCATCCAAGGAGGTTTAATGAAGGTGACTTGGTCCCGTTGTGGGATCAAGCTAAGTAACCCTTGGGGGTAGGGAAATTTAAACCCATGTAGCATGGTCCTTACATGGTTAAATGAGTCTTAAAGAAAGGTGCCTATGAGCTGGTTGATTATGAAGGGACAACCTTGGTGGAGCCTAGAAATGGGCTCTATCTCAAAAAATACTATGCATGATCTTTATCCAAGGATGATTGTTTTATATTATTGTATAGTTTTTCATTTCATAGTTAGGTCTTCTTATGGTGATTGGGTTTGTTGATTAGCTTTCATTTCTTATGATAGATGTCGATGGAGTCTTCCGTTTACATAGGATTCACTGATGGTGCTAGCCGCCACACTCAAAACTTAGCTTCGACTGCTTAGGTGATTTATACTCCTACGGGTTAATTATTGTCTTCAGGAGGTGTATGTTTATGGCCCTCTTCAAACAATGTTGCTGAATATAGTGCCGTCATTGAGTTATTACGTGATGCCATTTCACATGGTGTTCATTCTCTTGAGGTACATCTTGATTCGTAGTTAGTGGTTTCACAGTTTAATGGCTTGTATCGTATTAGGGATCTGACATTATTATGAATATTCTTATGTGTTATATTATTAGAACGAAAATTTGAGAATATAATATATATTCATGTTCCAAGAATTTTTAATCAAGTTGCTGACTCATATGCTAACTATGTGTTAGATTGTCATTTTTTTCATAGACCATAAGCATATCACAAACATACATTTTACACACATGTAAATATAAATAAAATCGAGCATCATAAAAGTTTTTCATTCATATACAAAAAGTGACGTCATAATACATAAGTGTCATATACAAAATTTGGGCTTCCGAGCCCCAAAAATATAAACACAGTCATACAAAAATGAATACACTCAGGTCTCTAAGCTTGAGGAGGAGGTGGTTTCTGATCCCATTGAAAGAGTCAAACCCATGCTCGTGGTACACCAACCACCTGACGCTGCATGGCCTTAGGAAATTCCTTGACTTGCGCCATGGGTACCCTGTGTGTCAAGTGAACAAATTTCGTGTGAATTCTTTAGAGTGTCTACTCCGCATCCGGACCCATGATATCGTCTCCTCTTCCCCTCCATCGATGACGAGGGAAACCTTCTAGACGCCGTGGTCCTACATCTACATATACATGCCAGAATGTCACTATGTGTTGTCACACCAAAAATTATGTCTTTTGAGTCAATATATCAAAAAACAAAACAAAAAAAATAATTCAAAACTTAAAAAGTGGGTCTGGGATTCTTTACCTATGTCACCATAAGCTGCTCCTAGTGGCAGTGGCATATCCGGATCTCCACAGAAGTCTATCCCTGCATAGGGGTAGTCATCTATGGCAATGATCTGTCTTCACCACCATGGAAAGAATTTTGTTGGGTAGGGGTTAGCCACCCTACCTCCACCCAGTCTACGCATGACATTTGCTTAGTGTCATTGGGCTGGATCCCAAACTCCATGTGGAGAAATGTCCACCCTAGGTTTTAGCCTTGGCACCCGCTCAAAGAAAAATGTGCTCAGTATGCTATTGAACCCAAGGTTTTGCACCCTTCCCATATTGCAGTCACTAAGATATTGTTTCATGTTGCTCAACAACGTCGTACTACAGTCATACATTGTAGGTTGCATACACTCTACTGCATAGAACATCATTAGCCAAGAGGCCTGGTGGAGTGAAGCCAACCATACAATCCTACCTAGTGCCAAAATTATGGCATTCAGCCCCAGAATATGGATAGAGTTTGTCAGGATTTGAATCCCAACCTTTTTCGTCTCCAGAAATCAGTACACCGCTATGTACTCATCGATGGTCAGCCTGCCTCCTTTCTCACGAGATCGGAGGTTCACCATATCTCCTCATTGGAACAAACCAGTAATAAAATATATTTACTCAACCTCAATGTTGAGTGACATCCCATCTATCTGAAATGTCTCAGATTCTAGATCCCTATAGTCCACCAGTAGTTGGAGTAGTCTTGGTTTGGCGCTCATGCTTCCAAGACACCAAAACTTGTATAAGCCACATGCCCGTAATGCTCGTTGGGCCATGAGATCACCTTGCACAGCTTCTTCCACATCACCATGCCCTCTTTCCCTCCACTCTAGCATCATCCTGCACAAAAAACCAAATTTTTGATCAATTTTTTCCTTTGAAAACCTTGTTTGCGGCTCTGTATGCGACTGTTCTCAAAACTGCCGCATATGTATGTGGTTTTTGGTGCTTTTTCTATGTATGGAGAGCCCTATACGTAAAAAAAGCCCAATTTCTGCATGGGCCGAAACGCACAAGTATGGATGGCTTAAAAAATAAAATGGACCATGAAAATTCAAAAAAAATGCATGAAAATGAAAGAGGAGGGCATGAGAATCTACCTGGATCAAATGGAGAGAGATTTCACTGGACGATGCTCTCGAAATTTGCTTCTGAAGTTTTGAGCTCAAATACACTATGTTAGGTAAAAATTTCAAATGATATGAAAATTTTTAAATTTTTTACTATTTATAAAAAAAAATTGAATTTTTTACCCACTTTCTATATTTTTTTACCATTTTGGACTGTTTGAACTAATTTGATGTTGTAGGAGTCCATTTTCAGTGCGGTTTGACCATGGATTTGATCTGTTCATTCCTACTGTAGGTATTATGTCTAAACTGGCATGTAAGTTAGGTTTCACATCCATTTGCATTTTACATAACCTTATGACCGTTTAATTTTGACCTTAGGTACAGACCCATTCCATCTTGTCACTGAAATTTTTTGCCTCTTTTAGAAGTGACATTTTGTGAATGGTAGAGCTTTACCCTACATGGGTACCCTAGTTAGATCATGTGTTGCATTTGGTTTCCCATGCTGACATTTCTGCTTTAGGGTGTGGGAGTCCTTTGTATAGTATTGCCATGACTTTGAGCAAGAGCTTCATACTCCTCTTGACCTTTATGTTGGATTTTTCCTCGGGACTCCCTTGTATAGATCAAGTTGTAATTGCATTATCATGTGTTTTTCTTTACTTATTGAGCCTTATTCTGGCTTCCCTAACTTTGATTATCAGCCATATAGCTCGAGCTTGTTTCATGTCTAGCCAAGCAGAGCCTTTTTATATATCTTTTGTAGCTTGATTCCCCATTTTTTACCGAGAGGGGATTTTCCCCCGAGTGTCATTATCCTGCACATGTTCTCTTGCATTGAGCATAGGTATATTTCACTACTTAGAACTAGTTTGTTTTCCCCTTAACACTCATCTTCTCCTAGATTTGTAACTATAATGCACTTTTATTCTTTTTCAAGATTTTCAAAATATCTGAAAAAGTCCAAAAAACAAATAAAAAAAACTAAAAAGCCAGACAGGAAAAGATGTTATATTTGGCAGCAGTCAAGTCATGTCGCCTTCAGACAAAGCACTGTATATCACATCCATTGGTTGGGTTAGTAGTTTGAATTTAGGAGTTGTACTCTTTTTTTCTGAGTTTACCTCTAGTGACTGATTAAGCTTCCAGTCCCTATGCAGCCTTTGTCGATGCCTCCTATGTTGCAGAGATGTCCCAATTTTGTATATCGAGTCTATGCTACCTAGATTTAGTCACCATTTTCCTTTATGCTCTTGTTCGAAGGAAGTTGAAGCCTGAGTTGGACATTCCTCAGTTGTCTTGACTTTGCATGTCGGTCATTCTCAGTACTATTACTGGTTCGTGCATATCTTATTCAAATCCTTCCACATTATATAGAATTGTTGAGTACCTCATAGTGGTTGATGGGGGATGCCTTAATGCCCTCCTTCCATCAGATTCCATCCCATCAACTTCACATCATTTATTCTGGGATAAGAGTCTAGAGTCATTTGAGTGCCTTGAGACTTACAGTCATCAATGGTAGGTTCTCTCGCCATCAACAGTTTTGGGAATACATCAACTTCCCTTGATCGATGGATTCTTCCAAGTGTTCAACCTAAACACATTTTTATCTCCCAAAATAAAATAAAATTGGTAGTATGAAGAATTCAAGTCATGTAGCGAAATATTTAAAGATGAATAACAAATTGAAGGTCTCTGTTTGTGCTATGGTTGAAGAAATTGTAAATTTTAGCTTTTGGTGGCTTAGGCAGGGTTCTTAATATCTCATTAGCCACTGAAAGGATTTGTTTCGGCAGCTAACGGTTTAACGTAGGATTAAATTAAACCACCAAAAGTGGGCTTGAGTGACTAAATGATAAAAAGACTTTGGGTGGCTTAAGTGAGACTTCTGACATCTCATTAGCCACCAAAAAGTGTTGCTTTCGGCAGCTTAGTAAACATTTCCAGAAGGGTGTTAACCACCTAAAGCAGGAAAAAAGGCATCGAGGAGAAAGTTCTTTCAGTGGCTTAGGAGAAAGCTCTGACATTTCATTAGCCACCGAAAGGACGGGTTTTCGGTGGTCAAAAGGGATTTTCAGGGATACCACTATTCGTCGAAAGCTGAGTTTCACCGTGACATGGGGTAAATGGTTTTGGTGGCTTAGGCGAAAGGGATATCATTTCATTAGCCACCGAAAGCCATCATCTCGGCGGCTAGCAGACAAAATCCCGAATACTATTAACCACTGAAAATTTAAAAATGGAAACAGTTAGAAATAGGTCAAATCAGACCCCATCAGCCAAGCAACAATCATTACAAGGCGTGATAAACCACCGAAAGGAGATGAGGCTACATAACTACATGAGGGAATGAGTAATAAGGTCGTTATTTGAAACTGATGATGACTGAGGTGATGAAACCCTCTTTCTCCCTCCACCTATCCACAGAGCTGCAGAAAGGCCCAACGAGTATCCAGACTAATTTTGACATCATTGTTGGGAAAGGGGTATCGAAAAGATAAACTAAAGACATCAGACTCTGACCTCAGCCTCAATCATGAAGGATAAATCCCTCATAATCAGTGCTAAATATTCAGTACACCCCACCCTCAAATTGAGCATTTCTCTCCACCAGAAAACCATCTTTGAGAAGCAGACTGCTAAAACACTATCATATATAACTTAAAATTATTTTTGCAGGTACCCAGGAGTGGCGTTCAACAAGATGAAGAAGGGAGGACCTGCTCTCAGGCAGGAGTTGGGAGATATCAGCTATTTGGAAGCACATCCATAGGTCTGTAAAATTTTCCAGGATGTTGGCTGCTATAGGTTTTGTGAGAAGATACAAGGTTCACATAAACAAGAGGCTGACGCAGTTGCTCTCTCATTTGATGGCTCCAAGCAAGTCATAGGCAAAGAGGAATTCCACATAGATGAAACCCTAATTAGTAAAGTGACTGAACTACCTGGCATAGGAGAAAAATGGTTCAAAACCACCATAACAAAGGATGTAAAGTTCAGGTCTTACCTAATGCCTAAGCATAGAGGAGTGGTGTGGAATAAGAGTGTGCCATCCTCTTGGTTAGAAGATAGGCGGAAGCAATTGCTGAAGGCCGTTGTGGTCTACATAACATGTGAAGGAAGATATAACAGAGCCATGATCTACCATTTTAAATTAATGAACCACTTCACAGGTAAAATCCCACTAAATTTTCCCTTTTACTTACACAGGAGTTTGGGAAAAATGGCACACCAGGTGAAGGCTCAACCAACCAAGATTGCTGGCAAACTGTCTCACCATGGCCTTATCCAACTGTTGATCCAAGAGTTGCTGAAATGGAAGAATATGGCATGGCCTTATTTCTTGTTTTAAAATGGATTTGAAATAGGCCTTTTAGCCAAAAGAAGAAAAGGAAGGACTATATCCCCAGCAATAATAGAACAGCCAACCTTCTCTTCCAAATCCAAGAAGGTCAAAAGAAACTTGGATTTCAATGAGAAGGCCTAGGAAATTACAACACACAGTGAGAACATCTTGAACCTACCATACTCAGACTCAGAAGAGGAACACGAAGAAGGTGTAAACCTAGCTCTGCATATTGTAGTAGTGACTGAAGAACTACCATCCCCTACACCGAAAGAGCAAGAGGAACTAGCAGAGAAGGATTCCTCTAGCAATCCCAATACTCAAAAGATAAATCAGTTGCCGAGGCAAGTGTATGAGATGAAAGTTTTGGTTAGAGAGGTAAAGAGAAATAATGCTACATTGATCAGTAGGAATAAGCTACTGCATAAATCTTACCTAGAGCATAGAGAAAGGTATATTTTCTTAAAGAGACTGAATACAAGGTACCTAAAAGACAACACAAGATTGTATAGGATGATCAATATTAAGAAACTACAGATGAAGGAGGCCAAGCTAAACCCTAGCAACCTCCTCACATTAGAAACCCTAGCTGAAGCTGCAGTTAGCCTTTAGCCTCCAAAAGCCAGCCAGTCTACTGTTAACCCTCCTAATACAGAGCCTGCTAAAGAAGAAAGCTGAGCAGAAAAACTTGACAGAACAGATTTGGAGGTGGCCCAAGAATTTTTGAAGAACAGGGCTTTCGGTGGGTTAGGCGGACGCTGAGGCAGTTCATTAGCCACCAAAATCCCTGCTTTCGACAACTAACAGTTCTGATATTTTGGCATCTTAACCACCAAAAGGAGACAAAGGCATAAAATTAAATTTTGACACACAGGACTAGTTTTGGGAGAAAATGGATGGCTCAGGGACAAATTCTAAAGATGAAGGACATTGAAGAAAAAATCATGGAAGGTGTGCTTAATTTTTACTATGACATAAAGGGAGAAAAAGGCACCAACACTTAGTTGTCAAGTGAAACAGTGACTTAACCAGCAGAGGGCTAGTGGCAGTGATTTCCAGTAGTTACCTTAGTTATCTGAAGGTTCATACAATGAACTAATTCTACAGTTAGTTAGACTAGTAGTTAATTATGGTTTTTTAACCTAATTTTGCAAAAGCACTTATTTTGTTTATTTTTGTTAAATAAGATCCAAGTTTTCAGGATCTGAGTATTTTTGTAAAGGCTATAAAGCCTAAGACTCATTTTATTGAAAGGGTTCAACTTCAAGGACTTGTAGACCATTTCTATTGTTAAGCTTCTCATTTTTCTCATGACCTAATATAAGCTCTTTTGTTATCATTTGTTCAGCTTCCATTTCTATATTTTTCGTGCTTATGCTTGAATGTGTTAGTCAAGTTATATTCAAGTTAATTAATGTCTGATAGTTGTCACCCTATTGGCATGTTAATCTGATTTGAATTATAAGTGCTTTCCTTATCATGATTTAGCCATTTATATGTATCTGTTTTATGTATGAATTTTCCAGCATGATGAGTTATCCATCCCTGCACCATATTGTCAACCTATGAACAATGGTAACTAAAAGACTTGTACCTTATTGAGTTTCATGCATGTCTTGAGAGTGGAAGGTAATACAACTCACCTGACTTGATTCATTTTAAAAAACCCCAAAAACATTGTAAGTTACCAGGAATCCTCGAGCTACAACCTAGAGGAATTTCCTAGAGTGATAACAAATTGGCGTCATTGCAGGGGATCGGAGACTGAAGCTCAGCTTCATTGGGAGACAACATAGATCCATGCTTTATTGATAGACAAAGCTTGGAATCTAGTCTGGTTGTAGTCATCTATCTGGTGACTCCATTGAAATAAGGCGGCTTCAAGAAGACCAAGTACCAGAGCAAACTCTTGAGGGCCACTAGCAACACTGGTTTCAAATCTAGAAGAGATTCTGAGAAGAGCTAGGGCTTCACTAAGGCAGACCAGTAGTGCTGCGAAGGAAGCTACATCAGGTATTTCAAAAAATATTTCTGCTATTATTTCTTCCGCTGAAACACTTAATTCTTAGGAATTTATAAATACGGCAGAAAATTTTAGGGTTTGGGAATCTTAAAGCACTGTTGCTTGTGAAGATCCAATCCCTGGTGGCTCCAATGGGATAAGTTTACCACCACCTTCTCAACTACTAACTACATCAGTACTACCTTCCTCCACCCTTTCCATACCCATTTCCAATATGGATACCCCTCAGTTGACCAAAATGGAAAGGATCCTGGTAGCTAGGTATGCCCCCCTAAATTTGCCTAACCCTCTCTCGACCATGCTCACTGGAGATTACCTCAAGTACATGCCTAAGTTCACATGAGAGGGATATTTCATAGTTGAAGAAAATCTAGAGTCATTTTATAGTTATGCTAAGAACATTAATATAGAACAGGAAGATGTGTGGACTGGGTTTTTTGTACAAAGCCTAGATGGTCAGGCTAGGAAATGGTTCAAAGAACTGCCTGCTGGATCAGTAGTAGGCATTGAAGCCCTAGATGACATCTTTCTAAAACATTGGTAAGAGAGGAGAGAGCACCTCTATTATATCACAGAGTTTAGCAACTTGGAGAGAGAGAATGGGGAGTCTGTCTCCAAATTCACCAAGAGGTTCAACAATATGTAAAGCAAGATCCCCATTGAAATCAATCCCACTGATACCTCAGCCAGGATAACTTATGCAAATGCCTTTGACTCTGATTTCTACCTACTTCTTAGAGAAAGGAGGTCTGCCTCCTTATCACTCATGTAGGATGCTGCCTTTGAGGTAGAATCAAACATTGTGGCATCTCATAAGGTCAAAGGAAAGATAGACAGGAAGAAATAGCTAGCAAACCTTATTGGGGCTTCTTCATCAGAGAATAAGATTGAAAAAATGACCAAACTATTACATAAACTGACTGCTGAAATGTCTAAGCTAAAGGACCAAGGATAGATACATGTGAGGGGTAAAGGCCCAACTGATTTTGTTCCCCAAAACCCTAATTTTGTCCCTTATAGAAGAGGAAACCCCCTAGTTCAGATCCTCAAAAGGGAAAGGAATCAAGGGGAATATTAGAGAATTAGAGCTCCATTTCAGAATGTTGTACTAGAAGAAGAGCAAGAATTCATTGAGGAAGAAGGAGAGGCTAAAGAACACATCCACTGCATGGAAGATGAGGTTGACTATTCTTTTCTAACACAAGCATAATGTGAGGAATCCCTGGTTGATGAGCAGATAAGTGAAGAAGCAGTATATCAGGATGATAGTAAATGGGGGTATAATCTGAGGTTCAGGCTAGTTGCTCCTCTTAAGAAGAATGTTTTTCTTGTTAAAAAGCCTATTGCACCGGCTAAAAGGATACTATTTTACCAAAGAAAATGGTTGTCATTTCCAAACAATTGCAAAAAATAGCACCTTCATCAAGACCTGACCATTTCCAACTCAAAGCTCCAGTACATGAGGTAAGGTTTCCTGAAAGGCTGCATTATTCTTTCAACCTTGAGTCAGAGATTTAGAAATTGAAGATTCCTTTCCCATTAATCAAGCTAATGAAAAATGATGCATTCAAATCTTCCATATTGAATTCTCTTCAGCCAAAGATGCATATTGATACTGACTTTGTAAATATGCAATATGATAAGCCTGTTGTAACCCTAGGACCTATGATCGAAGACCTAAAGGACTCATGCCCACCTTTCTATATATCCTTTAGTATCCATGATAAAGTCCTTCATAATTGTTTGTTGGATTTAGGAGCTTCCCATAACCTTATGCCAAAGGCTGTGATGGATGAGCTTGGTCTCAGCATTACAAATCCCTACCATGATTTATTCTCCTTTGACTCCAGAAAAGTCAAGCGCTTGGGCCTCATCAAAGACCTTGTTGTGAACCTAACTTAGCTACCTTCAAAAAGCATCATGATGGACATTGTAGTGGTTGATATCCCTCCCAAATTCGGTCTCTTACTATCTCGATCATGGAGCAAAAGGCTAGGTGGTACCCTTTAGATTGACCTTACATTTTCCACAATCCCCATGTTTGGAGGGGAGACCAAGAGGATTTATAGAGAGAATCAACTTTCCTACATCATAAAAAATGAAAGGAATTTAGTAAACCACCCCATATATGCAGTAGACACTGATTTTGGGTCATGCATTCTACAAATAGATGATTATTAGCAAACATCAGTCCAGCTTACTAATCCCACCTGTCAGCAGCCCGAAGAAGAGACCAAAACAGTCTGGAACATATATTTTGATGGAGCTAGCACTCAAATCTCAGCAGGTGCAGGTGTAGTATTGATCTCTCCATCCAAGGAAAATATTCATCTATCTTATAAACTTTATTTTAAAACCACTGACAATATAGTAGAATATGAAGCCTTTCTGCTAGGAGTTAAAGCTACCAAGGAGATGGGGATCATGTGCATGAGAATTTTTCGAGATGCAGACCTTATTATACAGCAGGTCAACAACACTTTTCAGGAAAAAAATGTCAGACTAAATGCCTACATGGATGAGGTATGGAAACTCAGAGATTCTTTTATGTTTTTTGAACTGTCATATATACCTAGGGATTTGAATCACCTGGTTGATTCCTTGGTTGTCTCTACAAGTCTATTGGTTCCTCCTTTACCTCCTAAGCTCAGCTACGATGTTCAGGTCAAGTACAGACCTTCCCTGCTAGATAATGTCAAAGTTTGGAAGGTGTTTGAGAATGAGGATGAGCTTAGTAAATTCCTTCAGCTAGTAGATGAATTCTTAGATATACATATAGATCAGGAAAACCTAAACATGGAGGAATCCCAACAGCTCAAGTTGAAAGATAAAGTAGCTGATGAAAATATTGTCCAATTACCCAGCAATTATATACCTCGGGGTCTGGTACCTTTGGAAGAGCTTTTTGATCATAATGACATCCCTTTCAAGCTTTCCAAAAAGGAGCAAGTCCTTGTCGTCCAAGAGCAAAAAATACGTAGCCAAATCCATCCAAAACTGATAAATCTGTCCACTGAGTTGACCGCTGATCAGAGGTCCAAATTTTGGATCCTGATAAAAGAATTTGTTGATATCTTTTCCTGGGAGTACAGTGACCTGAAAACCTATGACACCAATATCATCCAGCAAAGGATTCCTTTGGATAAGGACACCATCTCTTTCAAATAGAAGCTGAGATCCATCAATCCTTTCCTGCTACCTATAATTGAAAAAGAAATCCATAAGCTCATCAAAGCCCTTAGGTATTCCAAGTGGATTGAAAACCTAGTAGTGGTAAGTAAAAATAATGGGGAAATCAGGTTGTGTGTGGATTTTAGAAACCTTAACAAATGCTCCAAAAAGGACAACTATCCACTACCCAAGATGGAACACCTATTACAAAGAGTCTCAGGGGCTAGTGTCATGTCATTCTTGGATGGCTTCTCTGGATACAACCAAGTTGATGTGCACCCTGATGACGAAGAGAAGACTGCTTTTACCACCCCCTGGGGCACTTTCATGTATGCTAAAATCCCATTTGGGCTGATGAATGCTGGGGCTACTTTTCAGAGAGCCATGGACCAAGGTTTTGTAGGGTTGAAAGATAAATTTTTTCTTATATACTTGGATGACCTAACTATTTACTCTCACAGCCATCATGACCATTTGTAGCATTTGAGGAGAGTATTTCTAAAGTGCAGGAGGTTTGGAATATCACTCAACCCTAAGAAGTCCCAATTTGCACTCAGTGCGGGGAAACTCCTAGGTCACATAGTCTCAACTGAAGGTGTAAATATTGATCCAATAAGAGTGGAAGCAATCCAAAAGCTATCCATACTGAGGTCAAAAAGGGATATTCAATCATTTTTGGGTGAGATAAAAATTTTCAGGAGGTTCATCCCTAATTTCTCTGAGCTGGTAAAGCACATAACAACCATGCTGAAAAATGATGCAGAAATAAAATGGACTGACCAGGCAAGAAGCTCATTCGAAGACATCAAGAAGGCTATCATGGAATCCCCAACCCTGATTAGTTCGGACTATACCAAGAGTTTTTATATTTTATTCTTTGCATCCTATGACACAGTGGCAGTTGTACTGTTTCAAAAAGATGATGAGGATCTTGATCATCCAATTGCATTCTTTAGAAAAACCTTCAAAGATGCTGAGCTGAAGTATGATCCAATTGAGAAACAGGCTTATGCTCTCATAAAGTAATGGAAGACCTTCAGGATTTATATTCTCCATACAAAAGTTCTTTCCTATGTCCCTTAAGCTGCTGTGAAGGATTTTTTGACTCAGCCTGACATTGATGGAAAGAGAGCTAAGTGAATTGTCAAGCTCATTGAGTTTGATATAGAGGTGAATCCCACTAAGCTAGTAAAAGGACTAGGTCTGGCCAAACTCATGGCTAAAGAAAAACTTGAACTACTGGGGATAAACTTCACTTGTGTCAATTAAGCAAAATTGCAAACTGTAGTAACAGCAGAGGGAGTTCAAGATCAGAATGACATTCAACTAGTGGCTGAAAACCTATCTTCATGTGAGGGGTACTCAGGTGTTATTCATTTTCTATAGAAATTTGAAGTTCCTCCCGGTCTCACTCCTAATCAAGCACGAGCTCTTAAATTAAAATCTGTTAAATTTTGCATAGTTGATAAACTATTGTACTGGAAAGATCTGTCTGGAGTTTTGTTGAGATGTCTAGATAAAGAATAATTAGATCAGGTCATGCATCACTTTCATTCTAGCACATGTAGGGGCCATCATTATTGGAAGACCACAGCCCACAAGATCCTAAAGGAAGGGTACTATTGGCCAGTCCTTTTTGCTGATGTATGTACTTTTGTAAGGGCTTGTGATTAGTGCCAAATATTTATAGGGAAGCGGCAGCTCAAATCCTTTCCCCTTAGGCCTATTGTAGTGAATGGAACTTTCCAGCAATGGGATATGGATTTCATAGGAGAAATAAATCCATCTTCCAGTGGGCAACATAAATGGATTCTAGTAGCCACAAACTACTTTACCAAATGGATAGAGGCAGTACCCACCAGGAATGCCACTCATTAGGTCATCATGAAGTTTTTATATGAGAATATCTTTAGCAGGTTTGGTTTCCCAGCAAGGTTAGTGACTAATAATGCACCAGCTTTCAAAGCCGGGGCATTGGTGAAAATGTGTGAGTCAATGGGCATTCATCTGGTGCATTCCACATCCTATTATCCTCAAGGTAATGACCTGGCCGAGTCATCCAACAAAAGCCTAGTCAAGATCATCAGAAAACTATTGGAGATAAATCAGAAAAGATAGGATTCTAAGCTTAAGTTTGCTTTATGGGCTGATAGGGTAACAGACAAAAGATCTGTTGGGACTTCTCCATTCAAATTAGTTTATGGTACTGAGGCCATTTTTCCTATTCAGCTCATTCTACCAGTGGAAAAATTCTTTCAGGAAGAAGAAGATGAACCAAATGATATGGTGAGGAGGATGATGGATTTGGTGGATTTGCAGCAAATCAAGGAACAAGTGATAGGAAAATCAGAAGCCCATCAATAGAAGATAAAGGTCATGTTTAACAAAAGAGCAAAAGTAGACAACTTTTAGGTTGGAGATTGGGTCCTCAAGTGGGATACTTTCAGACAGGACAAGGGAAAACATGGAAAGTTTGACTCTTTGTGGATTGGCCCTTTTTTGATAGCTCAGGCACAGAAAAATACCACCTTCAAATTGCAAAATCTGGAAGGAGAAGAGGTGTTTGATGGCCCAGTGAATGGGTTTTTTCTAAAACTTTACTTTATTTGAGGCTTTGAGGCCTTGTTATTGTAAATTAGTAGTTAGTAGGTTGTTTTTTATTACAGAATAAACTACATGCCCAATGGAACAATAAATGATACTGCTAAGTTTTTAGTTGTCTTCGGGGAAAGCCATTTTGGTCTGGGGTTCTTGGGACCTCACAGGGAGGTTCCCATCTCCAAGTAGGAGCCATATTTTATCTCCCAAAATAAAAAAATTTGGGTAGTATGAAGAATTCAAGTCATGTAATGAAATATTTAAAGGTGACTAACAAATTGAAGGTCTTTGTTTGTGCTATCGTTGAAGAAATTGTAAATTTTAGCTTTCGATGGCTTAGGCAGGGTTCTTAATATCTCATTAGCCACCAAAAGGATTTGTTTCAGTAGCTAACAGTTTAACACATGATAAAATTAAACCACCAAAAGCGGGCCCGAGCGAGTACATGGTAAAAACACTTTCGATGGCTTAGGCGATATTTTTGACATCTCATTAGCCACCGAAAAGTGTTGCTTTCGGCAGCTTAGTAAAAATTTCTAGAAGGGCGTTAACTGCCGAAATCAGGAAAAAATGCATCGAGGAAAAATCACTTTTGGTGTCTTAGGTGAAATATCTGACATTTCATTAGCCACTGGAAGGACGGGTTTTCGGTGGTTAAAATGGTCTTTTAGGGATACCACTATTCATTGAAAGCTGAGTTTCACAGTGACATGAGGTAAATAGTTTCGGTGGCTTGGGAGAAAGGGATATCATTTCATTAGCCACTAAAATCCATCGTCTCAGTGGCTAGAAGACAAAATCCTGAAGAATGTTAACCACCGAAAAGGTAAAAATGGAAACGGTTAGAAATCGATCAAATCAGACCCCGTCAGCCAAGCATCGATCATTACGAGGCGTGATAAACCACCGAATGTACATGAGGCTATGTAACTATGTGAGGGAATGCGTAATAAGGTCGTTATGTGAAATTGATGATGATTGAGGTGATGAAACCCTCTTTCTCCCTCCACCTGTCCACAGAGCTGCAGAAAGGCCCAACGAGTATCCAGATTGATTTTGACATCATTGTTGGGAAAGGGGTCTTGAAAATATAAACTGAAGACATCACCCTCTAACCTCAGCCTCAATCATGAAGGATAAAGCCCTCATAATCAGTTCCAAATATTTAGTACACCCCACCCTCGAATTGAGCATTTCTCTCCACCAGAAAACCATCTCTGAGAAGCATCCTGCTAAAACACTGTCATACAGAACTTAAAATTATTTTTACAGGTACCCAAGAGTGGCATTCAGTAAGATGAATAAGGGAGGACCCGCCCTCCGGTAGGATTTGGGAGATATCAACTATTTGGAAGCACATCTAGAGGTCTGTAAACTTTTCCAGGATGCTGGCTGCTATAGGTTTTGTGAGAAGATACAAGGTTCACATCAGCAGGTGGATGAGGCATTTTCTCTCTCATTTGATGGCTCCAAGGCAGTCATAGGCAAAGAGGAATTCCACATAGATCAAACCCTAATTACTGAAGTGACTGAACTCCCTGGCATAGGAGAAGAGTGGTTCAAAACCACCATACCAAAGGATGTAGAGTTCAGGTCTTACCTAAAGCCTGAGCATAGAGGAGTGGTGTGGAAGAAGAGTGTGCCATCCTCCAAGTTAGAAGAGAGGTGGCAGCAACTACTGAAGGTCGTTTTGGACTACATAACATGTGAAGGAAGATATAACAGAGCCATGATCTAGCATTTTAAATTAATGAACCACTTCATAGGTAAAAGCCCACTATATTTTCCCTTTTACTTACATAGGAGTTTGGGAAAAATGACACACCAGGTGAAGGCTTAGCCAACCAAGACTGCTGGCAGGATGTCTCATCATGGCCTTATCCAACTACTGGTCCAAGATTTTCTAAAAAGGAGGAATATGGCATGGCCTTATTTCTTATTTTGGAATGGATTTGAAATAGGCCTTCAGCCAAAAGAAAAGGTGAAGTCTCCTGCCAAAAAGTCCAGCACACCAAGGAGTGGGAGAAGAAAGAGAAGGGCTATATCCCCAATAGTAGCAGAATAGCCTCCCTCCTCTTCCAAAGCCAATAAGGTCAAAAGAAACTTGGATTTCAGTGAGAAGGCCTTGGAAGTTACAACACATAGTGAGAACATCTTGAACCTACCACACTCAGACTCAGAAGAGGAACAAGAAGAAGGTGCAGACCTAGCTCTATAGATTGTAGCAATGAATGAAGAACTACCATCCCTTACACCAAAAGAGTAAGAGGAACCGGTAGAGAAGGATTCCTCTAGCAATCCCAAGACTCAAAAGATAAATTGGTTGTTGAGGCAAGTGTATGAGATGGAATTTTTGGTAAGAGAGGTAAAGAGAAATAATGCTACATTGACCAGTAGGAACAAGCTACTGCATAAATCTTACCTAGAGCAGAGAGAAAGGTATATTTTCTTAAAGAGACTGAATACAAGGTAACTAAAAGACAACACACGATTGGATAGGATGATCAATCTTCAAAAACTATAAATGAAGGAGGCCAAGCTAAACCCTAGCAACCACCTCACATTAGAAACCCTAGCTGAAGTTGCAGTTATCCTTCAGCCTCTTAGAGCTAGCTAGGATGTTGTTAACCCTCCTAATATAGATCCTACTAAAGAAGAAGGCTGAGCATAAAAACTTGATAGAATATTTTTGGAGGTGGCCCAAGATTTTTTGAAGTATAGGGCTTTCAGTGGCTTAGGAGGATGCTGAGGCAGTTCATTAGCCACCAAAAGCCATGCTTTCGGAAGTTAACGGTTCCAATATTTTGGCCTCTTAACCATCGAAAGTAGACAGAGGCATAAAATTAAATTTTGACACACAGGACCAGTTTTGGGCGAACATGGATGGCTCAGGGACAAAGTCTAAAGATGAAGGATGCTGAAGAAAAAATCATGGAAGGTGTGCTTTAGTTTTACTATAACATAAAGGGAGAAAAAGCCACCAACACTTAGCTATCAAGTGAAACAGTAACTTAACCAGCAGAGGGCCAGTGGCAGTGATTTCCAACAGTTACCTTAGTTATCTGAAGGTTCATACAGTGAACTAATTCTACAGTTAGTTAGAATAGTATTTAATTAGGCTTTTTTAACCTAATTTTGCAAAAAAAAACTTTTTTTGTTTATTTTTGTTAAATGAGATCCAAGTTTTCAGGATCTGAGTATTTTTGTAAAGGCTATAAATCCTAACACTCATTTTATTGAAAGGGTTTGACTTTGGGGACTTGTAGACCATTGCTATTGTCAAGCTTCTCATTTTTCTCATGACCTAATATAAGCTCTTTTGTTATCATTTGTTCAGCTTCCATTTTTATATTTTTTGTGCTTATGCTTGAATGTGTTATTTAGGTTATATTGAAGTTAGTTAATGTCTGATAGTTGTCACCCTATTGGCATGTTGATGTGATTTGAATTATAAGTGCTTTCCTTATCATGATTTAGCCATTTATATGTATTTGTTTTATGTATGAATCTGCCAGCATGATGAGTTCTCCATCCCTGCACCATATTGTCAACCTCTGAACAGTGGTAACTAAAATCCTTGTACCTGATTGAGTTTCATGCATGTCTTGAGATTGGAAGGTCATATAGGTCACTTGACTTGATCAATTTTAGAAAACCCCAAAAACATTGTAAGTTACCAGGCATCCTCGAGCTACAACCTAAAGGAGTTTCCTGGAGTGATAACACCATTTATTCACACTTCCTAGATTGCACTCGAGTACCATGATTCTTATTTTCATTATCGGTAGGTGATCTCGTGTCTGTTAATGGTATACATAATGAGTGGTAATCAGACGATGGACTACTATGTTCGACCTCGACACCTCTATTCACATAGTAGTACATGTACTCATAGCGGTTTGTGTAGAATAATTTTCATATTGGTGGCATTTCATATATGCTAACTCCTTGATCGTGCCAGTGTTCATGAGATTTCAGCCCTCGTGACTTGATTCCAGTGTATGTCAGATATCTTCAGCCATTATGGAGATCTTGATCCATAGTATATCTTCAGCTTTCATGGAGATATTGGTCCTTTGTATATCTTCATCATGGAGATTCTGATCTATTATATATTGTACATGGTGATGACCACACATGTCATAGTTTGTTTATCGTGCCTATTCATGGCCATTTTACTCTTATGTATTCGGGACTGCTATATGTATTTGCAGTCATGTGCAGAGTTTGATTATTGTATTATGCTGTTGGATGGCTGGTTCTTCCACTTGGTTCTTCATCACTCGACTTCTGGGATGGATTTATAATGTATTTCAGCCATCTTGTTACCCCTCTAACTTCACACATTAGGGGGCATCTGTTACAGCCAATTTTACCACACATGGTTAATCACACTTTTATAGCCTTCCCTATCCCTTTGCAGACTCTTTGGACCCCATGGACTATTTTTGTACGTTTGATGTTTCCAAGATCATCCCTAAAAACATTCATTATTTGTTCCACACGACTTTTAATCCATTTCTCGCGTATGTACGCAGATATTACCCTTAAATATGTGTACATTGGGATGTGTGCAAAAGGCCAAATATTTTTGGAGCTTTTCTTGATGTGGATCTGAGTCACTTGTCTCTTGGCCTTCCATATGCCTCGAGATTGCTCGGATTTGACCTTCCATTTACCCCATTGAAGCACTATATAAGGAACCCTTTGGTTACATTGAACAAGAGGAATTGAAGAGCAAGAAAACTATAGTCCATTGTTGTCGTAGCATGCTTATACTTGAGTCTGCATCCCTTTGTCCCTTGGAGCATGTTGGGCCTAGAAATGGCCCCTCTTTTACCACCCGTATCCACCTCTTTTTTCCTCATCCTACCATATTGTGCAAGCTAAATAGACGTTTTTCCCTCACTTGGCCCCTCAAGTCACAAAGGTATGGTTAATCATTGTCTTATTTTATTAATGCTTAGGATTGTGGTAATCAAGGCTCTACATCTTAAAATATGCTAACATATGATGGTTTATAAAGGTATTTCAAGATATAGAGAATGCAGGTGTAGTGGGCCGAACATGCCAAGGGAAGGATGGACATTCATTGCTAAAGCTGATTGCCATCCATCCCACCATTTCCCAAGGAACACAGTCCCAGTGTATTATTCCATGCGAGTTGTACAAGGGTAGCTGCAACAAATTGCGACAGATGTGGAGGAAACAATGTGTCACTGCTCAAAAGTAGTTGTGCTCTGCGGGATATCTGTTCAATCAATCAAGATCATTATTTCTGGGTCGAATAACAACTTCCCTATATTTTCTAGTCTCATCCTTCCATGACTGTAATAGTTATTGTAATTGAGGCAACTTGAAGATTAGAGATCTTCATGGCTTCCCAATAATAGGGATAGGATGTTATGATTGAAATTGTATAAATATGGGGAGCTATTCTAATCCAGGGGTTGAAATTTTAACCAATTTATTGTATCAGCTGTGACTGAGGTTGCATGATTTATCTGCCCTCTTTAATACAAGGAGTTACTTCAGATCTCGATGTTTTAACGTTCATTATTTTCAGCATCTCTATGTGAAGGCTGGGCCCGTCTTCCCACAGGGATTGCTGAGTTAATTAGGAATTATAATTATTCTGTCATGTGATGTTGAGATAATTTCCTTTCTTCATAATAAGCTGCAACGGTTATTGATTTACAATGTGTTATTAATTGCATCTCTTGGAAAGCTGCAGTGGTATGGTGTGACAGTTGATTGTTTAGGTAATTGTCCCTTATGCAACTGTGTGGTAGCTGTAATAGCCCTGTTCATCCCTAGATCTTTCAATTGATGTTTCTATAGATCTTTTCAGTTTGTTCCTTTGCTTTTATAGTTGCAGAATTTCCTTCCTGTACTTTGAATTTCTAGAACAGTTGAACTCAATTCATGTCTTTTGGATTCCTAGAATAATTAGATCAAGATAATGGGGTGAATCATTAGATGGTTTGGAAATCAGGATTTCATTTTATGCAAGAGTAATCTAGATGTGATTTTTCAAATCTTTCAATTCTAGATTAAGAATAGTAAAAGGTAATTGTGGTTGTATCCTTTAGAAAGTAAACTAGATTAAGTGGATCTTTGGGATGAGTCTAGCTGAGAAGAGAATAGGATGATTTACTTACAACAACTTAGTGTTTAATCATATATAGTGCATATTATCCTTGAAATAAAATACTTCCCTAGGTTGAAAATAAATATTGAACACTTTGTATGTTAGCTTTAATTAACTTGCATATTAGGTTCCCAACAGAGCGCTTTGTGTTCTTACCAAGCTTGCCTTCACTTGTGATCTTGTTATCGAGAGATGGAGGATTGAGGTGGTGGATGTCCAGGTGGAGGACTCAGTTTCTCTAGTTCGCAAATGTGCTGACATAGGTTTTCACTTATGTAATCTCTAATTTACTTAATAGAAATATATTTTCATGTCCAATGATGTGCATTTAAATGAATGTTGAATCCATGGATGTGTTTAATTTCTTGTGTATCATTGATTATATATGCGAGAGTAGGCATAAAAATATATCATATAGAATTCTTTCCTTGTTTACTGTTGTTGAGAGTAAATTGCTAAAGCAAGCAGGATTGGAAAAAGCTCAATGGGGATCTACTACAACTGTCTAGAATAAGGTATGTTTTGAGATCCTTTAGTGTTAGATGTTGTCTTTCTCTTGCATATTGGGAAGGGATTGGTTTTTGTGGTTTCTCTATCTATTGTGGTACACCCCAAGCCATAGGAAGTTTTCTTCGTAACATCCAACTCCAAAATTAGATCAATGAAATTTACCCAAGGAAGATGTACTTCACTTACGTCCCTGGAACGATGCCAAAAGATGTTTTCCCTAGAGTTTGTAACCTAGACTACAAGGCCCAAAGCCTAGGAAATATTAACTTGATGAATGATTGAGTTTATGACTTTATAACAAGTGAAGGAAAATTATTATGATTTCATATACAAATTAAAAGAAAGAGACCAGGCTAACATAATAGGCCAGTGACAGTGAATGTATAACATCATATTAAGGTCAAAAAGTAACACGATAATGAATTTATAGTAAGGAAAAAGACGGCTCTATTAATATCATGATAAACATTATAGTCTGTCCATAAGAATCCAAATACAGGAAATAATTAGGAACATAGTATAAAATTTATCACTTCAAATTTAAAACAAAACTTGGATCCATTCGTACATAATCATTTCAAAGTGTTTTCAATAAACATAGAAATGGCATACATGCCTGTATAAACAATACGAGTCTGATCTCCAATCTTCCTTCCTTAGAGATTCTTTGGATACTGAAATAAGCTCTTGATAGCTTGTATCAATTTCCTCTAAATCCTAACACAGTCCTTTATTGGAAACCATTAACTTTTCATAATAATCGTTAAGGTACCTGTTATGTTCCTTAAAAGACTGTAAGGACTTATTTAACACATCTATTTCTGAAAAATGATTCTATAACATAGAATTGCATAGAAGTTCCTTCTCATTCTAAGGGTTTTGAACCCAAAGCATCTTCAGAATCATTTACCTTTTCTTTTTCCTTTGCAAACCTTTATGGAAAGATTTGGCATCTATAATAATTCTTTTTGAATTTCATCCAAATTCTGCTCTTCTTCATGACAATATTCCTCTATATCTTGTGCATTCTCCTCACTGGATGAATCTTCTATCAAGGTTACTGTGTTCTTTTGAAACCTAGGGTTAAGAATTGCTTTCATATTCATCCTTAATTTGTTCTTAGACCGAGTCTTTGGCCTCCAACTAGTTTCTTCTTTTTTTGCAAAAGAGGTATCTTCCTGTAATGAAGCTTCCTAAACCATTGTATCCTCTTTGATTTCTCTGTGAGTATCCAGGGCTATAATTTCTTCAATGGTCGATTTCTTTTGCACATGAATTTGAGGAATTTCTATTATAGGAACAATATTACATCCTTCCTGCACTTGTTCGTTCTTATTTTTCTCTAACTTCCTGTTTTTCCTTTTGTACTGCTTATTTGTTTCTTTATCATATTTCTCTCGAATCTCAGCTCCAAGACCTAACCAAATGATGAAGTGCTTCCAAGACCTACCAGTATTTCCCAATTTATAATTGATCAGTATTTTAATGAAACCATGGTGGAAAACCGAATGGTTGTTGTGCTCAGGGTGATTTCTCACTCGTGCTATCATTTTTTCAATACTCTTCAAAATAAAATAAAGTATATTCATATTTGATTCTACATTAATGTGTAAATGAAACCTTAAATGGTATCTAAACACAGTAGCAAATTGTCCCTCACATGTGACATAATGCTGAACTACCTTAAACATGTTTATCCACTCAATTTTAACCTTATTTAGGTCAATCCCCTTCCTCTAGTCAAGATTTTCAAATCGAGGCAATAAAAATTGACTAAGATTAACCTCAAACAAATGTTTTTTAAACTATTTATCGCCCTCTGCAGGCACACCAATGGCCTTTGCACTAGCAGCTTCATCTATTGTAAAGAATAGGGTTTTTAAATCCACAGCTGAGTCTTTCTAATTTTGTATGAAAGCATTTTTTACCTGTAAATCATATCCCTTCATCCGTTCACATAAAGTAAACCATCCCGCAATATTTATCTTTTCTACAAAAACATGGGAATTCTTCCATCCATTTAACACTATCTGGTTCTAAACGAAAAATATTTCCACTAAGTCTTTTGACCATTTCCATCATGATGTGCAGGCTCTATCAGCTTTGTTTTTTGTAAACACATTAACAGAAAACCTAAACTATGCACAGAAAAATCAATGAATCAAATGGAAGCTCTAAATCTCTATTTTTTGGCATGATATATTTTTGTAGGTCTGGGTATAATTACTCTATTCTTATTTTACTATCATGCTACCCTAGCCCTGTTGACTTCATTACTATAATTTAAACATATGTCCTATGCATATATTATCCTTTGACATATGGTAACAATCCGGTAACGATATTATATTAATATTTTCCATTGTTTGATGCATTGCCGGTATGTACAATCAAATAAATAAAATTCCTTTATCACAGAAAGTGTGAACCTTCCATCATGTATGAGTCAAGCATATATTAATCTATGCATAGAAACTTTAAAAAGATTAATAACAAATGAGCCTTATTTGTTTTTAAGACAAAAGAGCAATGATAAATTATAACAAGAATCTAGAAAATAGAGTAAGAATAGGGTAATGCCAAATTTAAAGGATAAAAATAATGGCTACTATAATCAATCATGATTAGACTAGGAATCAACGATGGGGGGTAGAAAAACTATGAAATACCATAGTCAGTAAAATCCCTAGTCAACCTGAAAAAGAAAAATACTAGTTGGAGTGACAATGCTAAGAAAAGTATGATCACTTGAAAGGATTACACACATGATGAAGACATCAAGAAGAGAATACAAATAAGGATGAAAGGATACAAACCCTCATTTGACTTGCAAAAACTAGAAATAGATCAAAGATAAAAGAGGAGAGAAGTACTACAAGAAATTGCAGATATTTGTCGACCGAATTCCCTAGAAAATATACAAAGAATTGGTTTGATGTATAGGAACCCTACCTAAATACTTTATAGATCCACAAGGTGTAGAAGAGGAGGTATCTATGACATTTCTAGAAGATTGAATCCATGAGGAATGATGATTCAATGTTTAGCTAACCCTGTCTGAGTTGAGAGATGTCTGACCAAATGTGGAAGATGAAGCTATTGCAGCAATTCTCAATATAGAATAAAAATTAAAAATGGTAAAAACAAACCTCAAAGTTTTGGATATCTCACAAGATGAAATGGAATTGATGATTCTCTTCCAACAAATTCTCTTGGATCAAATGTTTTCATAGTTAACTATATCATAAGGCATCACTTATGTTTGGAACTTGGTAATTCCTTGGTACAAAGCAGACTGGATGAAAATGGACAAGTAATAAAAAATATCCTTATATGAATATTAGAAAGAGAGGGGAATTGGATAAGTATTACCCCTGAGAATAACTTGATTATGTGACTCAAGTATTTCATGAAAATTCCCTACCTTGCCAAATTTAACATATGAATGAAGTTGAGTGATAGAAAAAAGAAGACTGCAATAAAGATTCATGACCAAGATTGAATAATTTCATTGAGTATAAAGATAAGTATTAAAAAGAGGAAAGGAATCTATGATGCGGTAGAAACTATTCTCAACGTTTAAATCCCTCATAGGGATCATATTCAAGATATTAGAGTGCTCAAGGAGATTATAAGGAAAAACTTACCCATAAACATCTGTTAAGGTGCCAAGAATGAGTGTTGATTAGTTTATAAGCATGGTTTATAAGCATGTGCAGTAAGGGAGTCCAAGTATCACTGAGATTTGGTCTTTCATCCCTATAATGTTATCATGATGACAAAATTACACATTAAACTATGAAGAAACGATCAAATAACTTTAATGACCTAATGACATGACAACGAGGTGAGGGTGGGCATGTAAACATTAACAAAACAAACATAGTCAATCTATCGGGAATAGATCTTAATGAATCAATCCAGAATGTATTGGAATATGACCTAAAATTCAAGGTGGACCCAATAAAAATACCTATGGAGATATTAATTTGTGATATTGAGACCATAATCAAGTGTCTAGCAAAGGATAACAAAAATCAAGTATGACTTGAATGTTATTGGACCATTAATAAAGCAAAACCTCCAAGGGTCCAAAGAAAAACTTGAATAAGGAAGAACTAAAGGGGTTAAGAGACTCAAAAAAACAACTCATACATTAAAATCCCAAAGGTATACAATGGTAATGCCATAGTAATATTCAAGGTGTTCGACTATGATAAAAAATGTTTGAACATCGAAACTATGGAATCTATAGAAAATTGATAAGTGACCCAAGCAAGAAGGTGATTAATGATATAAGAAAAGTGGTCATGATATCAACCCTAGATAGGGATTCTAAATACAAACTAATACCTAAGGATAACATGCTTCCCTATATTATGGACTACCAAAAGTCCATAAATAAGGAGTTTGCTTTTGACCAATCATGAACACAATCGGATCCCCCTCATACATATTAGTTAAATTGCTTGTAATCAAACTTAAACCCTTGGTTGGTATCACTTTCTCATATGTAAAAAAAAAAAAAATTGGCTTAATTAAATCAAAGAATATGATTCACTTGATGTAAATGATATCCTCATCATTTTTATGTAGTTTTAGTAAACACTAAGATTCCCATCACAAAGGCCATCAAATTATCATAAATTAGGTGGATGGCAATATAACTAGATTAGTTGAGGTTATCTTAAGTCTACATACTTAATCTTTCATGGAGAATACTATGAGCATATTGAAGGAGTGGAAATGGGTTCCCCTCTTTCTCTAATGGTTGCAAACATATACAGACCAAACATTTCGAAGAAAAAGCCATCAATTTGATTCCTCTCAAGCCCAAATGATGGAAAACACTTCTAGATTATATATTGATGTGGTATGTGCTTATGTAAAAAGAAACCCGCAATTGTTCTTTAACCATATCAACAATTGGAATGGAAGAATAAAGTTTACAACGGAATTGGAGAATGAAAAAAAACATACTCTTCCTTAACGTACTATTATCAACAAAAGAAGAAGGTTTTTTATCTCTTCAAATATACATAAAGAATACCCATACAAATAAGTAGTTACACACGATGCCTTTCCACCTTCCCTCTAAAAATATTGGAGTGATTAACACAAACTGGTAACAAGGATCATCAGGATTTCAGATAAAGATAATATGAATAAATAATTACAACATGTATCTATTGTCTTTGAGAGGGTGTATATAATGAAAAACAATTCAACATTCCAGACATAAAGAAACAAGACCAAGATGAACAAGACACGAAGATAATGATAGGAACAATGTCACTCTCCCATGCATTAAAGGAACCACTAACAAAGTGGTTAAGATACTTCAAAGAAAGAACATAAATGTCACATTCACTCCCCCAAATACCTTGAGAATGATAGCACTTGATTAAGTTAAATACCAAATAAAATAAGAATCTCGGAAGGGTGTCTATATCATTCCTTATTTGTGTGATAAGGTGTATATTGGAGAGATAGGAAGGTCCTTTGAGATTAGGCTAAAAGAACATGGTGTTGATCTTCAACATAGTAGATATAAAAAATAAATTTTATTCGAGCATGTCCACATCACCAGACATCAAATATGCCTTGAAAACTCTAAAATCATATATAGGACCGATCATTACACCAAGCAAAAGATTCGAGAGAAACTGGAAATCAAAATTATTTAAGATAAAATTAATAGGGATGAAGGAACAAAGATTAGTAAGAACTGAAATCCCTTACTACACATCCTTATAAATCAAATAAATATATCAATCCAACCTCAACACTCATTATTGGAACCTTAATGCATATTTATGGGTATATTTTTCTTTACAATCTTCTTGAGCACTATGATCTCCAGAAGACGATCCTTATGAGGGGTCAAAATGTTGAGAATAGTTTCTAGTGCAACATGGATTTTTTTCCTCTTTTAATTACTATCCTATGTAATAATGCTATACAGTAAGATAAAGACTTGAAATACAAGAACATGAATTACCAACTTGGTAAAGCAAGAAAATTTAGGCAAACAAAAATAGTCAAGCATCAAGTTCGTTTGTATGTAGTAAAATAGTCAACCCTATTAATCCAGTTGACCCCTTCAACCTAGTTGATATCACCAACTCAGTCAAGCCTGAAAAATTCACCAATTAGTTATGGACCACCTTTTCGACTGTCTTTGATAAATTTATTAGTACTGCAAAAATTCCTTGTAATAATGATGGAAATTTTTCTCTTTATGAGGGGGTCTAAGGCCCCAATGAGACATTGGTTCACTTGTGAGAAGATTTGGGACTTGAAAAACATCTTAGGTAAATCAAACGAATGTGTACAATTTTCTAGAGCACTTAAAAAAAGGGCACTAACATGGTTCATCAATTACACAAAAAATCCATTTGGAGAATTTTGAGGTCTAAAATGAACCTGATAAGAGATATAATAAAATGTTGCAAGTTTATCACTTTGTTGGGAAGGTATATTTACAAATCACATTTTGCAATACAATTCATGTAACTATGGTTAAGTTAAAGTGAAAAGATGTGCACAAATAAAAGTAATAAAATATAATCTTTGATATGTCTAGAAACATGAGTACTTTTGAATGCATAAATATACTAAAACAAAGTACTCATAAAATAAAATAAATTAAAACATTTTAGTTTTAAATTGTAAACCTAAATTAAACTTTTGTAAATAAATTCTAAAGTATACTCATTTAAACTAATTCATATTAATAACTATTTATTTTATATAATTACATATTTGATATAAAATTTTAATCCTTATTCTTTAATTAAATATAAAATAATTATTATTATAATACATATTATATTATATTTTAATATAAATGGTCATTTATATAAAAACATGATATATGTGACTTTATATTAAAACAAATAATTAAAAAACATTAAAAAATGAATTATGTTACCTAACTTTATACTATATATATCTCATAATAAAAGTTATAATATATTATGAAAGTTTTAATATATAATGTGATATAATATATTAATAAAATATATAAAATAAAATTTATCTATTATATAAAATCTAAAAGTACTAAATTATGATTTTATTTTTGAATTTATGTTTGATTTTTTATTAATAAATATTTTTATATTATAAAAAAGTACTTTAAAGTGAAAGTTCTTTAAGAGTACTAAGTACATAAATATTATATTTGAAAGTAATTTATGAGTATTATTTTGTTATGAGTATGGTTAACAATGGATTTTCATCCACCATTTAGAATTTAACAAGTAAGCAAATTTAACTGAAGCAATGTCACCTCAACCATAAGAGCTAATGTTATTCTCTATAATTTGATTGGTTCTTGTAAAGTTGATTTTGATAAAAAAAATAAAAAATTAGGTCCATAGTTTACCTCAAAATTTCCCTAATAAAACCAAAACCAAAGATTGGATCAAACTTTAGAGGAAATTTCAATTGAAAATGGGCCTTTTAACTTTAACTCAAATTCCATGTCATCATGTGTTAGCCAATGAAATTGCCTTAAATTTGAAATACCGTATAGGTCTTAAACACTTTTTTAATATAAATTTGGGGATAGGTATCATAAAAAAACTATTTTTTTGTTTGTATTTTTGAGATATCTCCTCGTGTTTTTACCCAAATTTCGATCGGGAGAGCTCGTTGGATGCAGAATTAAATTCTGCATCCAACGAGTACCCACTCGGCATACTTTTGATAGACCTCGCTACCCCAAAAACAAGAAATACCTGAAAAAACGTGATGATGACAAGAAATACTTGAAAAAACATGATGATGACAAGAAATACCTAAAAAAACGTGATGATGACATCATCATCATGTTTTTTCATGTATTTCTTGTTTTTGGGGTAGCGGGGTCCGTCAAAAGTATTCCAAGTGGGTACTCGTTGGATGCGGAATTTAATGCCGCATCCAATGAGCTCTCCCAATCGAAATTTGAGTAAAAACATAGGGAGATATGTCGAAAATACAAACAAAAAAGTAGTTTTTTTCTTTTCTTCCTCCAAAATTAATAAATATTATTTTATTATTTTTACTATTATTTTATTAATTTTTTTTAGGAGGCCCATTTTGAGTTGAAATTTCCTCTAATGCAATCATTCTTCTAATTTTTTAGAACCCACAATGTTAAGAACCTAAAGGAATAATGGAGGAAAGAAATCAAACAAATTCTAGCAGAATGAGTAAGATATTATGATGAGAAGTTCAAATACTTGCATAGTCAGATGCTAAACTATTGGTCCAATGGTTTGTGATTTGATTACTACAAAGAATTAGAGCCCCTTTATTTTTGGGTTTTAATACCGATTATAGAAGGTTTGCAAATTGATTCATTTAGCGAAGCATAAATAAACATTAGACAATGACACACAACACATTAACACATTACTCAAAAGGTACCCTATAAACCCGGTTTTAGGAAAACCAACAAACTAGTGATATTTCAACTCATCTATTAATAAAAAATTTGAAATAGGTGGTAATTACAACCATGACAACTTGTTGGACCACAAATCACACTCTATTACATCATCATGTAACACACTATTCCCCTCACAGTATATGCTTTCATTTTTCTAGTACTTCATGCATAACTACTAAAGCTTATTTATAGGTGCAATAGAACCACATTAATGGCAGTCCATAAATTCAGAATAACTTTTAGTTATTTGATTTTATCTGAATTGAGTGGGTCAACATTAGTCAATTTTCCATTGAGATTTCGGTCATTCTTTTGAATTCCTGTCAACTAAGTAACCAACATCTGAACACAATCTTTGCAACCAAACAAATTCCTTACATGCATTAGTAGATACGATGTATTCAGCCTTATTAGTTGAAAATGCAATGACCAACTTCCTCCTACTCATTGAAATGACTACCCCATCAAATATATTGAACACATATATGTTGTTTGATTGCCTATATTCTATTTCTCCATCCCATTCATAATCAAAATAACCATGTACATTGATTTCCTTGTTGTCCTCAGTCCCTTATCCATAAAATATTTCATAAATTTTCATTCCATGTAAATACGTAAATACTCTCTTAACAATAGTCTAGTTCTCTTTTCAAGGAATAAACATATATCTGCTCAATATTCCCACTGTATGGGCCCTATATCCGATCGTGTGCATACCATAACATGGATAAAAATACCAACAACACTAGGATAGGGCACTCATAACATGTGCTCCTTTTCTTCCCATGTCTCTAGACATTGATCAATGGATAAATTGACTCCCACAAGAATATGGACCTCAATTGGTTGATTGTTTTGCATGTTGAATCATTTCAGAATTGTCCCAAGATAATTCCACTGACTGAACTAAATCCTTATGCCTACTCCATATCTTTGAATTTCCATTTGAAGAATGAATTTTGCTGCTCTGAGATCCTTCTTGTTGAACTTGGACAATAAATGAAACTATATCTCTTTTATCAGATCCATGTTATTTTTTACTAATAACATGCGTTTATATACACAAATACATATACAAAGTGATCATCAACTTTATTCCAGTACATATCATTAGCCTGACTTCTCACAAACTCCAGTTATTGGATTTACATATCGAACTGTTGATACCACATCATGGGTAATTGTTTCAAACAACAGAGATACTTCTTGAGCTTATAGATCAACTCTTTTTCTCTATCTATTGTAAAGATTCTAGGATGCTTCATATAGATTTATTCTTCAAGGTCACCATGAAGAAATGTTTTCTTCACATCCATTTTCTATAATTCAAGATCAAATGTTGTAGATAAAGAAATAAGTACCCTAATGGAAGTTAGAGTAGCAACAGGTGAGAAAATTTCACCAAATTTGAGTCCCTTGACTTGAGAGTACTCTCTTCTACCACTCGAGCCTTTTTTTTCTTGACTTGACCTGCTACATTCAATTTTTTCTTGAATAGATACTTACTATCGACAAGTTTCCTTCATAACTAGATTCCTTGTTTCATTTTTGTCAAGGACTCTATCTCTTCTTCCATGTCATTTTTCCATAACTTACTCTCTATCGAGTCAAACACTTCCTTTATCGAACTGACATCATCATATTTGGTAGATAACAAAAAAGTACAATGAAATTCTTATGTACTATAGATTTCTAGTTTTTTCCTTGCTCGACCAGACCTCTTAACGTCGAGATCTTTTTGTTACACCTGTTTGTTGGAGTTATTCTACTATCCCAAATCCATAATTTCATCATTCATTTCAAACTCTTTCTTTTCTTATTCCTTTTCTCTTCCAACCTCTTTAGTCCTAGAAGTTCCTCCGACTTCCTTGAAAATAAAATCTCAATATAATCTTCCTTCCTCATCATTGGGTTTCATGCCTTATATCCTTGAATTCCATCCTTGTACCTTATTAAGATGCACTTGTTTGAATTTCTATCAATTTTAGTTCATTTCTCATTTGGGATATGCACAAATGTTTCACACCCAAACACTATGATATTTGTAAGAGAGGGATCCTTACCATCCCATGCCTCATATGGAGACTTATCAACTAGAGATATTGGTGATGACCTAATAACCAGGTAACATTCTATGAGAATGACCTCATTGTTATGAAGAGAAACTTACAATGGTTTTGGGGGTACCACAACAGACAGCTTGACACCAAAAATAAATATTTCCCAATATGCAAGTGAAACCAAACATCTAACACTAAGGGATACCGAATCGTACCTTGTTCCAGATAGTTGAAGTAGATCCTCATTGAGATTTTTTAGCTCATGCTTGCATTAGCAATTCGCTCTCAACAATAACAAACAAGACAAGTATGCTCTATAATAATGTGTTAGACCTACTCTAACATATATATTCAATAATGCATAAGAAATTCAAATACATCTATGGAAACAATATTCATATTCAAATGCACATCATTGGACATGAAAATATATTTATATTAATAAAACTAGAGATTACAAGAGTGACAACCTTTTTCAGCACGTATACTAACCAGAGAAATGGAGTCCTCCACCTCGGCCTCCACCACCTCAATCCTCCATCTCTTGATAGCAAGATCACAAGACTAAGGCAATCTTGGTAAGAACACAAATTGCTCCAAAGGGACAAAGGGATGCAGACTCAAGTATAAGCAAACTGATCCAACAATCAACTATAGTTTATTTTCTCTTCAATTCCTCCCCCTCAATGTATCCAAGGTGTTCCTTATATATCATTCCAAAAGGGTAATGGAGGGTCAAATCTGAGCCTTCTCAAGGCATATGGAAGGTCAAGAGTCAGGATGTTTGGACTCATATGAGGAAAAATCCAAAATTTTTTGGACTTATCCACACATCCCGATGTACGTGGGTTTGAGGTCAAAAGTCGCGTATACGTGCGAGTATGGGTTTAAAATTCATGTACAGCTATAAACAGGTGTTTTTTAGGGAAGATATTGGAACATCAAAGGATAATACAAGTCCATGGGGTCCATAGATTCTACAGAGGGACAAGGAAGGCCATAAATATGTGATCAACCATGTGTGGTAAAATCAGCTATAACAGATGCCCCTTAATGTGTGAGGCAATAAGGGGAACATGATGGCCGAAATACATTATGAAATCCATCCCAGAAGTGGAGTAATGAAGACCCAAGTGGAAGAACCAGCCATCCATCAGTACAATACAATAATAAATCTCTACATGTAACTAAAAATACATGGAGCAATCCTGGATACATAATATTACAATGGCCATGAATAGGCATGATATACAAAATGTGTCATGTGTGGTCATCACCCCATACAATATAAAATAGATTAGAATCTCCAAAGTGGATGAAGATATATGATATACACTGAAATCAAATCATGAGAGTTTATATCTCATGAACACTGGCATGATCAAGGAGGTAGCATATATGGAATGCCACCAATCTAGAAGGTATTCTACAAAAACATCTACGACTACATTTCCTACTATACGAATAGAGATGTCAAGGTCAAACATAGTAGTCCATCATATGATTACCAGTCATTGATGTATACCTTTAACAGACATGAGAAAACTCACAGATAACAAAAATGGGAATCAAGGTACCGAGTGCAATCTAACAAGTATGAATAGATGTGTTGAGGTCGAACACTTGGAAGATTCCATCGATCAAGGGACATTGATGTATTCCCAAAACTGTCGATGGTGAGAGAACCTACCACTAATGAATGTAAGTCTCAAGGCACTTAAATGACTCTAGAATCCTATCCCAAAATAAATGATCTGATGTCGATGGAATGGAATCCACTGGAAGGAGGGAATTAAGGAATCCCCCATCAACCAACACGAGGTACTCAACAACGTTGTATATGTGGAAGAACTCAACGAAAAAGATGTGCGTGAACCAGTAATAGTACCGGGAATGGACGACATCCAAAGTAAATATAAATGAGGAATGACCGACTCAAGATTCAACTTCCTTCGAACAAGAGAATAAAGGAAAATGGTGACTGAAGGTAGGAAGCATGGACTCGATATGCAAACTGGGACATCTCTGTGACTCAGGAGGCATCAACAGAGGCTCCACATGGGAATGGAAGCTTAACTAGTTGGTGGAGATAAACTCAGAGTAACCGATAGAGCACCTAAAGTAAAACTAATAACCCAACCAATGGATGTGATATACAATGCTCTTTTCAGAGGTGACACGACTCGATTGCTTCCAAAGATAACATCTTTTCCTGTCCGCTTTTTTTTAAAATTTTTCAAATATTTTCAAAAGATTGAAAAAGAATAGAAGTGATTTATAGTACAAATCTAGGAGGAAACGAGTGTCAGGGAACAAGCAAACTAGTTCCAAGTAGTGGAACATGCCTATACTCAATGCAAGGATATATGTGCAGGATAACGATACTTAGGGGAATGTCTCCACCCAGTAAAAGGGATGATCACACTGTAAAAGATATGTAAAAATACTTTTCTTGGATAGTCATGAGACAAGCTTGAGTTATATGGCTGATAGCTCAAAGTCATGGAGCCGACATAAATCTCAATAAGGCAAGCAAAACTCATGAAAATGCAATTACAAGTTTATATATACAAGGGATTCTCGAGGGAAATGACCAGCATAAAGTTAAAGAGGAGTATGAAGATCTTGCTCAAGTACATGGCAAGACTAGAAAGGGACTCCCACAACCTAAAGGAGAAATGTCAGCATGGGTACCAAATGCAATATAGGATCTAACTAGGGAACCCATGTAGAGGAAAGCTCTACCATTTGCATAATGCCACTTCTAACAGTAGCATAAAGGTTATGTGACATCATGGAATGGGTTTGTACCTAAGGATAAGATGAAATGGCCATAAGGTCATGCAAAATGCAGGTGGATGTGAAATCCTGACCTATATGCCAGTTTAGACATGATACCTATAATAGGCATGAACGGATCAAAGTATCAGTCCAACCGCACTCAAAATGGACTCCTACAACATCATATTATTCCAAACTTTCCAAAATGGTAAGAAACGGTCAAAAAATATATGAAGTGGGTAAAAATTTCAAAAACAATTCTATAAAATAGTGAAAAATTAAAAAATTTCATACCATTTGAAAATTCAGTCACCATAGTGCTTTTGTATCCAGAACTTCAAGAACTGATTCTCGGAGCATCGTCCGATGAAATCACTCCACGTTTGGTCCAAGTAAATACCCATTCCCTCCTCTTTCACTTTCATGCAATTTTTTTTAACTTTAGTGGTCAATTTTTTTGTTTAGGCCATCCCAAATTGTGTGTCTCGGCCCACGCAATAATCAGGTTTTTTTCCGCATATAGGTCTAGGTATACGTGAAAAATACCATGATACCCGCATACATACACGGTTGTTTTGCAAATAGTCGCGTACAAGGCCACAAATGTGATTTTTAAAGGCAAACACTGATGAAACTTGGAAATGTTTGTGCATGATGGTGCTAGAATGTAGAGAGAGGGAACATGGTGATGTCAAAGAGGTTGTGCAAGCAGATCTAATGGCTCAACAAGCATTAAGGGCTTGCGGGTTATACAAATTTTGGCACCTTGGAAGCTTGAGGGCTAAGCCAAGGCGACTCCAGCTACTAGTGGATTACTGGGATCCAGACTCTGAGACCTTTCAGTTGGATGGCATGTCACTCAGCCTGGAGGTTGAGGACATATATATTATCATAGGTTTGTCCCATCGAGGGGAGGTGGTGAACCTCCAATCCCATGGGCTAGGAGGTGGGTTGACTATATAGGAGTACATAGTTGTGTATTTCCTTCCCGATACAAAGAAGGTTAGGAGTCAAATCCCAACAAAATCAGTCCAGAACTTGGGGTTGAAAGCCATATTGTTGGCTTGGGTAGGATTGTAGGTTTAGCATCACTCCACCAGGCCTCAAGGCCAATGATGTTCTATGCCATAGATTGCATGCGAACTACAATATATAATAGGAGTACCTCATTGCTGGGCAACATGAAGTGACAACTCAGCCAGTGCATTCTTTTTTGAGAGGGTGTCGAGGCTAATCCCTAGAGTTGACATTGCTCCTCATACAGTTAGGTATTTGGTTCAGCTACACTGGGCCAATGTCATGTGGAGATTGGGAGGGGGAAGAGTGGCTAACCCCTATCCAGCAGAATTCTTCCTCTGGTGGTGGAGACAGATCATCGCCATAGATTACTATCCCTATGTAGGGATCATTAGAGGAAATTTCAACTCAAAATGGGCCTTTTAACTTTTATTCAAATTCCATGTCATCATGTTTTAGCCAATGAAATTGCTTTAAATTTGAAATACCGTATAGGTCTTAAACACCTTTTTAATATAAATTTGGGGATAGGTATCATTAAAAAAAACTATTTTTTTTGTTTGTATTTTTGACATATCTCCCCGTGTTTTTACTCAAATTTCGATTGTGAGAGCTTTTTGGATGCAGAATTAAATTCTACATCCAACGAGTACCCACTCGGCATACGTTTGATGGACCCCGCTACCCCAAAAAAAAAGAAATACCTGAAAAATGGAATGATGACATCATCATCACGTTTTTTCAGGTATTTCTTGTTTTTGGGGTAGTGGGGTCCGTCAAATGTATGTCGAGTGGGTACTCGTTGGATGCGGAATTTAATTCCGCATCCAACGAGCTCTCCCAATCGAAATTTGGGTAAAAACATGGGGAGATATGTCAAAAATACAAACAAAAAAGTAGTTTTTTTCTTTTCTTCCTCCAAAATTAATAAATATTATTTTATTATTTTAACTATTATTTTATTAGTTCATTTTAGGAGGCCCATTTTGAGTTGAAATTTCCTCTAATGTGACTTTTGTGGAGATACATACATGCCCCTACCACTAGGATCATCATAGAGATATAGGTAACGAGCCCCAACTCACTTTTGTTTCTGAGTTATTAATTTTTTTTCTACTTTTTTATATATGGAATCAAAAAACATGGTTTTGGTGTGACGAAATATAATGATACTTTGTCATGTAGATGCTGATGTGGGACCATAGTGGCCAGAAGGATTTCCTCATCATCAACGAAGGGGAATAGGAGATGAGATCACAGGTGTGGATGCAGAGCGAACGCTCCAAAGCATCCACACAAAATTCGTTTGCTTAACACACAGGGTTCCCATGGTGCAATTCGAGGACTTTCCTAAGGCCATGCAATGCCAGGTAGTTGGAGTACCACAGGCATGGGTTCATGTATTTCTCTAGCTAGCTAGTGTTGTGGAATGCTACCATGATCAGTAGCCTCCTCCACCTTAGGCTTAGAGATATAGGTGTATATTTTTTGTATGATCGTGTAGTATATTTTGGTGGCTTGGAAGCCCCAATTTTGTATATGACACTTATGTATTATGACGTCACCTTTTTTGTACTGAATGAAAAATATTTATGATGATCGATTATTATTCTATTTACATGTGTAAAATGGGTTTGTGAAATTCTTATGGTCTATGAAACAAACGCCAATCTAGTACATAGTTAGCATATGAATCAACAACTTGATTAAAATTTATTGAAATGTGAATGTATGTTATGCTCTCAAATTGTCATTCTAGCTATATTACACGCAAGAATCTCCATAACAATGTAGGATCCCTAACATGATACAAGCCATTAAGTTGTGATGCCACTAACTACGAATCAATACGTATCTCAAGAGAAAGAACACCATGGGAAATGGCATCCCACAATAACTCAATCATGACAGTATATTCAGTAATGTTGTTCGATGAAGGATGTAAACATATGCCTCCTGAAGACAACACTTGACCCGTATGAGTATAAATCACCCAAGAAGTCAAAGCTAAGTTTTGAGTGTGGCGGCTAGCCCCATCAACAAACTCTATCTAAACCTAAGACTCCATCAACATATTCCATAATAAACAAAATATAATCAACAAACCTGATCACGATAAGAAAACCAAACTATGCTATGCAAAATGTACAATAATATACAAAACGTCAGCCCTGGCTAAAGATCATGCATAGTACTTTTTAATATAGAGCCCATTTCTAGGCTCCGCCAAGGTTTTCCATTCATAATCCACCAACATATACGTGCCTTTCTCTAAGACACGCTTAACCACGTAAGGACCATGCCACATAGCATTAAACTTTCCTGCCCCCAAGGGTTCCTTAGCTTGATCCCACAAAAGGACCAAGTCACCTTCACTAAACCTCCTAGGAAAAACATAATTATCATACTGGACCTTAACGCGATGCTTGTTAACCTCAAGAGCCACTAAAGAATATCGACGATGCTCATCAATCTGCTCCAAGTGGACCACACATTATTACAATGCAGAAGTCTCTGGTAAAAGCTCCATAGCTAGCTTCAAAGAAGGGATTTCGCATTCAGCTGGTAATACTGACTTGACCCCATGCAAAAGTTGATAGGGAGAAAAACTGGTGGCAGTCTTAACCGTGGTTCTATACGCCCACAAAGCAGGATACAACATGATATGCAAATTATTCTTGCTCTATACGATGGTTCATTGGAGAATGGACATAACTGACTTGTTCACTACTTAAACCTATCTATTTGCTTGAGGGTAATAAGAAGAGGAATTATCTTGCTTATATCCTAACTTTGAAGACAACTCTTCCATCATTTTTTTCTAAAAGTGCCTTCCGTGGTCAATGACAAGCTCCCTCGGAATGCCAAACTGGGTGATAATATGGTTAAATATGAAATGTGTGGTTGTTTCACCATCAGATTTGATAGTGGGCATAGCCTCTTCCTGTTTCATGAAATAATCAACAACCACAATAATATGATGGTGCCCCCCAGGTGAAGCTAGGTTACAATCCATAAATTCGACCCCCCACTTGGTGAAGGGACCGACGCTGATAATGGGACGCAAAGGGGCAGGCCATGAGTGCATATTATGTGCAAACACTTGGCAAGGGTGGCACCTCTTGACCACATTAACGCAATATTTAAATATGGACGGCCAAAACTAGTCCGCTCTCAAAAAAATTTGAGTTGTAGAAAGCCCAGATAAATGACCACCACATGTCGCTCCATGGAAATCATTAAGCATGTCCTCAACCTCCTAATGATTTAAGCAACAACGTAAAATGGAATGAACCCCGTGATGATATAAAGTATCATCCACTATGAGGTATTTCTTCACTACGTGACATAGTTTTTGACATTCATCTCGCAAGAGGTGAGTAGGAACCTTCAATGTTTGCAAATAAACAATAATATCCCCATACCAAGGGTCCGCGGTTGAGATGAGAAAGATATTCTCATCAACAAGAGATTCCTCATGAACCTCGCCTTCCTCCAAATTTGGAAAATATGATATGAGCTCAGCAAAAACTAATGATTTCTTCGATTTTGCTGAAACAAACTCAAGATCAAACTCTTGCAATATCACAATCCATTTATTATACTTTCCCCCAATCATCCTTCTGGTGAGGATGAATTTTCATGGATTAATGTGAGCTATGACCAAAGTTTGGTGAAGGAGGATATAATTCCTCAAATGTTGAACTACATGGACGGTGGCCAAGGCTAGCTTCTCAACATGGGTATAACGAAGTTCTGCATCAATAAGGTTTCGGCTAAGATAGTATATGACATGCTCATGGAGCTCCTCATCCTCTTGAACCAATACCATACCAATCGTCTCTTAATACGTGGCCACATAAATAAAAAATTCATGGCTATAGTCTGGTAGACTAAGCATGGGGGTCGATGCCAAGGATTTCTTAAGAGCATTGAAAGACTCTTGGGCTCGCTCATCCTAGTAAAAAGGGGTATTTTTCTTCAACAAATGCATGAATCCTTTAGTCAAATTGGAAAAATTGACTACAAACCTTCACAAGAAGTTCACCATACCTTGTAAACATTGAAGACGTTGAATTTTATGTGGGGGATACAATTGAAGTATTTCCTCAACCTTCAAGGGATCCACTCTAATTCCCTCCTTGGACACAATGAATCCTAGTAAATGACCAACCTTCACACAAAAGATGCACTTGTGAGGATTTAACCGAATTTGATAATGATGTCATCTTTCAAAAACCAATCTCAAATGATAAGGGTAACGTACTCTCAAGCGAGAGTGAACATCTAGATCATCCAAATACACTTCAATAACCTTTTTAAGATCATGGAAGGCAAAGGTCATGTCCCTTTGAAACATAGCTCTGACATTTTTAAGGCCAAAGGGCATCTTCCAATATGAAAAATATCCCCAAGGACAAATAAATACAGTCTTATGTTGGTCCTCGAGTTTAATATGTATCTGATTATATCTAGAAAAGCCATCCATAAAGGATAAAACCTCACTTCCCGCACACTCATCCAAAATTTGATCAATAAATGGTGTAGGGAAATTGCCTTTAAGACAAGCTCGATTTAAATGAGAGAAATCAGTGCATATTCGGATCGTTCCCTACTTATTATCCACCGGAATAGGATTTGAAATCCATTCCGTCAACAGAACGGGATAGATGAAACCATCTTTGAGCATCTTCTCTATTTCTGCTTTAATGGCAGGCACTTTCCTAGGATTCACGGCATGGAAACGTTGTCAAATCGGTTTGGAATCTAGAAAGTTTTTTATTTTGTGTTCGACAATGTGAGGGTATATTCTTGGCATCGCTTCGTATGACCAAGTGCAAACATCATGGAATTCCTTGAAAATATTGGTGTACTCCTTAATCTCATCGAGGGAACAATCTTCCCCAATGTAAACATTCTCAATATTACTAGTAACATGAGAAATATTGATAGGTATTGTAGGTGACAAGTTCGCCATGTTCCCTTCAGCACTCTAACTATGAGAGTTTAATGGGACCACGGGCCTACCAACTTTCTTTCTTAGAATCACCTTAAATTCATGACACTCTAAATGATCAAGCGTAGGGAGGAAATACGATCTATGGTGCAACTCTCCCCAAGGTTTCTCTATCCTAGACATAGCCTCAAGAATAGCTTCATTTGATGAAAAAACATAATCAAGGTAGTCTTGAGAGTGAGATGACTCTAGTTCCCAAGTAGGCAGCACATAAGGGTCCTCCTCCTCTATCTATGAAGAGGAAGGACTAGGCTCTACAACATGATCAAGAGTAGCTTGATTTGCCACCAATGTTGTAGGAAATGACATGTCTATCTTAGAAAGTATATAATTATCACTTGAATGACTCGGCGAAGGAAGAATCCAAGGATCCTCCATATGAGATGTGCAAAAAGAGACTGAATTTAATGAGGTCGAATCCCTTCCAAGACTAGACCCAATAATAAGAAAGGGTGCAGGACAACTAAAGGTTACCATGAGAGAAGGATACATACTCACACCCACATTCTCAATTGTCGACTGAGAATGATCGATAATCGGGATAGAAGCTCCTGATGATATTTTTACACACGGATTTTGGAAAGATTTTTTATCAATAGAAACAATCTTCCCACCCAAAGGAAAACAAACCACTCACAATATGGAATAGGATACAGCTTGCATATTGTACATCCAGTTCCTACCCAGCAAAAGATTATAGTCAAGGGGTACATCAACCACCTCGACCTCAATCGCAACAGTCTTCCCCCCCAACTGGACCTCTAGGGAAGGAAGTATATCATGTGGCCAAACTGATCTTCCATCAAAAGCAGTCAACATGTTTGCAAATTTAGACAACATGGGAGAACCTAATCCCTTCAAACAAGCCAAATACATCACAGAAGTAGAAGCACCTTCATCCATCACAGTGCGGTTGATGGTGTGGTTGAGACACTCTATGTGAATAAGAAGAGATACATAGTAAGGAAAGAGAGGCTGGATTTGATGAGTTTCAAATTTGATCACGGAAGAATAGCTATCATCACCCACCCCAAGAGACGACAACAACGCCTTTCTCTACGAAGGACAAGTATGAAGCACTTATAATGCAGACATCACATAAGGAGTCTGGCCCAAATTCTCAACAATTGAATAGTTCTAGGTAGCTCGAGCATTAGGATTCTGCCCCGAGCGCTTTAGGACTCCCTTAGGAATGCAAGGAAGAACATCAAGTTTATCCATAGGCTTTTCAATTCACAAAGGTCTCTCAGGTGGAGCAGGTTATTTCCCAAGGTCTAGTTGTGACGTACCATAATCTTTCACATGCATCACAACACTCGTATCTTTCACCATGTTGATACAACCATGAACACTAGCAGCAATTGGCAGGTTTTGAGTTCCACTAGATGCACTACCAGGATCAATGGTCCTCTAGTTCATATTTTGATTATTCGATAAAGAATTTGTGAACACAGCTGAGCCCTGTGCTATGAACCTCAAGGAATCTTCAATACGAGGGAACAAGTGAGTAAGGTGATCATCCTTACATAACTTGCAAGGAAAATTTACCTTCATCTTAGGCTTCTTGTCCCCCCCAACATTATTCTTGTTATTGTTCTCTTCATTAGTATCATTATCATTTTTATTCCTAGCCTTTTTATTATTTATTCATTTCTTTTTATTCCTTCCAGGTTGATTGTTACCTTTCAGGTTCGACGATTGCACCGAGAGTACATCCGTCAACTGGGTAGGAAGAGACGTGTTGGAGAAGAGTCCCGCAGCTATAGGAAAATCTTCCATTTTGGTAGATAGACATTTGTGAAGAGATAAGGTAAAGCTACGACCCCGTAGCATGTTTCTAGCTACAGAGCAGAGCCGGAAACCGTGACTATTGGGATAGAGAAGTCAAGGAAGACGATAGTACCTGAGCGGCTGAGAAGAGAGAGCTCAACCACTGCATTGAAGGCGGTGAAGATAGGAGGGCTCAGCTACCCTCATAACGGAAAAGGAGCGATGAGGCTGAGGTATTGAAGACGAAGGACAGAAGAAGGGAAGCGGTGCATAGTACCCATGGTCAGGGCCGGGAAGCATGGAAGACTACAGAGAGCAGTGGTGTGATGGAAAGCGGCTACCCTAAGTACAGATATGTCAACTGTCACTAGTTAGGGTTTTGGGTTACTATTGGGACAGGCCCACAGTGTTGTAATGGCGAGACCTTTGGGCCACCTATAAAGGGATATATTTTGTATTGTAAAAGGTTGGCATTTTGGGCATTTTAAGCCATCCAGCTAGTCAGTCCTTCTGGAGCTAGACATCAGCGATTCTGAGAGTCCAGTAGTCTGTTAGCTCACTGTATTTTGTATTGTAACAATCCATAGGGATTGAGAGAGAGAGAGAGAGAGAGTACATTGTAAGAAGGAAATATAGAGAAGAGATCTAAGAGAGAAGGGCTCCAGGTTGTGTACGGAGTTACCCAGAAGATCTCTAGCTACATATGCGGAGAAACAGAACTGTGTACCTCTCTCAAGTTATAATATAGAAACATAGTTCTGTGGATGTAGCTTCTACCCTGGAAGTGAACCACGTAAAATCAGAGTGTTATGTGATTGATTCATGTGATTGTATTTGCTTGTTATATCTGTCATTCATTACATGAACTTTGCTTATAGTAAATGTATGTATGTGTTATTCAGTTCATAGCATAGATAGAGGATAAATGTGAGTTGAAGTCTTTAAGTATTTTGTATAAGAGTTTGTATAAGTTTCACTCAATACAGTTAAGAGTCACAGTATAAAACAGCCTTGTGTATTGAGTCCTGCAAGTTGAACACTAGTAAGCTAAGTACGCTGAGTCGCAGCGGTAGGATATCGCAGGGAGGCGATATCGCACCATCAGAGGAGTTGTGGTGCGCGGTACCATAGATTGAGGATCGAGTGTAGGAGAGAGTACGTGTTTCCCAGGACGTGGCGATGCGATAAGGACTAGATTCATCGCGAGTAAGAGGAAACTGCGCATCGCAGAGAGGAAAGAGACATCTCACGGGCTAAGAAGAGCTGCGAGATGCACACATGATGCCATACAGAACTTGGTCGAGACACTTGAGTCTTTGGCCAACCCATTAGGATCACTTCGGGTGAGACTTCAGGCCGCTCCATGGTCTGTTTCCGAAAGGGCTAGTGAGCTAGGGGTGTTGTTGGTACATGATAGTAATCCCGGGTCTGCCCAGCAAACCAACAAATGGTTCTATTGCCGGTTTTGAAAAAACTGAGCACTGATGTTCTAGTGGCGCCCTACTAGAGACGAACTCAATGAGTGGGTTTGGTCTAAGGAGAAACAGTTTGCCGAACATGAGAACAAGAGTCCTAGACTGAGTATAGAGGACTGGTTACAAAAACATATCATTACAGACTTGCATGCGATATTTTTTGCGACCTTTGGAAACGAGCTTTACGACTGGTTATCAAAGTTGACTGATACGAGCATATTCAAGAAGAAAAGAAACATTGTCTAGACACTGGAGCTGATTCAGATTGTGAAGAACCTTGATAATCCCATGAGGACAGTAGACTTTTGGCTTGCGAGTGTGCTAGAAGGCTTCGTCATAGAGTTTGCAGTTGAACAAAGAAAAAGCTTCAGCGAGGCTAAGCGGTACTTCTTCAAAGGATATCACGGTAAGTACCTAAAATCTTTAAACTTGTCCATTAAGATTTTATTACATGAAAAAGGAACAATGGATCTAGTTTCAGATGAATAAGTAAAGATAGTAATTTCACAAGAGTTTGAAAGTGATTTTGATGACATTGGACGTACACGTAGTGGAAAGAAATACAAAGTAGATTTCAGCTCTCCCATATTTGAAGACAGTTCAGATAATACTAGACAACAGATTTAAAGTACCACAGAAAGAACAGAAGGGGGTATCCCTTACCACCCTTATACCCCACAGAAACAGATCGGGACTCAGAACAATCCCATAGGAACTCCATCTAGTAGTTCCCAGACAGTACATACTACCGCTACATCACCTCCACCTACACCACCGAGTGGTAGTAACATAGCAAATCAACATCCACCACGTAGAAATAGAATGGGGGATGATATGAAGCTACCTATGTTTAAGGGTACAAGGGCAGAGGACCCAGAGCAGCATTGGTTTCTATGTGAAGCCATGTGGACCATTAAAGCAATCAATGATGATAATAGTAAACTTGTACAGTTGGTCACCACACTGAGAGAAAGAGCCTTAACATGGTATATGAAGGATACCTCAGCGGTACCCAGAACACTTGTCCAGGTCAGGACCGCCATGATTAAAGAGTTTAAGAAACCTAAGTCTGAGTCACAGTGCATTACAGAGCTTAAAGACATTAAACAGTTACCTACAGAGTCAGTGTGGGACTTCGACCAGAAATTTAAAGCCCTTATAGACCAAGTCAGCTTTGAGTTTGCACCGGAGCAGCATAAGGAATGGTTTATTGTAGCACTGCTCCCTCACATCAGACTACCATTAATGCAGCAAAAACTCCAAACACAGGATGATGCATTGGAGATGGCAATGAAACTAGAGGATTCACCTCTAGCTGAAACCAACACAGGTATGACAAATCTGCAAAACCAGTTGGCTAATCTCACGATACAGATGCATGAGCTTAAGAAAGGGAAAGAAGTTGCGTAAGACATATGGTGCGTAAATTGTAAAGCACAAGGACATACTAAAGATAATTGTACAGTCTTTGTAGAATATATAGCAATCGGGGCTCCTAACCCCTTACCACATACCCACGGGCCGTGGTGTGAAATATGCAAAACAAGAGGACACCTACCTCACAAGTGCCCTTTACTTCAGAAGTACATACAGACACCTAAGAACCTATACTGCAATTTCCTCAAGTCCGTAGGCCATGATGAACATGATTGTCGAGCCTATGATCTCATGGTCGGGAACAAGCAAGACTTGTACAAAGTTCAATCAGAAACATAGGGTCCAGTAGCTGGACCACAGTATGATCAGGCTCATGTTGGCCATGGAGGAGGATTCATAGGATAAGGAGGATTCAGAGGCTTTGGCCAGGGAGAAGGCTTTGGCTGTGGTCACGAACCGGTCACTTGTTACAACTATGGAGTTCTAGGACATTATGCTAGGGACTGTCTGAGCCCTACCACCACATGTAACTATTGCAAATCTTACGATCATGCTATAGAAGACTGTCCTACCTTGGTAGCTAAGAACAGAGAACCTAAGCCAGTAGTACACCAGAACATCCAGCTTATTTCTGCTGAGCAAGAAGAACCAGAACCAAGAGTCAACATTGTGACTCGTAGCGGTGCTTCCACCAATGAGACATTGCAGGTTACTGAAAAGACCACAGGTCAGGAGTGGGTGCGCAAAGCTCCTAACAAAGCAACACCACTTGACCTACAGAAGAATAAACAGACATTTCAGGAAGCTAAGAATTTATTTGATGACCCTATGCAATCAGGATCGCAGGTACCGTCATCTAGGGGCGTACTATAGCAAGCACCTTGTGGTGTTAGTCCTATACAGATATCGCAGGCTACCACATCGGGCACATGTGAAGAAAATGAGTTGACAAGAAGTGTACAATCCTTCCTGCGGAGTTGTTTAAAACTCGTGAGAAATGAGCAAGCTATCAGAAAACTTCAGCCCATCATAGATCAGTGTCAACCATCTTCCTCCATGAGCAGTGCACGGTGTGCTGTTCATAGCATTATGGGACATGCAAGAACAAGAAGAGAGATGCGACTCACAGCACAGGTTGGAGAATTTGAAATGGACAAGGTAATCCTAGATCCAGGATCAGAGGTAAATGTTCTGACTAAGTAGACATGGGAACAGATGGGTAGCCCTAAGTTAGTCAGATCGCCTATCCATCTGCGATTAGCTAATCAACAGCGGGTATCACCCCTGGGTCGATTATCGCAGGTGCCAGTTGACATTGACGGAGTTCGTAGCTCTGCGGAATTTGAAGTTATAGAAATCATTGGCGATAGTATACCATATCCAACACTGCTAGGAATTGATTGGGCGATCGGTAACATGGCCGTTATCAACTTAAAGAGAAGACAAATGACCTTTGAGGACGTGCAGATCCGGGTCATCGCATCGTTAGATCCTCTTAAGGGTCCTAGATACATTGAACCTATCTGAGCAGAGGAAGAGGCATGTAACATGGACAGTCTCTATCAGATGACTGCAAACTAGAGAAAATACATCAATCCAACCACAGAAGGGAGCATTAGTTGGCGATGCGACAGCTCATGCGCATCGGATTTGGATGTTATTCTAGAGAACTGGCAGAATAGACTTTACGAAGTTTCAGCGTGCATATGTGCGTACATGACTAAGTCACTGCGATGGATTGGCGCAGAGATCAACGAGCTTCCATCACTTCCTGGTCTAACAGATATCCAGGACTTTCTCACGCAGATTGAACAACAAATTCCTCATGAGTAGAGGATCGTAGCTATGGACCTTGCAGTATGAGCCACACCTGCAAGATGGTGGTATGCACATAAAGAGAATATCGCATCATGGGATGATCTTAAGAGATTGATGGCGATCAGATTCTCTACCGATAGAGAGTATGTCCAGCAGAGATACACAAGAGAAAGTGACCCCAGGTCACATATTCAGACTTGTGAATAGGATTGGTCGGACATTCCTGAGGATGAATGGGTTCACCGATTCATTCACACTTTGGACACAGTTCCACGGAACTGGTACACAGAGACTGAATTGCGCAAGGGAATGACTACATGGCCACTTCTAATAGACAGCTTTCTACTTACCTTTGCTTTTGAACCTGAGTATTCAAATGTTGATAAGGCCCTAGATGTAATAAAGGTTAAGATATTTGAGAATTGCACCCTATCAGTACATAGTCAACCTGAGTGGGCCACCCAGTTAGAAGATGCGCTCAAGTGCTATAACTTTGAAGCAGAACTAGAGGATGGGGATGAGGATCCTCGTAACATCAACATTCCGGAGTTAGAAGGGACTCACGATATTGATGGACCGAAGCTACAGATTCCAGCAATCACAGAGTCGATCAAGATTAAAAAGATCAATATTGGCATAGACACAGAACCAAAGTTTGCCTCTATTGGAGACTATTGGACTGATGAAATAGTCGGACAGATTGCAGACTTGCTACATGACTATCAGGACCTATTTCCCACCAAGTTCACAGAGATGAAGGGAATAGTCGGAGACCTGGGAGTAATGAGGATACCATTGAAAGAGGATGCTAGACCAGTCAAGCAACGTCCATATAGATTAAATCCATGCTACAAAGAAAAAGTTAAGGATGAGATCAATAAGATGCTAGCAGCAGGCATCATTGAGCCTGTAGAAGAGAGGGAATGGGTTAGTCCCATGGTTGTGCAAGAAAAGAAAACTAAAGGAGACATCAAGATCTGTGTCGACTTACGTAAACTCAACGATGCATCGTTTATGATCCATTTTTGACACCTTTCACTAATGAAGTACTAGACAATGTGGGAGGACAGGAGGTCTACTCCTTCACTAATGGATTTTCAGGCTATCACCAGATCAGAATCCACCCGAAATATTGACATAATACCACTTTTGCAACATAATGGGGCTCATTCCAGTATACGGTAATTCCCTTTGGTCTTAAGAATGCACCAGCTATCTTTTCTAGAGTAGTAGTTGTTGTATTTAAAGAATACATCCATAAATTCCTAGAAGTTTATTTTGATGATTGGACTGTATTTGGATTAATTGACAAGCACATAAGAGATTTAAGACTGATGTTAGAGAAATGTAGGCAGTACCAGATTTCTCTAAACTTGAAAAAATGTATATTCTGTGCGCCATTCGGTATTTTGTTGGGTCACATTGTCTGCAGGAAAGGCTTGATGGTAGATCCTGCAAAGATTTCCATCATTGTAAATCTTCCAGCACCGAACTCAGTTAAACAATTGAGAACAGTACTTGGTCATACCGGGTACTACAGGAAATTCATCAAGGGATACGTAAAGATTACAGCACCGATGGAAAAACTATTAAAGAAAGTTGAAAAATTCCTATGGAATGAGGAATTCCAGCAGAGTCTAAACACACTTAAAGAGAATATGGTTACAGCACCCATCTTAGTATTTCCAGACTGGACTAAGCTGTTTCATGTACATGTGGATGCATTTGGCATCGCACTAGGGGTTGTTTTAATGCAACCAGGAGAAGAAGGTATCGATCATGCTATCACATACTCCAGTAGAAAGCTATCGACAGCAGAAAAGAACTACACCACGAAAGAAAGAGAAGGCTTAGCTATGGTGTACGTGCTACAGAATTTTAGGCACTACATGTTGGGTGCCTCGTTCAAGATGTTTACTAACCATTCCACATTGAAGTATCTAGTCAATAAACCAGTGTTAGGGGGAAGAATCTGCAGATGGTTACTCCTCTTTCAGGAGTATGATTTTGAAATCATTGTCAAACTAGGAATATTGAACACCGAACCTGATCATCTATCGCGAATAGACTCAGGAGAAGAGCCAAGTAACCTAGAGGACAATTTGCTAGATGCGCAGTTGTTCTCTATCTAGATCACAGATGAGTACTATGCTGATATCCTTCACTTTCTCACTACAGGAAGGGCACCTGAGGAGTTTACCGAGCATCAAAAGAGGCAGTTGGTTGTTAAAGCAGCAGACTTCACCCTGATCGTAGGATAGTTATACGAGTTAGGCCCAGATGAAGTCCTGCGCAGATGTGTGATGCCGCATGAAAAAGAGGCTATTATTAGAGAAGCACATTCAGGTACCGCAGGAGGTCATTTCGCAGGAAATCCGATTGCGTAGAAAATCCTTACCGCAGGATTATGGTGGCCTACGTTACATAAAGACACTAAGGAATTTTGTAGATGCTGCGATATCTGCCAGAGGGTAGGAAAACCTTCACGATGAGATGAAATGCCGCTGCGATCACAGATTACATTGCATGTATTTGACAAGTGGGCTATAGACTTTGTGGATCCTATCAACCCACTAGGAAAACGAACTGGTGCGAGATATATCATCACTGGAATAGAGTACCTCACCAGGTGGGCAGAGGCCAAAGCAGTAAGAAATTGTGATGCTGCTACAACCGCATAGTTCATTTTTGAAAACATCATCACTAGATTTGGATGCCCAGTAATTTTGATGAGCGATCAAGGCACACACTTCTTGAATCGCACCATTGAGGCCTTGACGGAAGAACTCCAGACACAACACCATAAGAGCACTCCCTACCACCCACAAGCTAATGGTACGGTGGAGGCCTTTAACAAGATTTTAGAAAACGCTCTTACTAAGATCTGCAACAGCCAAAGGAATGATTGGGACCTTAGAGTTAACATTGTATTATGGGCATATAGGACTACATGCAAGAAACTTACAGGACACACACCTTTCATCTTGGTGTATGGACAGGAGGCTGTTATGCCTATGGAGTATATTCTTCCTAGAATTGCTCAAATCACTGGAATGGCTGATACAGACATGGTGCAGGAAAGGATAGCATAGCTACTTACCTTAGAGGAAGACAGATTCATTTCCGGATTCCATCAGAAAGTGCAAAAGGCACGAGAAAAAGCTTGGCATGACAGACACATTAAGAGTAAGAGTCTTCAGATCGAAGACCTAGTACTCCTCTATGACAGTAAATTTATTAAGTTTCCAGGAAAGTTCAAGATGCATTGGTTGGGGCCGTATCAGATACAACAAGTCAGAGAGGGAGGATCCATTCAGCTCAGCAAACTGAATGGGGAGCTTCTTCCCACGATGATCAATGGCAGTAGGCTTAAGCTCTATAGTGACAGCCACTCCACCTCTCAGCCCTAACCCAGAGTCGCGAGTGGTACAGATGTCCAGTGTAGTTGAAAGGAGGCATCGCACCGGGAATTAGTCTACACCGGCAGGTATTCTAAGTATCAGGAATTGCATAAGGACGGTTCATTTTGCGCAAGTAAAAAAAAAAAAACCGCTTAAGTTTGTTTTGAGCAAGTGATGCGGTGTGGCATCGCAGCAGCGCAATGTTTCTCTGTGCCACATACCTAGTTTTTGTAACGAGACAGAGGGCTAGTCAAGTCGCCTTCTGGCAGGCAGTTAATGAAGAAATGACCGGTATACCTTACTGTAGATTTGGCAACAGCATAATAAATTTTTCTAGATTTGGAAAATCTTCGACGAGACCGGCGCCTGCATACACACGCTTCGAGGGAAATTGATTGGATTTCAGCATTTATTGAGGATCGAAATGATGGGTGTGGTCTCGTCCAAGCAATTAATACGACCGACAGGTTCAGTCTAGATGACCACTGCGTCCGGGATTATCGCCTTCGGCATAAAAGAAGAAATTATTCATTCGGGAGGATTACATTTGCAAAGATTCGAGAGCTATAGAGTGCATTGTTAATTTTTCCCTGTGCAGAGCTAATTTCGTTACAGAGTGCCATGATTTCCATAGTTTGCAGCCATTGCCCACCCAGAGTATAACACCCAGTGGGTTCTGTCCGAGGAGGAACCCATAGAAGCGATTTTGGAAAGGTTCGAGCATGGAGGCCTTATGTCTGCTATGACGACATCGTCTAAGGGTGTCACACCAAGTTCATCATAGACCGACTAGCTTCCAAGGATGAGGAGCCAAACTCACTTAAGAGAATAATCCAGTCCGGAGCTGGACGAAGAAGTTCATAATGCAACAGACTACATCATACCATGAGTTGATGGCGCACCAGACGTAAAAATTCCCAAGAGTGGTAAGTTTCCTGTTCCTATACCACAGATTGATTCTAGAGTAAAGGAAGATGGATATCTATTAGGATATGCCACTATTGTTAAATTTGTATATTATAACCTGGGCGATAGTAAGACATATCCTCAGTTCCGGCCGGATCAGTATCTTATGAATCAGAAGAACCCAAGGACAGGTGTAGATGAATATGTTCCCATGGAACATGTCCATATTCTTGAGCACTTAGGCCTGCTCAATCTGTTAAGAATACCACATTTTGGATGTGGTGCAGAGGTTAATGCTGTGGTGCACATCCTATTTTCATGCATACATGGGGGTTACCCCTGGCTTGGTAACAGGGTCGACCTGAACATCGACCTGATACACGGCATTACCAGGCTGTCCAAGACTGGTCAAGACTCAAAGACAAATATAACAGGAAAGACCAAGGATTCCAAGCTATCACCAACCCTAGTCACCAAGTATAAACTACAGAGAGGAGGTCGGGCTTACGACATCACAAGCTTAACTGACAATACACTCATATTTACAGCTAGTCTGATTGCAGGCATAATGTTAACCAAGGTTCACCCAAAGGAAGTCACAGGATCAGTAATTAACCTGGCCATACAAGTTGCAGAGGGGGAATAGTTAAATTGGTCTTTATTTTTGTTAAATATGTTTTAGCAAGATTTTTTGCAAGCTCAGGATGAGGCAACCCACCCATTCCATTTCTCGTGGTTGCTGATACTCTATGCATTCGTCAGGTGGAAGGAGCTGCCCCATACCCAATTTCGACAGCTAGCAAGTGGCGAGCCCAGAGGTACGCGCTACACAAACTTATGGGAGACTAGCAGCCCAGCCAAGAAAAAGGTCAATGCAATAGTATTCTATGAATACTATAGGCTGCTAAGGAACATCCTCCAAGAAACACCACGAATCAGTAAGGAGATCGTGGACACATATGATGATCGGCTTGATTTTATGGTGGACCGCCATAGAATTTATTTGAGGCCAAAAAGGGCTAAAAGGGACGATTGGGCCAATGGTTGGTTCAGGATGACAGCGAAGGATGTCGAGGACATCATCAAAGACTTTGGTGATGACTGGAAGCAAGCGTTAGAAGATACCACACCCCTACCATCAAGTACCGCACAGACAGACCCATCGGACAAAGGAAAAGACAAAGTGGAGACCTAGACGCAAGATGTAGCACAAGTGCCACTAACAGGAGAAAAGAGGAAAGATTCATAGCAAGTGCCACCAGAGGCACATATGACAAAGGATGGAGAAGAAGAGACACCATACACACAGAAGAAGAAAAAGCACAAAGCCACAAAACCACCTTCGAATAATGCACTGACAGAGGATGATTATGAACTCATTGCAACAAGAATGCATGACACGTTGAAGGACTCATTTGAGGCGATGCAGACATCGCAGGAAAAGATACAGAGCATGGTAGAGAAGCAGCTTCTAGAATTAAAAGCAATTAATGAGAAGACTGCCATGATACAGGTTCCATCGATAAAGGCGACCGCATGAGAAAGTTCAACACAGTCGATTTCCCACGAGGAAATATTGGGAACGGATCGCATCAATACAGTATTGATACCACCAGGGAGCATCTGATTCCCTGCGTCAATGATGGATGTAGCAATACAGATTAGGAAACCTATCAAGCTTAACCTCGTAGAGTTCCACATTGATCAGTTACAGATGATCCACCAGCAGCTAAGCGCAGAGCTCAGAGGTAGAGAGCTAGCGGATTACAAACAAAACACACAGCTGAAACAAAAGAATTCAGCACTCGCCACCAGCTATCAGATAAAGGCAGATGAGTTAAGAACATATGAAGAAAGAGAACAGAATCTCTCTCAAGTCTTATAGAGAATCGCATTGGAGTTACCCCAATGTAATATTGAGTTTACCTTGCCTCTCCCGCAGAAGGTAAGAAGAGTTGCAGACAGAGAAAAGGCTCTGGAGGAAAAAGTAACCAGGATGGAAGAAACAGTGGCCAAGATGGAGGAAGACCACAAAGCACATATTGCTGAGCTTGAGGCTAGACCACCGGGCACCCCCCAGGAATACAAGGAAGCCAGAGTAGAGGCCTTTCGACTCACTTCCATGGAGAAGAAATCTCGCATAGACGATGCAGTGTCGGTGCTAGCCGATACGACGAACACATGGTCGGAATTAGATGAGCCTCCCGAGAAAGTAGAAATCCAGCAAAGTATTCAGCAGATAGAGAAGACCAAAACAACAATGAAGGAAGAAATCAAGAGCTTAGCATCTCTTCAGAAGATGAGAAAGACGACGGAGATGAACCACTTGCATCAGGAAGTGCATCGATTGAGAGCAAAGGAGATACACATCAATGACTTGCTTCAACCATATCAAGAACAAATCACATAGCTAGTCGATGCGGTTGAGTAGAAAGTTGGGGAGTTCACTGCCACTAGAAATGAAATTGATGTAGCAGAAGACTCTAGTATTAGTCAAGCTATGCTTGACTCAGCACAAGAGCGTGTCGCAGCTATGCAAAACAAAGTCACAGGACTTCGGGACAAGCTTCACCGCACTTCGCAGGAAGCCAAGGAGAAGCTACAGTAGGAGAAGACCACTGGTAGTGGATCGGGGATGAGCCACAAGTAAGTGTTAGGGGACTATTGGAGTAGAGTCCCACAGCTACAGGAAAAGATGCCATTTTGGCGGATAGACAGTTTGGTGAAGACGAAGAGATAAGGTAAAGCTACGACACCGTAGCATGTTTCTAGCTACAGAGCAGAGCCAGAAATCGTGACTATTGGGACAGAGAAGTCAAGGAAGACGATAGTACCTGAGCGGCCGAGAAGAGAGAGCTCAACCACTGCATTGAAGGCAGTGGTGAAGACAGGAGGGCTCAGCTACCCTCATAAAGGAAAAGGAGCGATGAGGCCGAGGTATTGAAGACGAAGGACAGAAGAAGGGAAGCGGTGCATAGTACCCATGGTCAGCGTCGGGAAGCATGGAAGACTACAGAGAGCAGTGGTGTGATGGAAAGCGGCTACCCGAAGTACAGATATGCTGACTGTCACTAATTAGGGTTTTGGGTTACTGTTGGGACAGGCCCACAGTGTTGTAATGGAGATACCTTTAGGCTGTCTATAAAGGGATATATTTTGTATTGTAAAAGGTTGGCATTTTGGGAATTTTAAGCCATCCAGCTAGTCAGTCCTTCTGGAGCTAGACATTAGTGAGTCTGAGAGTCCAATAGTCTGTTATCTCACTGTATTTTGTATTGTAACAATCCGCAAGGATTGACAGAGAGAGAGAGAGAGAGAATGAGAGTATATTGTAAGAAGGCAATATAGAGAAGAGATCTAAGAGAGAAGGGCTCCAGGCTGTGTGCGAAGTTACCCAGAAGATATCTAGCTGCATATGCGGTGCAGCAGAACTATGTACCTCTCTCATGTTATAATATAGAAACACAGTTCTGTGGATGTAGCTTCTACCCTAGAAGTGAACCACATAAAATCAGAGTGTTATGTGATTGATTCATGTGATTGTATTTGTTTGTTATATCTGTCATTCATTACATGAACTTTGCTTACAGTAAATGTATGTATGTGTTATTCAGTTCATAGCATAGACAGAGGATAAATGCGAGTTGAAGTCTTTAAGTATTATGTATAAGAGTTTGTATAAGTTTCACTCAAGACAGTTAAGAGTCGTAGTATAAAATAACCTTGTGTATTGAGTCCTGCAAGTTGAACACCAGTAAGCTAAGTACGCTGAGTCGCAGTGGTAGGATATTGCAGGGAGGCAATATCGCACCATCAGAGGAGTTGTGGTGCGCGGTACCACAGATTGAGGATCAAGCGTAGGAGAGAGTACATGTTTCCCAGGATGCAGCGATGCGATAAGGACTAGAGTCATCGTGAGGAAGAGGAAACTGCGCATCGTAGAGAGGAAAGAGACATCTCGTGGGCTAAGAAGAGCTGTGAGACGCACACAGGACGCCATACAGAACCTGGTCGAGACACTTGAGTCTTTGGCCAACCCATTAGGATCTCTTCGGGTGAGACTTCAGGTCGCTCCGCAGTCTATTTTCGAAAGGGCCAGTGAGCTAGGGGTGTTGTTGGTACATGATAGTAAACCCGGGTTTTCCCAGCAAACCAACAAGACAAAGCTGTAGCTTGTCCCAATGCAGACTCGTTAAGCAATAACTGGCTCACTTTTTATGTAACTGAATCCATAGGTTTGGTACTTGTGGAGCCAACAATAACATCAACATGTGGCTCGGGTTTAAACTTGGGGTCAAAATTGGAATGTGGAGCATTAGGTATGATCTCATAAAGGAGCCCAGACTGAGTATAAATCAAGTCCAATTGTTGGGCCCTAAAAATAGCTTGGTCCTCATTTTTCACTCTAGATGTGGAAAGATCCTTTGCGATATAAGGTGACAACAACTTGAGGAACCACTCTAGAAGAAACTCTGGTGGTATAAAGGCTTTAATCATCATCTTCAGTCTATGCCACTCTTAAACATGATCTGAAATATGCGTGGCTTTGTCTTATCAAAATGTCGACAAAATTTCAGTATCAGCGTCGTAATGCACAAGTAGTTGGAAGTGGTTAACAAAAGTCATAACAAGGTCATGGAATGAATAATATGTCCCCGTGGGTAGCTCTATATACCATTTCGCAGCAGGACTCGTGAGGTTGCATTGAAATAGTCTCAAATGAATAGAATCATCGTTTAAGGAGTTCGAAGAGCACCAAATATGGAAGGTCATAATGTGTTCACTAGGATATTCACTGGACTTACCTTCAAATTTTGGAATGTCCGAACGAATTTTGGTAGAAACCAACATCCATGCCAGGTTATGAGATACCAGATCATTTGTCAATCTTGACAGATCAGGTAGATTCAAACTCGGAAGGAAAGGGAACCTAGGTTGAGCCAGTTGGTTCCATGCTCCCTGATAGGACTGGTTCACATAAGGATGATTTCTATATACACCATGGCCTTGGCCAGTGGGATAGTAACCTCTTCCCATTTGACCCATATAGGGTTTCATGTAAGGATTGTGATGTGGAGTACCTTGAGGTTGGGGTGCTACAAAGCTATAATTAGGTGACTGATATGTTGGTTGATACTTGAACCCATAAGGTGTGTAGGTTTTTCGGTAGGATGGTCCATAAGAAGGTCCATAAGAGGTTCCATAAAGAGGACCATGAGATTGTCCATGGGAAGGTCCATAAGATGGTCCATAGGAAGGTATATGTTCTGCTGACACATAAGGAGGGACACATCCCTATGACACTATGATGTTAGTAGAAGTAGAATGAGCATGGCTAGTAGTAGAACTCCGGCCAGAAGGCCCACTAGAGTTAGGAACACGATGCCTGGTCAAAAAAAAATTGGAAGGGTCTGGTGTCGAAGACAATGGAATATGTGAAGGAATATAACTTGTTCCCCCAATATTCACATCTCTAGGTTCTGGTGTAAGGTGTAATGTGACTAGTGCTACAAAACCTCTCTGCATGAAAAGGGATGGAAGTGCCCCCAGGCGCAATACCAGAGTCAACACCTGGCTCTACATGTGGTATTGGACTGGTCTCGAGAATCTCAGGCATGCCATACCTAATAGTGCTAGTGCTGATGGGTGCATGGTGAGTCTCATCACTTGAAATCCAATACCAGTGATGTGTGTGTGCATGGTCTATGTATATTGATAAATATTCATGTGATGGACCGAACACATGGGGGCCAAACTCTAACGGAGTACCATAGGTGCTTGGGGGATCAACCTCCCATAAGGGGCGAGGTGAAGTGGGTTTCTCTAGAATCTTAGACTCATGATCACCCATGGTGTGTGAATCAAAGTGAGAATAAGTCTGACCAGACTGTCTGATTCTCTCTCCCAAAGGACGAGGAGACGTAGAAGGCAGAAGCCCTACTAAACAATGAAGGCGCTACACCCATATCCACAATGACTCAACAAAAATAAAGGACTCAATCTATCTATGCAACCCTAATAAAACTAGCGTGCACAGAGCATACACCTAAGAAATTCATCCAAATCACAAGAAAATGAAGGGTAGGATAAGTGAGCTCCCAAATGAAGTAGGTGTGTCTCGCCTAGGAGAGGCTTGAGAATCCCATACACAACAAGCAGAGGTTCATAACCAATTATAGTGGCCCTCATCTTCAACACATATAGAGACTATGTTGTTCGACTTGTACCTGGCCAGGACACCTACAGAATAAACTCTGCAAATCCCCCCTCGATAACCTAGGTAAGGAAACTAAGGTCACCTCAATATAACCAATTCTCAGGCAGACAATCGCAGGTGGGATCGACCGTATGGGTAGGGTAGAAAAATCCCAAATCCTGAAAGCACAACTGGTACCCCAAGGTTGCACCAATCAATACGTGAGAGGCCCCTAGATACGAATAAAATCCTATAAATATCTTTGGTGCTCACAGAAAGTGACCAGGGGTCATCGCAATCACAATTGTGTGCACTACCTTATGCTTAACTCCCATGTAAGAGGAGTGTCCTGAGAAACACTAATTATATCAAGGGTTTCACACTCTCACCTAGACAGACACCTACTTGTTTTATTTAGTGGTCTTGGAGAATTAACTCACAATGAACTATTCCAAGACTCTAAAACCTATTCTTGTTGATGCACCCTATAAAAGAAAAGAGTGTAATTCATTTTATTAAGTGTTGATTTTAGTTGGTTGTGATTACTCAAAGGGAAATGGTCGTGCAACAAATGAATTTATGACCCATCAGTGAAGTAAATATGCACACCTAACCAGCAATGCCAAGTGCAATGTGTAGAATGAAGAACAGGGTATGCCACTACATGAGGTGCAATATTTTTCCTTCAAATGTAAGTGCAATCATTCCTATATGAAAATATAACAATAATAATAGTAATTAAAACTAATACAAACAGGGGTGGCAGGTGTGGGAGGGATCCTCATGGATCCTGAAGGAAAAATTGAACAAACCTATGCTTGGGGAATTGGATGCAGGATGAATAATGAGGCGGAGTGGACAACCCTTCTGCAAGGATTGAGGATTCTTGTCAACTCAAATCTAGACAAGGTAGCAATTTTTGGCAATTCTAGACACGTCATATATAAAATGATTAATGGATACACTACTGGCTTGATAAAATGTCGTCATTTGTATGACAAAGTTGTTGCTATGCTCTCTCCTCATTGTGAATTTTATCATATTCTTCGAACAAACAATGTCATCGCCGATGAAATGGAAAATGAGGGGGATTCTCTCCCACAAGGGAAATTGAAGCTCAATGGGGTTAATTCCCCCCCTTTACCCATACCCTAATGGATTTTTTTCATAGAAGGGTCACTAACCAAAGCTCAAAAGAAATAGTCTCCAAGGTTTCTATGCTAGGGATTTTATATATATGGGATCCCAACATAGATCATGGAACAAGTGATCCATTAATCATGGCAATGATCATGATCCAAAGGACGTTAATCAAGACCCTAGCGCATTCATGGCCTGCTCCACCACCTCTCATGCTATCGCCGTGTGTGCTCCTGCCCTCCTCAATTCTCAACGTTATTAACTCCAGCCCTATCCAGAGTAATGGTCTTTGCAGCTCGCACACTCCAGGTCCTGTCTTATTTTGTGTTATGGATTCATTCAGACCCCATTCTTACACTGCAGCTCATAGAAATAATGGTATGAACCTTGCTCCCTCTGTTTTCTCATCAGAGAGGACACTGTTGAATGTGATTTCAGGAGTTGGTGAAGGATATCTCACATAGATACCATGGGATTCTCTTCCTTTCTGCAGGGCATTCATGAAAGAAAGGCCTTCCCTTGTTGCCTTATTCTCCTATCATTGCTCTCCTAGAGACAGCGGTCCTCTATGGCATTTGAATTTAGGACTCAGGCTCAGTTTTTTTGAAGGTGAGGTTTTCTCAGTTGAAAGCAATTTGGTTTTAGGTTGTAATTTCTTTGGCTGGAAGGAAGGAACTGTTGGTACCCTTTCCTGTAAGTGCAAAGCTGACCGAGATTTTCTCCTGAGAGAAGTCAGTATTCTTCACTCGACCGTTAGTGAGTTTTTTGGTTCACAAGTGTAATATTTGGAAAGTGCCATTGATAGTCTTTCTTGCTTAGCCCTTGTCTCTTGCTCCCCTTAGTAAGGCATCATGAACCCAGCAAATGAGAATGCAAGGATTGCAGATTTGAAGAAGAATCTCCATCACTTGTATGATATGCTGGCAATAGGCATAATGGATAACAATGCTCTTGTGCAAGAGGTGAAGGATATGGGTGAGGTGGTAATTGCTATCAAATAAGAAACCATGACTAGCGAATTGATGACACCGAATCCAACCTTTGAGAGATGATGGGAAAAGTGGATAGAATCTAGGAAGATCTTCAACGTTTGGTTAATATGAACCAAGCTATTCAGGCCCGTGAAACCCCTGTTGCATCTCAACCAATGGAGGAGGAGTCGGCGGAGCAACCTGTTAAGCAGCCAGGCTAAATCCTTAATGGCTTTCTTTGTTTATGTTTTTATGTTTACTTTTAAATCAGCAGTATGTAAGGGTATATACTACCACTGTCCATCCATTTTATGTAAAAACTGTAAGTGGAGTTCTTTGGCCTCCCCTCTGGACAATTTTTGGTTTTGTGTCCTTTGAACAGCAAGAAATCTCAGTCTTGGTTCTTTTTTGTGTAATGAATGGCTGTGCACAGCCTGTTTAATATCACCTCCTTTTAATGTTTCTGTTAAAAAAAAAACTAATGCAAGTATTGTACCAATGCAAAATGAAAGAGATGAAAAAGTATGCAAAAGAAAAAATATTTTTGAATTTTTTGAAATAAATGAGATATGAAAGCAATAAATGAATCTACAAACCCCAGACCCTGCAACCACTCATAAACAGTATCCAAGCAAGGCACCAAGGTAAAATAGACCTAATGCACTAATATCAAAACAAAAGGATAAACGGATGACAATAACAAAGCATAAAAATAAACTAAAAGAAGTCTCTGGTCAGAAATAGAGGGTGTATATAGACACCAGAAGCATCCAAGAAGACTTAAAAATCATTAGAACTCACCCATCAACACTTAATCCTCCATCTAAGGCTCAAAATCAAAGAATACATGACTGTTCTCAGTAAAAGAGTGCACATACGCAGCTGTTCAAGGAAAATCCACATGTATACGTGGATGTGAATGCAAAACCCATGTAGAGAGGAAAAAAGGAAGAAAAATAGGGAAACCAGACAAGCTAAGACCAAATTTACTTCTTCAGGACCCTACTTGGCAAACATGCCCCCAAAACTGACATAGAAAGAAAGGAATCAAGAGCAATTCAAGTACATTGAATACGAAAAACCCCAAAGAGAAACAACTAGGAACCTCCCCAGTGGATTTGCCAATTATGTTACTGAGAGAAACTTCATATGGATTTGGGGGTACCACAACAGACAACTTGACACCATAAATCAATATATCCCAATATGCAATAGAAACCAAACATCTAACACTAAGGGATACCAAATCGTACCTTGTTCTGGATGGTTGAAGTAGATCCCCGTTGATATTTTCCAATTCATTCTTGCATTAGCAATTTTCTCTCAATAACAACAAACAAGACAAGCATTCTCTATAATAATGTGTTAGACCTACTCTAGCATATATATTCAATAATGTATAAGCAATTCAAATACATCCATGGAAACAATATTCATATTCAAATGCACATCATTGGACAGGAAAATATTTTTTTATTAATAAAATAAGAGATTACAAGAGTGACAACCTCTGTCAGCATGTCTACGAACCGAAGAAATTGAGTCCTCCACCTGGGCCTCCACCACCTCAATCCTCCATCTCTCAATAGCAATCTCACAAGAAAAAGGCAAGCTTGGGAATAACACAAAGTGCTCCAAAGGGACAAAGGGATGCAGAATCAAGTATAAGCAAATTGAGGAAACAATGGACTATAGTATCTTTTCTCTTCAATTCCTCCTCCTTAATTTATCCAAGGGGTTCCTTATATAGCACTCCAAAAGGGTAATGGAGGGTCGAATTCGAGCGTTCTCAAGGAATATGGAAGGTCAAGAGTTAGGATCTTCAGACTCATATGAGGAAAAATCCAAAAATGCTTTGACTTATGCACACATCCAAATGTACGTAGGTTTGAGATCAAAATTCACGTATACACGCGAGTATTTGTAACGGTAAAAAACCGTTTACTATAACTTCTCGAACTTCCACTTTCTAAAATACAAATAATCCATGATTTGATAAAGTAGATGTGATGATGAAATATTACAATGTGAGTTCTATATATATATATATTAATCGTAAAGGCACTTTGGATACTATCCCTGAAAGGATGCGTCATTTTAGAATAGTTTACTAATAACTATTTATTAATTATTAATATCAATATATATTAATATTAATAATTAATATTGGTATTTAATAGTTATTATTAATTATATAATAGTTATTTAGTGATTACTTAGTGTATATTTTTTTCTTCATTACATTGTCTCTCCCTTAGAATTGATTTGTCCTCAAAGCACTATTATGGAAGACTTTATCCCTTGTTCTAGCTCGTAACGCTTTCTCATGACATTGTGTGTTGGTAGATATGACATTTGACAAAATAAGATGATACGTTCTTTTAAACATTGTGTGAAAATGTTGCATTAGTTGTGAAGTCATCCATCCGAGATATACCCTTAACGGAATTATTTGCGGATCGATTATCGAGAGTTGTCGATTTTGTCTTTGCTCTTTGTAGGAATAATACTTGTAATTTTCCTTTTTATTTTTTCATCTTTCATAATGACTTTTGTGATTTGGATGGCGATAAGGAACTCAAATCGCCTGTGAAGTATTTACTAGAACTTCAACATTTGGTGCATCTAACAATTTTTGTAATTGTTTTTTGGAACCATTTTTTGTTGATGCTTGTAGCAATGTGACAATAATATTGTTCTTTTGAACTTTGACAAGATTTGCATTGCTTCCTTTTTCTGATGTTTGAATTTGAGCCTTGGATGAATTCTCTATTTCGTTAGTCATCGTTTCTTTGTCGACACTTAATCTCTTGCAATGTAGCTTTTCTTGTAAATATTTATTCTCCTACTTTAGCTTCTTAACTTGTATAAGCATATCCTAGTTAAATTTCTTTAAGTGTAAGAGTTCTTCTTTATAGTTTGAGTTGATTACGTCATATTGATTTCCTTGATTTTTGGGTTCTCTTTCTTTTAATTTTTTTATTTTCTCTAGCAATTCCTGATTAACCCTTTTTAAGAAAGATCTTTCTTCTTCTTTGAATGATAATTCTTTTTTAAGATCTTGATTCTCCTCTTCAAACTATTGATTGCGTTGAAACTTATCCTTTACCTAGTTGATTTGCAAAAGTAATTTCTGGTTATGATCTATGAGATGAGAAATCTCTACTTCTTTACCTGCAATAACCTTATTGAAATCATTATGTATTGTCTATATTTATTTCTCATTTCCCCTTGACAACATCTTTGATATTTCTTTGAAGTCTTCAGATGATGCGCCCTTTGATTTTGTCTTCATGTTAATGTACGACAATGTGATTTTTTTCTTTTTGTAGGGGAATGTCATAAAAAAAATTTCAGCATTTAAGATAAAAGTCCCCAATGTTTTTATCCATGGTAATAAAAAAACTAGGTTACCATTACTAGTCCACAAGGATTTAACTATAAATTGTGAAACACCAGTATAATCTCCAATGTTCCATTGTAAAACGCTTATTGCATATTCTTTGTTATTTGAAAAGTATAACCTTTCACTTATATTTGTCCTCGGAATCACTAAATCATTAGCAAATTCATCACTAATATAATTATTACATTCATCGGGAGCAATAGAAATAGTAATGTCTTTCCCTCTAATTGTTCCTTTTATCTAGAGTAACATTGAAACATAAGTTTTTAAAGTGCTTGGAAATCTTCCTTGTTTTTTTCCATAAGACTCCATTTTATTTTGTTTGTGTTGAAATTTTATTTATTTATTTTGGACCTTTACTTCTTTATATGCTTTAAAATTTTCACCTTCCAAATTCTAGTCCTTATCTTTTACTTTTTTCCAATAGTTTTGTAAAATGTTAGCAAATTGGGTGGTTGGGAAGAATGATTATTACCTTCCCCACCTAATTTCAAATCTCACTTGTTCTTAGTAGCAATTATTATGCAATTTTAGATTTTCTTTTCCCCTTAAGTTTTGTAAAATGACAATAGATTGGGTGGTTGGGAGGAATGAATGTTACATTCCCCACCTAAGTTCAAATCTCACTTGCTATTTACTAGTAATTATTATGTACTTTTATATTCAACTCAGAACCCACTTTAAGAAACCATGTGTGATTTCACTTTTGTCCTTCCTTTTTGATGGAAATCTTCCTTCTTCTTCTCTCTTTTTTTTCACTCCTTCCTTTTTTATTTTTTTCTTTTGACTTTATTTTCTTTTTTTTACTTGGTCAAATACCATAAATTTAGGGACTCCCTAGGATTATGATTAAAAATCACAATATGGTCAAAGTCCTAGATCACAAACTAGCTCTGATACCACTATAACGGTAAAAAACCATTTATTGTAACTTCTCGAACTTCCACTTTCTAAAATAAAAATAATCCATGAGTTGATAAAATAGATATGGTGATGAAATATTACAAAGTGAGTGCCATATATATATTAATCGTAAAGGCACTTTGGATACTATCCATGAAAGGATGGGTCATTTTACAATAGTTTACTAATAACTATTTGTTAATTATTAATTATTAATTATTAATATCAATATATATTAATATTAATATTTAATAGTTCTCATTAATTATATAATAGTTATTTAGTTATTATTTATTATATATATTTTTGTTCATTACAGTATGGGTTTAAAAGTCGCATACAACAATAAACAAGTGTTTTTTAGGGATGATCCTGGAACATCAAAGGATAATAGAAGTCCATGGGGTCCATAGAGTCTACAGAGGGACAAGGAAGGCCATAAATATGTGATCAACCATATGTGGTAAAATCATCTATAACACTCATCCTAGAATTCCTGTACGACTCCTGCATCACTTAGAATGCTCCTTGTTTTCTCCACTAGTATTCTATTCATTCTTTCAACAACTCCATTATATTGAGGAAAATATGTTGTTGGATTTTTTCAAGCTATATCGTTCTGTCTACAAAAATGTTCAAATTATTTTCCATTGAATTCTCCTACATTGTCAGTTCTCAACACTTTGATCTTTTTACCAGTCTAATTCTACATTATATCTTTAAACTCTTAAAACTTGTCAAACCCATCTGATTTCTTTCTTCGAAAATACAACCATGTGATTCTAGAGAAATCATTTGTGAAATAATTGAAATGATATCCTCCTAGTGAATGGATTTACATAGGTCCAAACACATCACTATTTATTAACTCTTGAGTATTTCTTTATCCCTAGTAACACCATATGGGAGCCTCAAATGACTTTGCTTACCATAAATACAACATTCACAAAAAATTACTTCTTCGAGACAATTAGGAAGACCTTCAACCATACCTTTTCTATGCATAGCATGAATACCTTTCTCACCTATATTCCCCACTCGTTGATTCCACGGCATGGTTGAGTTGAATAGATACGAATATGTTCCATCATAATCAAGTAATACCATATTATCAATTTTTTTGGTGTTCGTTCTTCCTAATATTTTGTAGAAGGTTCCATCTCGAATACCTATCACAAGTACCATTTCTCCTAACACAATATTTCATGTGTCTTTCTCAAATATATATTGTACTCTTGAATTCCCATTCTTACTTACCAAGATTAGGTTTTGAGCCAAAACCTAAGATATGTAGTAATCCTGGAAGTGTTCTTGTTCTTTTCTCTTTTAGCTTCAATTAAAATTTTCCTCATTCCACTATCTTTGTTGGTGAGGTTCTCTCCCAGTAGGACATCACAACCATTGATATTCTCATACTCACATAACCATTATCTATGAGGTTTCATATGATATGATGCATTGGAGTTAATAAGCCAAGAGTATTGATCTGACTCTGTACTTGTGGAGCCAAAAAATACACATTGCCTTTATCCTTTTCTGAATTCTTACCATCAACCAAATAAAATTCCTCAATCCCTTTCCATTTATCACATTATGTTGACCTAAATTTCCTTCAATAATTCCTGACTTTATCACATCACCAATAGGCTTTTGGCGTTCGAATAGGGGATATGGTCTTAGATACACCCCTTGAATTCAATCGTCTACCAAAGGTTTTTCCTTTTTCTCTATCTATCGATCAAGATCTTACCATCACTAATTCATGGGTTAAACCTTCCATGTTATTTCATATCATAACTTCAGACAACCTATATGTGACCACATCATTGATCTTCAATGTGGTATTGTTTATTGCAATATCCATGACTAGAATATCCCAAGAATCTGGTAAAGAACACAACAAATTGATGCACTTTTCCTCCTTGATGATTTATATTATCCATGGGAAACAAATTGAATGCATTCATTTTCTCCGTAACCAATTCACCTTCTCCCATCCTTAGAAGATACAACTTCTTCTGAAGGAACAACCTGTTAACCAAATATTTTAACTAGTACAAGTTTCCCATCTTTTCTCATATCTTCATTGTTGTGTCTTCTTATAAGAAATTCAACAATATAGAATCATTTAAACAATGTTGGATCATACTCTTTCCTTTCTTTCAATCCTTTTTTCCAATATTCCTTTGATACACTCATCGGAGTCATTCATGGGTTGGTTGCAATTCATTGTTCTCAATCTACAAGGAGATTTTCCATTTTAAAATTCCAAAGATAAACAAAACTCCCATTAAACTTCTCAATTATATCCTCGATGCACTATCCATTCTACCAATGAATCAATATATCTAGATACTCCCAATGTAACAATTATTCCCTCATATCCAGGACCAAGCTAAAGCCCTCAACAACAATGACATCCCCTTGAAGATAAATACAACTATGACACCAACTATAGAGTCTTAATATTTATTATAGAAGGTGTGCAAATTGATTCATTTAGTTAAGCATTAATAAAAATCAGAAAGTGGCACACAACACATTAACACATTACACAAAAATTACCCTACAAACACAATCTCGAGAAAACAAACAAACCAATGAGTTTCATATCTTCTATTAATTAAACACTTTGAAACAAGGGTTTACAATTGTGAATTTTTAGACTACAAATAACACTCGGTTACATGAACATGGAACACACTATGCCTCTTATAGTATATGCTTGCATTGTTCTATTATTTCATTCATAGACATTACATCTTATTTATATATGCAATGCAACTAGCTGCTCATTAATGACAATCCGTAACTTCCTAACCACTTTTTGGTTTTCTATTATAGTCGACTTGATTGGGTGAACTTTGGTCGATTTTCCATTGAGATTCTAGCTGTTCTCTTCACTTCCCATTAACCAATATGTTTTCCTTTTCAACTAATCAACTTATCGGGTCAGTCGGTTGAAGAGACTATCATTCTTTCTTTCCTTTGACTCTAGTCAACTTAAGCCAGTCGAATATCGAATTTACCAGTCAATTGATATACAAAGAAAATAACATTACCAATATTTATGAATGCATGAGATTAAAACATATGAGGATTCCTTGATAAAAGTAAAACAAATTAAATCCTATGATGAGGCCTCGACCATATTAATGAATATATTCCTAAAGTAAAAACCGAAGATCATGCAAAGGTAAATCCAATACCTTACTTTGGGAATATATGGCTTAATGTGCACTGTCTGAAAAAATGAGGGACATACTAAAGATGTATGTAGGTACAAAGAATCGTTTGACCAACATCAAGACATTTAGATTGTTCACATAGTCTTGTTACAAAATTTACAAAAGTGTGTTGAACCATTCTTGATGTGATTACCCACATAACTTAAAGAATGTAAAACCAAAATCGTGTGCCACTTGTGAAGAACCCTCTCATAACACAGCTGGAATTCAACTCAAAACCAACCAAATTATCAAAAATTGTATCATACCCAAGTAAACAAACAAAATAAAAAAAAGAATGGGTATGGAGGTAGTGGAAGAGGAGGATACAATGATTGAGCTTGCAAGGGAGGAATGGATGGACAACATGGAAATTGGGGAAAATGGAAATAAAATATTGCTCCATATGCTATAAGTAGGATTAATTAAGTCCACACTACCCCTTAAAAATACAAAATAGAATCGAAATTCAGTACCGAGTTTGGATTGGTAGATCATTCTCTCAAATATTTTCATTTCTATAAAAAAAAACCATTTCCAAACAATTCCATTATGACATTCAAACACTGCACCCACAATTGACATACTATTTTCGAGATTTGATAAGTACCTACATGCTACACCTCACCGCCTTCCCTCAAAAAATCTTGGAGTTATTAACACACATTAGTAACAAGGATCATCGGGATTTCAGATAAAGATATCCATACAAATAAGTACCTACACGCAATGTCTCGCTGCCTTCCCTCATAAAATATCACAGTGATTAACACACAATGGTAACAAGGATCACCAGGATTTCAGATAAATATATTATGAAGAAATAATTACAACATTTATCTAATGTATTTAAGAAGAATTTATATAATTATAAACAATTCAACAATATAGACATAAAGCAACAAGACCAAGACGAACAAGACAAGAAGACAATGATAGGAACAATGTCACTATCCCATACATTAAAGGAACCACTAACTAAGTGGCTAATATACTTCAGAGAAAGATACTAAATACCACGTTCACTTCCCCAAATACCTTTAGAATGATACTTGATTAAGTTAAAGACCAACTAAAATAAGAATCTCAGAAGGGTGTCTATCGCATTCCTTATTTGTGCGAGAAGGTGTATATTGGAGAGACAGGAAGGTCCTTTGATATCAGGCTAAAAGAACATTGTGTATATATTCAACACAATAGATATAAAAAATCAATGTTAGTCGAGCATGTCTAGAACACCAAACATCAAATATGCCTTGAAAACTCCAAAATCATAGGTAGGACCGATCATTACACCAAGCGAAATATTTGAGAGAAGGTGGAAATCAAAATTCATTAAGAAAACATTAATAGGGATGAAGGAACAAAGATTAGTAATACCTAAAATGCCTTACTACACATGCTAATAAATCAAACAAATATATCAAACCAACCTCAACACTCATTATTGGCAGCTTAATGCATATTTATGGGTATATTTTTCCTTACAATCTTCTTGAGCACTACGCTCTACAGAAGACGATCAGTATGAGGGATCAAAATTGTTGGGCCTGGGATAGAAGGGAAAAATTCACATAGAATTCTACCTAAGTAGGGAAAGAAGAGTATAAGGAAGAATATGAAGGACCTACGACATAGGAAACAACATTAAATAAGAAGATAAGGATGATGCGACATAAGAGGAAAGATAAGGAAAAAGGTAAAGAGAAGGCGTGGGATGAGGAAATTGTTTCAGTTTTGTAAGCTATGACGGAAGCACAGGGAAAGAGATATGATGACATGGTAGAATATTTGTAGAATTTGAAGTGTAGATAAGGTAATGGCCAAAAAGTGACAGTAAGGCATGATGTTGAGAACGCAGCATCCCTCAACGATCATGGGTACAAGCTCGGTTGGAGCCAAAAGGAACCACACATGTAAAGGAATTTTTGTAAATAATGATGATAGTGCCTTTTTGGTCATATATTTCTAGAACAAGAAAGACAGCCTATGGGTTGAGGATAGTAATTCGATTGGGATAGCAACTGAAGCTGAGTCTATTAGAGTCGGTATGAAGTCATTACCTAGTCTGTAACAAGCATGTAGGGGAATATGTCGATTCTGTAATAAAGATATAAAAGGAGAAACCCAAGTTGTAAATGGGTTATCCAATCAATTAGTTAGCTTGTTAACTAGTTCTTGTTAGACTATTTTGAGCTGATTAGTTGATACAACAATTTTGAGTAAATGTTTAGACTCTGGGAGAGGCGCTAAAGCTAGACTAGGTAGATAGTTTTGGTCACTGACTCTGTATTGTTGTGTGCATCATAGTAGTGGTTCTACAGCTGAGTGTGCATACAGATAGAGAAGGTTGAGTCGATCAGTAACATCATCATCATCACACTTTGATCTTTTGACTAGTAATATAATTATCATCACACTCTGATCTTTCAATCCATAACATCATCATCATCGGCAACAACCTACAATCCACAATACGAATACGAAAGTCTTCAGATCACTTTTGGACTTAAAGTCTAGGGATGATGTAATCCTACCACATTCTCTAGGACCGAAGTCATCAGATCTCTTCTGAACAAAATTTCAAGGATGATACAATTCTACCACTTCTCAAGTACCGAAGTAATTGGATCAGTTCCAAAGAAAAGTTAAAGGATGATACAATCCTACCACATTTTCGATTACCGAGGACAGAAGTCACTGGCTCACTTTAGGAAAAGTGTCTCGATATGATACAATCCCACTGCAACATCATTGCTCCCCCTTTCAAGGAAGTTCTTTTTGAACCACACCAAGCTTGTCTCGAAAGTGTTCGAACTTTACCCGAGACAGAGGATTTTTCAACACATCACCAACTTGGTCTTCAGTACTCACATACTAGAGCTTTATCGATCCCTTCTGTATCATATCTCGTATGTAAAAATACTGTATTTCTTTGTGCTTCGATCTTTCATGGAACACTAGCTTCTCCGACATCTTTATACAACACTAGTTATCACATAGAATTTTAGTAGTATCCATCTCTAGGTCAAAGAGACCTGACATGAGCTTCCAAAGCCATATGGCTTCACAACTAGCAAAACAATATTCTATGTATTCTGCTACAGCCGAGCTAAGAGTGATACTAGACTGTTTCTTGCTAAACCATGAAATCATAGCAGACTCTAGACAAAAGTATCCACTTGATGTGCGTTTCCTATTTGAGACACTTACAGCCCAATTTGCATCTGTATAGACATACAATCTGTAATCATGGCTTTCATCATAGTATAGACCAAAGTCTATAGTCCATTTAAGATATCTCATCACATGTTTTGTAGCTATTAGGTGAACTCATCTAGGTTGAACTAGATACTGACTCATGGTGTTCACAACAAAACAAATGTATGGTCTAGTATTAGTTAGATACATCAACGACCCAATAATATGTATGTATTTAGTCACATCCACTAACTCTGATGAGTCATCAGCTAACAACTTCAGGTTGGAATCCATGGGTGTGACCATGGCTTTACATTCCAACATATCAAATATTTTCAAAAATTCCACAACATACTTTTCCTGATTGAGAAAGATTCCTTCTGAGTTCTTCCATGCTTCTAGACCTAGGAAATAATGCATTAGGCCAAGGTCTTTCATCTCAAATTCTTCACCGATCTTCTTATTGCATTCTACAATCTCTTTTTCATTCCCTGTTAGAAATAGATCATCCACATACAGTAATAGTATGACCGGTTTATCTTCTATAACCTAGAAGTAAAGGTTAGGATCATCTTTACACTTGGTGAATCCCATGGTTGTCAGGAAACTATCTATCCTTCCATACATAGCTCTGGGAGCTTGCTTCAGGCCATACAGATCCTTATTCAACTTGCATACGTGAGTTCATTTGTCTTCAACCTCAAATCCTTGTGGCTGTTCTGTGTATACTTCTTCTTCAATCACACCATTTAGGAAGATTGTTTTCACATCCATCTGGTGTAAGTACCAATTCATCATGGATTCAAGTGCCATGATGGTTCTAATTGAAGTATCCCTTGCTACTGGTGCAAATGTTTCTTCATAATCAATTCCCTCTTTCTAAGAGAAACCTCTAGCCACAAATCTACCCTTGTACTTCTCTATACTTCCTTCAACTATATGTTTTATCTTGTAGATCCATTTGGAGGATATTACACTATTTCCTTTTGGTTTGGGAACTATATCCCACACATCACTCTTCATTATTGACTGATATTCATCATTCATTACTTCTACCCATTCTTTCTTATGTACAAATTCTTTGTAGTTTGCAGGTTTTTGATCTACAAGATCACACATCAAAGCTACATAGTTGAAAATTTTCCTAGGCTTCTTACTTACCCTTGTGGAGCCTTTAGGAGATCCATATATTTTTTCTTCTTGTATAATTTATCTTTCCCAAGTAGGCTTTCTCTTTCATGATATCTCCATCGTAGGAGGTTCTTTTCATTCTGTCATATCATGTTCTTTAGGAGCTTCATCTTCAGAGAGGAATGTAGTCTCTACATTTCTGGGTGGTGCATCTTCCTCATACACATCTTCATGTTGGCATTTTCTGGATCTCTTGAGAGCTGCTTCTTCATCAAATGTTACATCTCTACTTATTTCCATGTGATGAAATCCAAGAATGTAAATTCTAAATGCCTTGGATACTTCACAGTATCCAACAAATATCCCCTTCTTTCCAAAAGAGTCCAATTGGTTCTTTTCTTTTTCGGTATATGAATATATACTGGACAACCAGATATTTTGAGGTGACTTACCTCAAGATTCTTTTCTATGAACATCTCTTCTGGAGTCTTGAATTCAAGAGCAGTGTGAGATATTCTATTTTGTATATAGACAACAGTTCTTCCTACTTCTGCCCATAGATGCATTGGAAGATCTTGATCATATATCATTGTCTTCACTGCCTCCATGACGGTTCTCTTCTTTCTTTCCGCAACACCATTCTATTCAAGATTGTAGGGAGTGGTTGGTTACCTCTTGATTTTGGCATCTTTACAGAAGGCTTCAAACTCTTTTGAAGTATACTTTCCTCCATTGTCTGATTAGAGTGTCTTGATTCTCTTGTCTGAAATATTCTTTATCAAGGATTTGAATTCCTTGAATTTCTCAAACACTTCACTCTTTGCTTTCAAGAAGTATATCCAAGTATATCTTGAATAGTCATCAATAAATGTAATATAATATTCAAATCCACTTAAAGATGTGGAGGATATTGGACCACACACATCTAAATGAATCGATTCCAATGTACATTTTTCTTGCTTCACTCTTCAGAAATAGATTCTTGATGTTCTTCCCTTTCACACATCCCTTGCAAATGCCTTCATGTTTGATCTTCAAGTTTGGTAGTCCCATCACTAATTTTTTCACATGAGGTAGTGCCTTGTAATTGATGTGGGAAAGCCTTCTATGCCATAGTTCACTAGGTTTAGTGGACTCATGAACAAGGGATGTTTCTAAATGTCCCTTGAGTTTATACAGGCCTCCTTCTTCTTCACAGATAACAACTGCATCTTCAATTTTCTTTCCTTTGGACCACATGAGTACTTGGCCATCTATGAATGCAACTCTGAATCCTTTCTTATCTAAAGCTGATATAGAAAGTAGATTCTTCTTTAGACCAGGTACATACAATACTTCTTTCATCTCCAAGGGATTTCCTAAATCAATCTTGTAGCTTGATTCCCCAATTCGTTTGATCAGATATTGATAGTCATCTCCTAGAGATACTTTCTGATGAGAGTTCTTTTCTTAAAGTCTTGACAGTTTTTTTGTCCCATCATGTGCTTTGAAGCACCACTATAAATAAGCCAAGTGTCCTCTCCAGGTGTTATAGATCCAAATATTGTAGAGAATAGTACATACTCTTCTGCATCATCTTCTCTTGCTTGCTTTCTTGGAGGTCCTTCCTCTTCTTCTTCTTCATCCTCATCTTCAGCTAGACAAGCATGATGTATGTTGTTGTTGTTGATACTCTTCTTATATTCTTGTCTCTTCATAGGACAATTTATGGAAATGTGTCCTATCTTATCACAATGAAAACATTGAAAGTTGGAGAAGTCCTTACTTGGAGGACTTTCTCTTGTTCTTTGAATTCCTATGGGAGGTTGAGACTCCTTTTGATTTATCTTCTTGAATTTAGGTTGACTTCTTATTCTTTTGGTATAAGTGGCTAGGGCTTGATCATCTTCCTTTAGTAGAGCTTCTCTGTTTGCCACTCTAGTCTCCTCTTGAATTCAATCTTCCCATACAACATCAAACTTCAAGCTTTCCTTCCTAGCACACATCATCTGGATGAATGACTCACAGGGTCTAGTGAGACCATTGAGGGCAATCAGAACAAACTAATCTTCACCAAGTTTATCTCCAATGGTTTCTATTTGTTCCTTGAATTGGGAGACCCTTGTGAAGTAGTCATGGATGGATTCTCTATGACTCATCTTGGTGCTCTTCAGTTGAGCTCCCTTGATGTTTATTCCTTCATACATTCTTAATAGGGCATCATACATTTCTTTCAGAGTCTTCTTGGATGAAACTTGAGGGATGAAATGATCCTTGATAGATTCAACAATAATACTTTGTTCCCTAATCATATTCTTCTTGTGCTTCTCCTTAACTTCAGCTTCTTCAGGTTCTACAACTTCATTAGGAGATGCGCTTGACTGAGGTGAGTTGATTGGTGTGCTTATTTTTTGGATGTGTCAAGTCTTCACCTTTCAAATCTGACTTGTGAGATTCAGCACTATAGCTTCCAACAGTTTTCAGGTGTAGTTGTCAAACTAGGGTTTGAATTTCCAGGAGATCTACTCCTCCAAAAAAATTGATCCCTCGCTTAGAAGATGCACTCTGGGAGGGCGCAACTTTCCATGCAAGCAGTTTTCCAAAACTCAAATTTTTTCCTAAAACCCTAATTTCTTGTTGGGGAGAGAGAGAGAGGGATTTTTCTCTTGTGAAAGCTATCCTATTTAGGTTATCTTTGATACCATGTTAGAATTCCATATGCTAAGCTATATTATCAGCATCTAATTTCAATTTCATAAAAGCATATTCTGAAAGAAACAGTATCACAAGAACAACATAGATTTATCCTAGGAAAATCCTAATGGTAAAAACCCAGCAAAATATTCTTTAATATAGATGCCCCAAAAGATAAAAGGTAAAACCCAAAACTGATCCTCCTCCTTCTCCAACTACAAATCTTTCTCTCTCTCTCTCTCTCCCTCTTATGCGCTACACAAGTGAGTGTGTGTGTCTCAAATGAGAGGCACCTCACTCTATTTATATTCTTTTGTTCACTTGACATTCAACCCAGTTATGTATGCTCGAGTAAACTTAACTTAGTTATGTAGGCTCGAGTAGGCATAACTGGGCTAACTTAATATAAGGATATATTCTGGAGGGTACTAATGGCCTAACTTACAATAGAAGGGACTTCCTCAAGACTCTTAGTAATTCTCCCGATAGGTACATCGAGGCACAAAGAAATACAAATGATTCTCCTGATAGGAACATCAGGGACCAATAAAATACATTTAGAATATTCTTCGAAGTTACAATAATTCAACAGCAGGGACTATATGATTCGGTCTTCCATTTTTTCATTGAAATGGCATGCAACTCAAAATTTAAAATCCTAAGTTTTTATTAAAAAAAAATCAAACACTTTTGCTAGACCAGTCAATGACCGAAACCTTTTCTATAGACCAACCAACAAAATCGACCTCTTATTTGGCCTCTTTCCCAAGTAGACATGTTTTCGATATCATATTATCCTAAGTTTTAAAGTTTTCATGGGATGCTTTATGGCTTTAATTTATGAGTTTGATTAATGCTATTTTTTTCTTTAGCATTAGTTTCATAGTGACTCTCAACATTAAATGTTTGCTTTATCTCTAGAAGTTGTCACTTTCCCTCTTTACCTATAGAAGCTTCCATCGGAGACCTTTGCTCTACCAAGCTACCATGAGAGCCCTTTAATTATCTTCATGGACACTTCTATTCTTTCCACTACACCATTATTCACCTTGAATGGCACCAATATTCACAACCTTCTACTTGCAAATTCTACAACATAAACTATTCTTGTTGGTGTTGGATCGAAAATGGTCCGAGGGTGAATGTAAATGGTCTGACCAGAATATCATGAGTTTCATGATTGAATCCTTCAAGGTCACCTTGAAATAATATTTTCAATATTTATATTAGAATTAGCTACATACTATAGATTGTCACCTTTGGCTTTAGCCAAATTTTAGGTGTTCTTTTTTGGAAATTATGTAATATAGTTAAAGAATTAATGTTCATAAAATTGGATGGTGTGAATTATTTGTGAATGAGACTTCTGGTTTGTCATGTCTAAATATATCTTTGGAAAAGAGTTCTTTAATTCGTTTTGGGTTAAGCGTTTAAGGCCATTGTTTGTTTCAAATGCATGAGACAACCCTATTTACCTGACCGAAGGACAAACAATACATCTATGGGAATTTGAAACTTCATCCTGAAATAGTGAAGGCCAAGTTTATTTATGCAGTATCAAATTTATCCACATGGTTTCAAGTGTTCGTTTTATAAATATTTTATATAAATGGTTTGAAAAAGGATGTGAAATTGCATTGTCCAACGAAGATCATGAATATGATGGAAGAAAATGTTCTTTTGTGGCTTAATATTTTAGCTCTGTAACATCGACTGATATTTTTGGTGCTCAACAAAAGAAGTATGAGGTGGTATGAAAGCAGTCTAAGACATCCTGAAGAGAGGGTCTCCATCTTCATGAAGAATTTACACAGGCTCTTAGACACCAAGTTTGAACATTTTGCTTTGTCTTCTACTAGGACAAGCAGCTGATTCTCCTTCCCTTTTGTCCCTCCTCCCCTTCTAAAATAATAGAAAGTAAAAGAGAGGTGCTTCTACCTACAAAAAAAAAACTCGATCAATAGAGAAGAGATAGGTAGGGGGTTATTTCTATATAGGGAGGTACACCTCCCAGTACCCATGAATTCTTATATGGATTATCAATTTGTCCTTTGTGCTTTTACCCTACAGCTCGAAGTTTTTAATAACATGAAGGTTGATCTTGCTTAGTGCATGGATAATTGAAAGAACTATCTATGGAATAAAGAATTCCCAAATGGGTGGGTTTTGTCCTGATTTTGCTCAGCTATATTCCTACCACTCAACTGCAGTAGCACAAGCCACTTCATTAATCGGATTCAACACATTCTAGATATATGGTCTTCCATAATGGATGGAATGCATGACCAACTGGTTCTTCGTCTTCAGGAGAAAATAGAGATGTAGCCAGTTCATTCAATCCTTGTGAATTTAATCACTAAAGAATCTATAGGAAAAACTACCTTGCATCATGGTAAAAATTATTAGAAAACTGTCAATAACAATTAAGATGTGAAAATCAAAAGTAATGATAAAAAATAGAATTAGAAATCGTGCGAATGAATCTCATCTCCGAGCATCATTCATAAAAACTATAGCCATGAATAAGTAAAAAATGTACTCTTATACTATCTACATAAATTCATACCAAATAGTAAAAATTCTTCTAGTCTAACTCTTCGATCTTAACTTGCAAGTATTATTCATTCCTTATCATTAAGTACTTCAATACTATGATGATAAAAGTATTAACCTATCTCATCACTAACTTATCATATTTTTGATGTGTCATTCATGGTTATTAAATGCTAAATATTATTCATTATTTTAATTAAAATACATTATCATTCTATAGTTTAATAGTGTTATTTAAGCGAGAAAATCTATGATTAAACTCAGGAAAACTTGGGAACCATATTTAATAGGGCGTCATTTCTAGATCAAGACTAACCATATAGTCTCAAGTATTTTCTTGAACAATGCCTATCCTTTTAGGAGCAACAAAAAGGGATCACCAAAATGTTGGATTATGATTATGAAATCATATATAAGAAGGGTCACAACTGAATTAAGAAGGATCATGAAAATGTTGCTTCATTAAGTTGTCAAACACTCTAATGAGATGTATTTTGCTTATATATTTTTAATCATGTGCATTTTTTTACTATAATGAGATCTCCAAGGACACATTCTTAAACATGTGTTTTTTTATTGTATTTGCATTTTCCTTTAGTGTCACATCTATTTATTTACATTTTGTATAATCCATTCACATATATTTTTGGCAATTTCTTATACCCTCATGCAATTAGCTCACGTCGGGGACATTACCACCTTGTGTCTCTTGTTGTGATTGATACAACTCATTAGATTTAAGGTATGAAGATATCAAGGTATGTCAAAACATGAAGTCAGATTTAGGATTCTTCACAATGATAGTCTAAAATGGATATGTCCTCTACTGTAAGTGGGATTTCCCTAGGAGTCAAGATGTTAACCTCATTATAAAAAAACTGTCCTTGGTAATGGACATAAATAATTTATCTCGGGGAAATATTTTTAATCATAATTATTGTAGATACCATTTAGTCTAGGTCCATCCATTTATATTTGCATTAATTTGTGGAGCATGAGTCATGGAGAATAATGTGGAGGAGGAAAAATGTTTTGGTGTTGTTAATATTGAACAATGTTTGGGCATTTTAATTGGGCATATGTTGCAACCTTTCCACGGAAAACTAGCCAAGACACTAAAAACTAGGTCATAAGGTGTTAATATCAATGTTCGTTCTTATTAGTCCCGGGCTGGAAGGTGTTAGAATTCCATATGCTAAGCTATATTATCAGCATTTAATTTCAATTTCATAAAAGCATATAGACAGGATCACTGAAATAAATAGTATCACAAGAACAACATAGATTTATCCTGGGAAAACCCTAATGGGAAAAACCCAACAAAAGCTTCCTCAATATAGATGCCCTAAAAGATAAAAGGTAAAACCCAAAACTGATCCTCCTCCTTCTCTAGCTATAGCTCTTTCTCTTTCTCTCTTATGTGCTACAAAAGTGAGTGTGTGTGTCTCAAACGAGAGGTACCTCACTCTATTTATATTCTTTCGTTCACTTGACATTTAACCCAGTTCTGTAGGCTCGAGTAAACTTAACTCAGTTATGTAGGCTTGAGTATACATAGCTGGGCTAACTTAATATAATAATATATTTCGGAGGGTAGTAATGACCCGAATTACAACGGAGGGGACTTCCTCATGAATCTTAGTAATTCTCCCGATAGGAACATCGGGGTACAAAGAAATACAAATGATTCTCCCGTTCGGAACATCAGGGACCAATAAAATACATTTAGAATATTCTTCGAAGTTACAATAATTTAACACTCCCCCTTAATGAGAAGGGTATTCTACAACAACAACAACAACTGTAGGAGAGAGAGGGCATCATCAACATAATTAGATTGATACATCTATAAATCATTGGAATCTTTGCATCATCTTCAACATATAGTCTTCATATTCAAACTTCAGCAGCAACAACACTTTGACTGCTCGATCGACAACATCATTTCGATCAATAACATCATCGTCTGAACTTTCGATCAACATCATCATCATCATCATACTATGAAATTTGATTAGCATCATCATCATCATCATACTTTTCTCTTTCGATCAGCAACATCATCATCATCACATTGTGATCTTTCGATCAGTAACATCATCATCATCACACTCTAATATTTCGATTAGTAATATCATCATCATCACACTCTGATATTTCGATCGGTAACATCATCATCAGCAGCAACAACCTGCAATCCACAATACGAAGACAAAATTATTTGGATCACTTTTGGACTTAAAGTCCAAGGATGATGTAATCCTACCACATTCTTGAGGACCAAAGTCATCGGATCTCTTCTAAACAAAAGTTTAAGGATGATACAATCCTACCACATTCTCAAGTACTGAAGTCACTGGATCAATTCTGAACAAAATTTCAAGGATGATACAATCCTACCACATTCTCGATTACCGAGGACCGAAGTCACCGGATCACTTTAGGAAAGGTGTCTCGGGATGATACAATCCCACTGCAACATCACTGCTCCCCCTTTCGAGGAAGGTCTTTTCGAACCACACCAAGCTTGTCTCAAAACTGTTCGAACTTTATTCGAGACAAAGGATTTTTCAACACATCAGTAACTTGCTCATCAGTACTCACATACTGGAGATTTATCAATCCATTATGTATCATATCTTGTATGTAAAAATACCATATTTCTATGTGCTTCAATATTTCACGGAACACTAGGTTCTTCGACATCTTTATACAACTCTGGTTATCACATAGAATCTCAGTAGTATCCATCTCTAGGTCAAAGAGACCTAACATTAGCTTTCGAAGCCATATGGATTCACAACTAGCAGAACAAGATTCTATGTATTCTACTATGGCTGAGCTAAGAGAAACACTAGACTGTTTCTTGCTAAACCATGAAATCATAGCAGACCCTAGACAAAAGCATCCACTTGATGTGCTTTTCCTATTTCAGACACTTCCATCCCAATCTGCATTTGTATAGCCATACAATCTGTAATCATGGCTTTTATCATAGTATAGACCAAAGTCTATAGTCCCTTTCAGATATCTCATCACATGTTTTGCAGCTATCAGGTGAAATCATCTAGGTTGAACTAGATACTGACTCAAGCTGTTCAAAACAAAACAAATGTATGGTCTAGTATTAGTTAGATACATTAACGACCCAATAATATGTCTATATTTAGTCACATCCACTAACTCTGATGAGTCATCAACTAACAACTTCAGGTTGGAATCCATGGGTGTGGCCATGGCTTTACATTCCAACATATCAAATATTTTCAAAAATTCCACTACATACTTTCCTTGATTGAGAAACATTCCTTCTGAGTTCTTCCATGCTTCCAAACCTAGGAAATAATGCATTAGGCCAAGGTCTTTCATCTAAAATTCTTCAGCGATCTTCTTCTTGCATTCTAAATTCTCTTTCTCATTACCCGTCAGAAATAGATCATCCACATACAATAATAGTATGACCGGTTTATCTTCTATAACCTAGAAGTAAAGGTTAGGATCGGATTTACTCTTGGAAAATCCCATGCTTGTCAGGAAACAATCTATCCTTCCATACATAGCTCTGGGAGCTTGCTTCAAGCGATACAGTTCCTTCTTCAACTTACATACATGAGTTCATTTGTCTTCAACCTCAAATCCTTGTGGTTTTTCTATGTATACTTCTTCTTCAATCACACCATTTAGGAAGGTTGTTTTCACATCCATCTGGTGTAAGTCCCACTTCATCATCGATGCAAGTGCCATGATGGCTCTAATCGAAGTATCCCTTACTACTGGTGCAAATGTTTCTTCATAATCAATTCCCTCTTTCTGAGAGAAACCTCTAGCCACACATCTACCCTTGTACTTCTATATACTTCCGTCAGCTATATGTTTTATCTTGTAGATCCATTTGGAGGATACTACACTCTTTCCTTCTGGTTTGGGAACTATATCCCACACATCATTCTTCATTATTGATTGATATTCTTCATTCATTGCTTCTGCCCATTCTTTCTTCTGTACAACTTCTTCATAGTTTGTAGGTTCTTGATCTACAAGATCACACATCAAAGCTACATAGTTGAAAATTTTCTTGAGCTTCTTTCTTACCCTTGTGGAGCCTTTAGGAGCTCCATATATTTCTGCTTCTTGTATAATTTATCTTTCCCAAAAAGGCTTTCTCTTTCGTGATATCTCCATCATAGAAGGTTCTTGTGGTTCTTTCATATCATGTTCTTTAGGAGCTTCATCTTCAAGGAGGAATGTACTCTCTACATTTCTGGGTGGTGCATCTTCCTCATACACATCTTCATGTTGGCATTTTCTAGATCTCTTGAGAGTTGCTTCTTCATCAAATGTTACATCTCTACTTATTTCCACGTGATGAAATCCAAGAATGTAAATTCTAAATGCCTTGGATACTTCACAGTATCCAACAAATATCTACTTCTTTCCAAAAGGGTCCAATTTGGTTCTTTTCTCTTTCAATATATGAATATATACTGGACAACCAAATATTTTGAGTCGACTTACCTCAGGCTTCTTTCCTGTGAACATCTCTTCTGGAGTCTTGAATCCAAGAGCAGTGTGAGATATTCTATTTTGTATGTAGACAACAGTTCTTCCTACTTCTTCCCATAGATGCATTGGAAGATCTTGATCATATATCATTGTCCTCAGTGCCTCCATGACGGTTATGTTCTTTATTTCTGCAACACCATTCTATTGAAGATTGTAGGGAGTGGTTAGTTCCCTCTTGATTCTGGCATCTTTACAGAAGGCTTCAAACTCTTTTGAAGTATACTTTCCTCCATGGTCTGATCGGAGTGTCTTGATTCTCTTGTCTGAAATATTATCTATCAAGGATTTGAATTCCTTGAATTTCTCAAACACTTCACTCTTTGCTTTCAAGAAGTATGTCCAAGTCTATCTTCAATAATCATTAATAAATGTAATATAATATTCAAATCCACTTAAATATTTGGAGGATGTTGGACCACACACATCTAAATGAATCAATTCCAATGTACCTTTTTCTTGTTTCACTCTTCAGAAATGGATTCTTGAAGTTCTTCCCTTTTGCACATCCCTTGCAAATGCCTTCATGTTTGATCTTCAATTCTGGTAGTCCCGTCACTAATTTGTTCACGTGAGGTAGTGCCTTGTAATTGATGTGGGAAAGCCTTCTATGCCATAGTTCACTAGGTTTAGTGGACTCATGAACAAGGGATGTTTCGAAATGTCCCTTGAGTTTATACAGGCCTCCTTCTTCTTCACCGATAACAACTACATCTTCAATTTTCTTTCCTTTGGGCCACATGAGTACTTGGCCATCTATGAATGCAACTCTGAATCCTTTCTTATCTAAAGCTGATATAGAAAGTAGATTCTTCTTTAGAACATGTACATACACTACTTCTTTCATCTCCAGGGGATTTTCTGAATCAAGATTGTAGCTTGATTCCCCAATTCCTTCGTTTGGATATTGATAGTCATCTCCTAGAGATACTTTCTGGTGAGAGTTCTTTTCTTAAAGTCTTGGCAGGGTTTTTTTGTCCCGTCATGTGCTTTGAAGCACCACTATAAATAAGACAAGTATCCTCTCCAGGTGTTATAGATCCAAATATTACAGAGAATAGTACATACTCTTTTGCATCATCTTCTTTTTCTTGCTTTCTTGGAGGTCCTTCCTCTTCTTCGTCATCCTCATCTTCAGCCAGATGAACATAATGTCTTTTGTTGTTGTTGATCCTTTTCTTATATTCTTGTCTCTTCATAGGATAATTTATGGAAATGTGTCCTATCTTATCACAATGAAAACATTGAAATATGGAGTAGTCCTTACTTGGAGGATGTTCTCTTGTTCTTTGGATTCTTCTGGGAGGTTGAGACTCCTTTTGGTTTCTCTTCTTCAATTTAGGTTGAATTCTTCTTCTTTTGGTATAAGTGCTTAGGGCTTAATCATCTTCCTTCAGTAGAGCTTCTCTGTTTTCCACTCTAGTCTCCTCTTGAATACAATCTTCCCATACAACATAAAACTTCAAGATTTCCTTCCTAACACACATCATCTAGATGAATGACTCACAGGCTCTAGTGAAACCATTGAGGGAAATCATAACTAACTAATCTTCACCAAGTTTGTCTCCAATGGCTTCTATTTGTTCCTTGAACTCGGAGACCCTTGTGAAGTAGTCATGGATGGATTCTCCATGAATAATCTTGGTGCTCTTCAATTGAGTTCTCAAATTCATCTTTTTGTTGATGTTTCTTCCTTCATACATTCTTGATAGGGCATCATACATTTCTTTTGGATTCTTCTTGGATGACACTTGAGGGATGAAGTGATCCTTAATAGATTTAACAATAATCCTTTGTGCCCTAGTCATATTCTTCTTGTGCTTCTCCTTAGCTTCAGATTCTTCAGGTTCTACAACTTCATTAGGAGATGTGCTTGACTGAGGTGAGTTGATTGGTGTGCTTGGTTTCTGGAGATATCAAGTCTTCACCTTTCAAATATGACTTGTCAGATTCAGCACTGTAGCTTCCAGTAGTTTTCTGGTGTAGCTATCAAACTAGGGTTTGACTTTCTGGGAGATCTACTCCTCCAAAAAATTCGATCCCTCACTCAGAAAATGCTCTCTGGGAGGGTGCAACTTTCCATGCAAGCAATTTTCCAAAACTCAATTTTTTTCCTGAAACCCTAATTTCTTGTTGGGGAGAGAGAGAGAGGGATTTTTCTCTTGTGAAAGTTGTCCTATTCAGGTTATCTTTGATACCATGTTAGATTTCCATATTCTAAGTTAGATTATCAGCATCTAATTTCAATTTCATAAAAGCATATAGACATGATCACTGAAAGAAACAGTATCCCAAGAAAAAAATAGATTTATCCTAGGAAAACCCTAATGGGAAAAACCCAGCAAAAGATTCCTCAATATAGATGCCCCAAAAGATAAAAGGTAAAACCCAAAACTAATCCTCCTCCTTCTCCAACTACAAATATTTCTCTCTCTCTCTCTCTCTCTTATGCACTACACAAGTGAGCGTGTGTGTCTCAAATGAGAGGCACCTCACTCTATTTATATTCTTTCGTTCACTTGACATTCAAACTAGTTATGTATGCTTGTGTAAACTTAACTCAATTATGTAGGCTCGAGTAGGCATAACTGGGCTAACTTAATATAAGAATATATTCTGGAGGGTGCTAATGGCCCGAATTACAACGGAAGGGACTTCCTCATGACTCTTAGTAATTCTCCCAATAGGTACATCGGGGTACAAAGAAATACAAATGATTCTCCTTATAGGAACATCGGGTACCAATAAAATACATTTAGAATATTCTTCGAAGTTACAATAATTCAACAGTAGGGACTATATGATTCGGTATTTCATTTTTTCATTGAAATGGCATGCAACTCAAAATTTATAATCCTAAGTTTTCATTAAAAACAAAATCAAACACTTTTGCTAGACCAGTCAATGACCGAAACCTTTTCTATAGACCAACCAACAAAATCGACCTCTTATTTGGCCTCTTTCCTAGGTAGACATGTTTTCAATATCATATTATCCTAAGTTTTTAAGTTTTTCATGGGATGATTTATGGCTTTAATTTATGAGTTTGATTAATGCTATTTTTTTCTTTAGCATTAGTTTCATAGTGACTCTCAACATTAAATGTTTGCTTTATCTCTAGAAGTCGTCGCTTTCCCTCTTTACCTCTAGAAGCTTCCACGGGAGACCTTTTCTCTACCAAGCTGCCACGAGAGCCCTTTGATTGTGTTCATGGACACTTCTATTCTTTCCGCTACACCATTATTCACCTTGAACAGCACCACTATTCACAACCTTCTACTTGCAAATTCTACAACATAGACTATTGTTGTTGGTGCTAGAATGAAAACGGTCTGAGGGCGAATGTAAATGGTCTGAGCAGAATATCACAAGTTGCATGATTGAAGCCTTCAAGGTCACCTTGAAATAATATTTTCAGTATTTATATTAGAATTAGTTGCATACTATAGATTGTCACCTTTGGCTTTAGCCAAATTTTAGGTTTTTTTTGGAAATTATGTAATATGGTTAAAGAATTAATGTTCATAAAATTGAATGGTGTGAATTATTTATGAATGAGACTTCTGGTTTGTCATGTCTAATGATATCTTCGGAAAAGAGTTCTTTAATTCGTTTTTGGTTAAGCGTTTAAGGCCATTGTTTGTTTCAAATGCATGAGACAATCCTATTTACCTGACCGAAGGACAAACAATACATCTATGGGAATTTGAAACTTGATCTAGAAATAGTGAAGCCTAAGTTTATTTATGCAGTATCAAATTTATCCACATGGTTTCAAGTGTTCATTTTATAACTATTTTATATAAATGGTTTGAAAAAGATGTGAAATTGCATTGTCCAATGAAGTTCATGAATATGATGGAAGAAAATGTTCTTTTGTGGCTTAATATTTTAGCTTTGTAACATAGATCGATATTTTTTATGCTCAACAAAAGAAGTATGAGGCGGTATAAAAGTAGTCTGAGGCATCCTGAAGAGAGGATCTCCATCTTCAAGAAGAATTTACACAAGGCTCTTAGACACCAGGTTTGAACATTTTGCTTTGTCTTCTGATACTTTGCTTTGTCTTCTGATAGGACGAGCGGCTGGTTCTCCTTTCCTTTTGTCCCTCCTCCCCTTCTAAAATAATAGATAGTAAAAGAGAGGTGCTTCTACCTAGAAAAAAAAATAAACCTCCATCAATAGAGAAGAGATAGGTAGGGGGTTATTTCTATATAGGGAGGTACACCTCCCAGTACCCATCGATTCTTATATGGATTATCAATTTGTCTTTTTTCTTTTACCCTACACCTCGAAGTTTTTAATAACATGAAGGTTGATCTCGCTTAGTGCAGGGATAATTGAAAGCATTGTCTATGGAATAAAGAATTCCCAAATGGGTGGGGTGTGTCCTGATTTTGCTCAGCTATATTCCTACCACTCAACTGCAGTAGCACAAGCCATTTCATTAATTCGATTCAACAAATTCTAGATAGATGGTCTTCCATAATGGATGGAATGCATGACCAACCGGTTCTTCGTCTTCAGGAGGAAAATAGTGATGTAGCCAGTTCAATCAATCCTTGTGATTTCCCATTAGCTAATCAATTAGAATGGTGGGATATATCTAGATATGTTCAATGATTCAGTTCATAGTAATTAAATAATAGATTCATGAGAGAAACTCTAAAAAATGGATAGATAAATATAATTGACAAATTAAATGAATCAGCTAGAGGGAAGGAATTTCTCCATAGGTCAATTTCTTCACCTTCCGTTGTTCATCTTAACGTTGTTCCAATTATAGATAAATACATTTTTAAAGAAACAATTATTGTAGCACATCAATTGTTGTCGTACGAGAAACACATGTTTCCTTCATCTAGGGACTCAGGAGTTGTTTTACCACCCTTTTTTGATCTCTAAGAAATAAATGGTTGTACTGTAGCGTGAGTTGAGGGAGGTGGAGGTGGAGGTGGAGGAATGAGATTATAATACCATGTAGTTTTGGAAACTGTCTTCATTAATTAGCTACAGGTTGTTTGGCTGTAAATTATCACCTACTCATCCAGGACAGTTAGATGAACGGTGAGGAACAAATTTTTTTTGTTCCACTTAGATTTATAAAGGATTAGCATTCATATTAATTATCTACCGATCGTGTGCCCATAGGTGTTGAGTTTTTTTTCCTCCACTCAAATTTTTAAAGGATTAGCATTCATCTTAATTATGTTGATAGGCATTTATGCGGTGTAGTGAGTTGTCAAGCATGCAGTGCAGTGGGTTATCAAGTAACCACACATTGTCTTGTCAAGGGAAGAAGGTGAATCTATGTAGTGTTGCATCATAATTTCCTATAGCCGCATGACTTACCTTGCCATGCCAAAAACCTCCTTGATTTCCATCCCCTAACCTACACCCTCCTTGAATTGCCCCCCATAGCCCATGATCTTAACATGTATGTGGTAACCCGCGTTGTCTACCTTTAATCTTTGTCTTCATCCTCCAACGTCGGTCAAATACAACAGATTTTAAATATGAGTTGCATGCATAATAACTAATCCACTCCTCCATTTAATTTTTCTATTAGTGTTTTGTTTTGGAATTAACGGTAATTACTTTATCATAATTTTGTTTGTATTTTTTCTCATTATAAACACTTTCATAATTATAACTTAATCCTTGTAAAACTAATCCTTATAAAACTATTTCTGAAATTTAACCCTTAGAGTTCTCAAGTTTAGTCTTTAATTTTTGGTGTGTGGATGTAATTTATACAACGACTTTAATGATATTAATACAAAAATAAATTGAGATTGGATTTGTTGCTGATTTGAATTGCTATATGTTTAAATTCAATTTTATAGTTTGATTGTGCAACCTGTTCATAATTGTTAATGATCTTAAAACAAAAATAAATTGAGAGTGGATTTGTTGTTGATTTGAATTGCTATATGTTTAAATTCAATTTTGTAGTTTTCTATATGTTTAAATTCAATCTTATAGTTTGATTGTGCAACCTGGAAAATCCAAGTTATCAATAAAACCCTAATTGCAATTTATGGAGGGTTGATAAGAGAAACTCGCATACATGCAAAGCATTCTATCTTACACTAATCAAGTTAATTGATTAGCTAAAAGTAGTTTCCATTTTATTGGGCACTGATAACAGACTATGGGTGATACAATCTTTGCAATCTAGCGTTGAGGTCCTTCTTTTTCTGGAAAATGCAGCAGCTACGGTGGCATGCTTCTTTTTCTACGAATTGGTAAAACAAACTCTATGATTCCTTGAAACCCAAAACACTTAGGTTGACACATAATAGCTTAATCCTGGGTGTCTTCTATTCTATTAACAACATGGTAGACTTCATAATCGAGATCTCTTTCCTTTAGCTAACAGTAGTTCGGTGACTATTTAATGTTCTTTGTATCCACGTGGTATCTTGGATAATTTTGAAAACCAAACAACCCGTGAAAACTGCTGAATCACTTACAAATTTAGTGTAGTAACCAATCCTCATAGCAACAATCTTTTGGTTGGTTGTTGAAGTGATATTCATGCAATACTTAGTAAAACCTTGTGGCGATCCTCCACGCTATATGGTGCTGATCATATTCAGTCTTTATTTTCACTAGAGAAAAAATTCAATTCAAGATAGATGTTAATGGGTCAACTCATGGCATATTTGAGATATGGTTATTATGGTTTCATAATCACATCCTTTTATAACATATATTGCTATCCACCTTGGTGGGACTTTGGCATACTAATAAACAGATATTTCTTACAAACATAGTTTAAGATTATGCTTTGATTAACAACAACAATTTTTGGTTGGCACTAAAAAATACTTTGACTGTTTTGTGAGGATTTTGCTTTCGACGGCTTGATTAAATTATTGTAAGGGCCTTGTCCAATAGAATGTGTGCTATAATTATAATGTCAACATCATAAATTTAAACATATGTACTCCAAATTTATTTGACAAAAGTTGATGTGCATAATAAAGTATTATGTTGATCAGTACTACTTACCTTATACTCGAATCTCTACAATGAATCCTCAAGACTCATGATCTTCAATTCTCTCACAGAGGTGGCCTTTTAAATCATGACCCTAGGTCTTGACTTCGAACTATAGCTATACCTTTAACGATACAAGAATTGGGGATATGGTTTCAAATTGAGCAATGATGCTTTACTTACAATCAACCAATTACATAAGGCAAAGACTTGCTGCCTTTAGCAGCCCACCATGTTAATTGTTTCCTTCAATTACAAAGACTCTATTAGCAGCCCACCTTGTTAATTGTTGCCTTCAACTACAAAGACTCTAGTAAAAGCTTTGTAGCCCTTTTACATTAGTTCTCATAAAAATCAGCCAATCACATTAGTTTATATTTTAAACTGAACACTATATTTCTTAAGTTTTTTTAATGGTACTTCTCTTCCCCAATATAAATTTTCAACCTCCTATTTGGCCTTAATAAAGGCTCTAGCCTTATATTTAAACTTAACACTATATTTCCTAAGTTTTTTTATGGTACTTTTTTGGGTCAATATAAATTTTCAACATTTTATTTGGCTTCGAGTCAACAATCTATCAATCTATCGTCCTTTTAGATTGATTTCTTATAAAAAATCAATCAATCACATTAGTTTATAATTAAATTGAGCATTCCATTTCCTAAGATGTTTTTATGGTACTTCTATTCAGCCATATAAATTTTCAACCTCTTATTTAGCGTCATATAAGGCAATCAACAATTTTTTTGTTTCACAACTTCGAACTCTGATATATGTTCACCTCATTATGAAATATTGTTAGACCTAATGCTAGTATTAGTTCGTAACATTAAATACTAGTTCGTAACATTAAATGTTTAATGTTCACAGCTAAAGTTTTTTTCCATTACTGCATGCGCTGCACGTATCACTGCAGTTGTCATTAAGTCTGTCATTACCTTTTTCTACCAGTTTGCAATGGTGACAGCTCTCCATGCATATTCATATAGAGTTGTATCGGTCGGCCTCTCTGTGTAGCATTTTAAACCTGAAAACTGCGAATTCTCTTCTCTCTGGCCATGCATGGGTCCGCTCTTGTCATGCAAGCTTGGCAGTTGATCCAGTAGTGGCCTAATTAATTATAGGCCAAGATTATGATGTTTGAGGTGATGTTTGAGTGGAGACCCATATCCAAAGGTCCTTGATCGAGTAGGTTACTATGTTAATTCTGTATAGTCTATTGAGTAAGACGCACGAGCAGTTCCAAGAGCACTAGCATTAGTTATATGTAAAGACCTAATGCCAGCATCTCACCCAGAACAAACAGAAGTTGATACCAACTAGATACGAATGGGAGAAATGGAATTGCACCTGATGGTGCAGCCTGGATGGTGTGCCTAGCTAGTGCATTTGGTGCTAGTGCTTGCTTGCTCGCATGTCGTTCTTCCGCCATGCCAGAGGCCGCTTCACAAATGGCTGCACTGGGTTTAAATTCACGGGTATAATTACTAGACTTGAAGTCGACACATAGCTTGCTAGTGCTGTTGTTCCGTCCCTTACTCCAGCCAAGGTCTTGGTTTCGAGTCCTGCGGCGTTATCTCCTCATCACGCACGTGAACGGGTGGAGAAATCAAATAATTGCAATACATTTCATAGTGAAACTACAAATTTTCCTTCATGATCGAGGTTCCATGCCTTAAACTTAGCACTTGTTTCCTTCGCTCATGATATATGCTTTAAAGGAGGTTTCCTTTTCCTTGACTCTGGATGCATGCCTTAAACTTAAACTTGGCATGCTAAAAACAGGGCATATGCCCACTTAAACACAACAACCACTTCATTCTCCAAGATGTATCTGTTAATTGGTTGGGAAGAATCAGTTTATTATATCTAAGAGGTGTATTTTATAGCTTAAGAGGTGTATTCTATAGTTTATCGGTTAGGTTGGGAAGAATCCATTTGTTAATTGGTTGGGAAGTATTGGTTGCAAAGAAGTGCATTTTATAGCTTAATAGTAAATTTAAATTATTTAGAATTGCATATATATAAAACAACATAAAATAAACTAAAATTATAAACATTGGTTTACACATTTCTACTCTTAGAAAGGTTTACATATTTCTATTCTTAAAAATATTGCACCTTGAGAAATCTGCATCTTGAGAAATCTACACATTTCTACTCTTAAAAAGGTTTACATATTTCTATTCTTAAAAAGGTTGCACCTTGAGAAATCTGCACCTTGAAAAATCTAAGAAGTGCATTCTACAACTTAATACTAAATTTAAATTATTTAGAATTGCATATATATAACAACATAAAATAAACTAAAATCATAAACATTGGATTACACATTTCTTCAACATTTCTATTCTAAAAAAGAATTACACTTTAAAAAATTTGATCCTTCACAAATCTCTTTTAAATAAAGTTATCTTAATATCTATAAAAAAAAAAATTAACACTCCATCTAAATCTATTCACACCAACTACTCTTCCACTAATCTCCTACTTCATTTAAAAAACAGTTTTATATAGTATATAAAGCAGGTAATACCCACTTCCAATCTATGTCATTAAAGGAGATTGATGTCATTCTGGATAATCCCATGCCTTTAGGCCCGGGTAAGAGAATGTGTGTAATTCCTGGCTGTAAGGCTGCATTTCCTGCGATGGTGGTCAGTTTTGAGACACTTGGGGCCACCTCCTTGGTCTTGATTCGTGAGCTTGCACACACCTATCTAGTTGATGGCACCTTGGAGCTGCTAGAGGCAACTACTGGTAAGTGAGTGAGTTGTAGACTGCGTTATCTTATTCTTTAAGACGACAACACCAAATTATCATTAAAGCATAGAACCACATCAACACAACACTCTTGGACATATGCTTCTATGTAGATTGTATGCTAAGATGTCATTCAGGTTGCCAATTATAAATGGTAATCTACTATGTGCTTCAATCAATATGGAATCATCTTTTTCAGAGTAATGGAATCATTGCTGGTCAACTTGATTGAACATTAATTTAAGGAAGGGATTTGCTTGTTTACATATGCATGCATGTTGAATGAACTTCTATGTTTGATATTTGTTAAAAAAATTATTTTGAGAAGGTTATTTGTATATAACTGTCTGTACTTTTTGTAAGTAATTCACGAATGTCCATGTGTTAATCTCAAAAATGGGTAATGCAAAAAAAAGTTTTATTTTTTTGGGACCACTAATAAAACATTGTTTAAAAAAATCATCTATGAAGTTTTATGTTTTGACTATTATGCTTATGTGATTTATTTCGGCTTCCATGAATAAGCGGCGGGCCCATGAATATGGTAGCCTTAAAAATGAAAATGGAGTCGCTAAAAACACGATCATGCACACGTGTAGTGCACTGATACAAACACACTACATTCCTACGTCAGAGATTTCCTAATTATCAACAGGAATTCCATGTCACACTAATAGGAGCATGCATGTGTTATTAACATGCACTCGTTAACAATGCATATATATATATATATATATATATATTAAACACAATATCCAGTCAATTTTCTCCATAGACCATGTCACATGTTTTTGGAGGTGATTGAGCACACTACGAGCACATTAAGTCAAGTCAGTGCCAATCTAGCCAACCACCAACCAACCTCGAGTGCATTGAATACGAGGTAGGAATTGTGGTTTTCTTTTTTTTGGGGGGGTGTTTCTTTTTTCTTTTTAAATCTTGTATTTTGTTTAAAAATCAAACAAAAATGTAAACACCAACCCAATTTTTTTAACAAATTGCATCAATATCATCTACAATGAATCTAGAACATAATCCAAATCTAAATTCTAAAGACAATCCAAACCTAAATCCCAAAGACAAACCAAACTTGAACCCCAAAGATAACCAAAACATGAATCTTGAACCACCAAACATTAACATGGAAATTGATACAAATTTGAGAACACTTAGAACTCTTTTCCATGAATTGCCAAAAACTAGAGATCCCACGTGATTGCCACTAGATAGTTCTTTAGATGAAATCATTTCTTCCATTGCAGATTCCCAAGGACAACTAAACAATATGTCCAACTACAGGGATAGAATGTTTGAATACTACAGGAGTGACCTTAGTAAGAGAAAGTTAGAGACCTTAACTTCTTCAAACAACAACTAATGGATTTTATTTTCTTACCCAAGAACTCAAAGAGAAACGGGTGAGTGCAAGAAGATGAGGGACCTTTTAGATGCAATCCTAGTTTTCAAAAACACAATCACGTTACATAAAAATACAACGTGTTTCTGCTACATAGCACTTGCTATGGTTCGACCCGAGCCTGACATGTCATGGGACATGTAGGATAGGAAAACATATCATGTACGCATTTGTTGTAATCTCACACATCACATAGGGTTACCAATAATACACATTAAAAGCATACAGACATATCAAAGACAAGAGACAAGAATACAGGAGTAAGAATAACATGTTATATTATAACAGAAAATCCCATACAATATAGAGAACTAAACCAAGTTCTCATCTGGTTGAACAACCTAATATATATGATTGATAAACAGTTACAAATAACTACCTGTCGGTTTGGTCAACCGACACGACCTTATGTGGCCGACCTAATCTCTAATTAGTCGGCTTATAGACTAATCAGCTTACCATCTTAGTCGGCTTACCGACTAGCTCCTCCAACATCTCCCCCACAAACAAAATTGTTCTTCGTCTCGAGGAAACAGGGAGGTACCCAAAAAAATGCATTTCCTGTCTCCAGTAGTTATTTCTATGTTTGACTTTCATGGGCTGTGAAGTCTGATAGTTGGTCTTTTCTGTACACAAAATTCCACAATTGCTTCTGCTGTCACTGCCAACTAATGTGGGAATTCTGTCCAGCTTTGCAATACTTTTTGGATGTCAATAGTTAATGTTGTAAGGCTTGAGAGTGTCGACATCTTCTCTTGAATGGAAAGGTCTGCTATCCTTTCCATTTCGGGACCCATAAACTAGTCCTTCTCTTCTGTTGTCTCAAAAAGTATTTTCATATGTAGGCAGATGATGTCTAATTTGTCCAAGCTCGGAATTGCCTGCTGCACCCACTGGCGTTATTGTCGCTCGAGCTTCTGCAGTTTGGTACTTTCAAGCATGATTTGATCTTCGATAGTGCTTCTTAGTGCCTCTTTCATGCTCTTCCTCTTTTCCAGTGCTTGGATTTCTTGTCGGGTTTGTCGGTCTGCTGGAAGACTTGCCCATAATAAGTAGACCAGTCCCGTAGTACCCCTTCTGTTATGACCAACTCCTCCATGTGATCTTGAATTACTTTGTAAGCTTCGAAGAAGATTGTGTGCTGATGCATCAGTAGTCGAGCTATTTCTTCTTTTTGATCTTCTCTTGTGTTCTGCATCTGTGTTTGTAGTGCCGACACCACACTCTCAAACAACTAATAGGATTTCTCTAGCGGCTTGTCGGTGTCAACCTCTGTTGGTCCTGGTATCACAGATTGTGCAAGGTTCCTGCATTTGTTTAAGAAATCAACTTGATCTCTTTCATTGTCATCAAGCTCCTTGTGTCTATTCTGGCTCCTTGTTTTTTCTTTGATATCCAGTGTTTCCAGGAGTTGTCCCAACTCTTCATCCATCAGCTTTGTTGCGTCAGCTGCAGTGGTGAACCCAATTTGGCTGATGTGAACCATTGTCGCCTGGGTTTGATGGTCCCTCTTCTTTCTATCTCTTTTTCTCTTATTCTTTTTCTCTGCTTGCTGCTGTACTTATGTACCTGTAAGAGTAAGATTTTCCAGCAATGGGTTGTCGGGTTGTCGACCTGCAGTGGTTGGGGGACCTTCAGGTTGGGTCTACGGGATGAGTGCTGCAGGTGGGTGTGTATCTGGTGGATTTTGTACAGAGGGTCTAAATACAGATGTTTTTGGTACTAATGGTTGTGGCAGAGGTGGTTCAGGTGCAGTTGGTTCGGTTGCAGGTTTTAGGTTGGGGGGTGGTGGTGGTGATGGTGAATGGTCGGGTGTTGGAGTGGTGGGGATGTGTTCGGGTGTAGGGTCGTCGATTTTTGGGGGTGAACCTTTCAGGATTGTGGAGAACAGTTCATCGATTTCTCAGTTTATTTCTTCCATGTTCTCTTCTTCCTCATTTCTTGTCGGTTCATTGGTTGGTGGAGGGGGATCGGGGTCGGTTGGGATGAAGGATGAGGTCCGACTTGCGGCAACTTGAGCTATGAAGTATTAGCCACCATAACCCTGATTGTTGGATTTTCTTGGCAGTTGTGTCTGCTTTAAAATGTCCTCCCGCAGGTCCATAATGTGCTTCATACATAATATTATTTCTTTCATGTTCTAATACACACCTTCTAAGGATGTCGTCCAAGCCCATTTTATATAAGAATCCATTTATGAGGCTATATGGTACAGCTTTCATGGCTAAGATTTGTTTCTTCTTTGTACTCATGCCTTCTGGTGCTTGTCCATCTTCTAGAAACTAAGCTATTTCCTCTAATTCTATCGGGACTGCTTCTATTCTAAATAAATGTGCATCTGGTAAGTTGTCTTCTACTCCTGTTGGTTCCTCTCTCGTGTCGATTCGGGATAAGTGGTCATGATCGACATTTAATTTTCATGGTCTAACAACGACTTCAAATTAGAATTCTTGGAATAGAAGTAGCCATCGACAAATTCTCCCATGGTGTAAGGGTTTATTTACGAGGTATTTTAGAGCTTTGTGGTCGGTATAAAAGATAAACGAATTAGCTAGTTGGTAGATACTTCTGTAGTGCGAAGACCATTCCTAATGCTTCTCTCTCTATTGTCGAATAGTTTCTTTCTGCTTTATTTAATTTTCTGCTGCTATAAACTATAGGGTAGTCCATGCAGTCGTCTCCTGGTTGAGTTAGGATTGCTCCTATTGCCAGGCCTGATGCGTCGATGTGTACATGGAATTTGGTCGACCAGTTTGGAAAGCTCAGAATGGGTGCTTCGACTAGCTTTCTCTTCAATGTTTCAAATGATATGTTGCATTCTTCTGTCTAGTCGAACTCCTGATCTTCTCTTAACAGTTATTCTAGTGGGTATGTCATGTCTGAATAGTATCTTATGAATTTTCTATAATTTCCTGTATGACCGAGTAGTACCCTAACTTGTTTTGGGTTCACTGGTGGTTTTAAGTCAAGAATAATTTTTATTTTTGCGAAGTCAACCTTAATACCCTCTTTACAGAAAATTTGTCCTAATAGTATCCCTATAGGGGTCAAAAATATGCACTTCTTGATGTTCAAAGATAGTTGGATTTGTCGGCATCGTTCCAACATGAGCCTTAGCCATTTGCAATGATATTTCAGCATAGAGTATATTGTCCAATTGTCGAAATATACTGCCATCATTTTGTAAATGTATTCCTAAAATGTTTTGACCACAATTCTTGAAAATACTGTAGGTGCATTTTTGAGTCCAAAAGGCATAACCCTGTAAGCAAATGAGCCAAATTCACATACGAATGTTGTCTTTTTTTGGTCTTCTTTGGGTATTGGTACTTTGTTATAACCTGAGAATCCATCTGTAAACGAGTAGAATTCATTTCCTATGACCTCATTTAATATTTTGTCTGCATAAGGTGTCGAAAATGGGTCTATTAGTGTAACTTTATTAAGTTCCTTGAAGTCGACACAGATCCTTAGCTTGGTTGGATCATGTTTCTTTGGTTGAACAACCATTGGACTTGCCCATTCTGATTAGTCAATAGGGTAGATAATTCCTGCTGCAAGTATATTATCAATCTCCTTTTTGACTATCTCTTTGTATTTGTGAGCTAGTTTATATGGTCTTTTTTTACCGATTGGACATCAGGCTTAATGTCAATCTTCATTTCACCCATTTCATGTACTAGACCTTTGATATCCTTGCAGCCTCTAGAAAATACATCCTGGAATTATTTTAGTAGGATTACTACTTCTATTGTTTGTTCTTCACTCCATTAGTCTCTGATTTTTTCTATTTTCAGTCGATCATCATTTGATATGTCTACTTCTTTAGTTTTCACTTTAGCGTCTAACCATTTAGGTGTTTTCACTTCATTGATTGGTCGACTCCCTTCTTTAAACTGTGAAAATGTAGCAGGAAAGTCTGCTGTGGTCATTCAGTAGATGTCATCTTTCTCAGTTCTCTTGACTTTGAGCACTGTGCGAATTGGTTTTGTCATTTCAGCATGGTTTGATTTCCATCTAAATCTTTTCCCTTCCAGATTTTCATTTTTCATCTGTAGTCTTGTTGACTGTAGTATTTTCCTGATTTGTATATTATTGCAGTTTATTGTCAGTCGGTTGTATTTTAGGGTTTTGTTCTCTGTCGGTCCTACAAATGCCTTGATTTGTTTTGTAGTTTTGATAAAGTTTTCTTCTTGTGGTATAAAGCTGAAATATTTGATAAAATTCTCTCTTAGTTCATGCCATAGGAATGTTTCACCTCGAGCCTCTTCCATTTTGTACCATTTGTTTGGTAAGTCGGATAGCGTCGATGGAAACAGGTGTGGCCATGTACGTTCATCCTTATACCCAAGTCTTTTCCATTTTTTTTCACATGTTTTTATGTGGTCTTCTGGATCCTATCCTTGGATGAACATAGGTATTTGGACTTGATTGGTTAACTTTTTCCCTCCAAATATTTCTATGAAGAAGGTTGAAGCTGTTGTCCATGTCTGCAATATTGATTGATGGGTATCCCACCATCTAGCAGCTTGTCTTGTGAAAGTTTCCACTAGGCTTTGGAGTCGGCCATGTTCACCAATGTTTGTGGATACTTGTTCTGTATGCGTGACTGGTGATTCTTTTTCTTTGTACCTTGGGAGTTGTGTGATATTTATATTTGCTGGTTTTAGGGTAGGATATTCCCTGGTTTTATTTTCAAATATTTTTGGGGTGATGGACACCATGAAGCATTGCCAGACTGGTTTCTTCTGCACCTTTTGAATGGTCTAGCATCCTCTTGCTTGTTTTTTGTAGTTCTCAACTTCGCAGTCATATAATTCTATGTCTGAGTTGTATCCTAGCGAATCCTGATTCCCTAAGTGAATTTCACCATAGAAATTAGGTTCTATGTAGTCCTCATTGTTTTGTATCTGATATGGTTGTTGGATGTCGACTTCTGTTGGGATATAATAAACCCACTCATACACTTAGGATAAATAATTAATCAATAATGATTAATTATTCACCCACTAGCTTAATTAGTTGGCATCCACTTAAAGTCAATGCATGCCATCCATATCCTAGGAATGATTTATTTCTGATTCTAGGTTCCTCTAGAATTAGTATACAGGACCATATAGCAGATTCTGCTTTTTTTGCTTTTTTTGCTTTATCCTGCTTTTCTATGGATAAGATAAAAGCTAGTCAACTAGGAAACTGGGTGCTTTTGTTTCCAACCCATTCCCCATTAGTTTTTCTACATTAGCATATTATTTCCATCTCCTTGACAACTCACTCATGCTTTTGCCAACTCGTGAGGTGCTTGGTAGATTGGAAAGTGATTTATGGGGTTTATCATAATTAGTAAGCCTGCTTTTATGAGCTAGCTTGAGTTGTCTTCATGCAACTCCTTTTTCCTTTATAAGGATGTATTACCTATGTAATAATATTAATTATCATTTATTGATCATTCATTAATGTGTGTTCATTAATTCTTCTTCTTCTCTCATTATGCTAATTCTCTACAATTCTCTGTGAGGTTAATTGTGTGCCTAGATCCTTAGCCAGTTTATGAAATTCCTTATGCAATCAAGGCTTTATAATTTCTACATGGTATCAGAGCTACAAGGTTGATCAAGTTCTACAAAGTTGAGGAGCGCTTCCAGTCTCCTATCCCTCTTTGAAGAAGAGCTTTTCTAGCTTACAAGATTTTCTCCTAGTTTGTTTTTTGCAGGTTGCAGAGAGTATCTCTTAGATCATATTAGCAACTTCAATATGGATTCAAAAGTTCCTCTACTATCTCCTTTCAACTATCCTGATTGGAAGCCAAAGATGAGTGCATACTTGAAGAGGCAATGTCTCTTTGATGTCTCCATTGGTGCATTGAGTGAACCTGAGTCTTATGAAGAGAAGATTGATTGGCTTAATAATTGTGATAGAGCTTATGGAATTATGTGTTTGGGAATGTCTCCAAATATATATCATCTTATAGATTCTGCTGAATTTCCATATGAGCTTTGGAAAATTTTGGAGAAAGCTTTTGGTTTGCAGGAAATCGAAGATGAAGCATGGAGCGAACCTAGCATCTCCTCTTGTTATCTTTCTCAAGATCTCTTGGCCTTTACATTCTCTGATGAAGTTGATCATGATGAAGAAGTTTCTCATATAGTTCATGTTTCTGCTTCCCTCTTTCATTCGAATGCTTCCTCCTTCAATGAAGAAGCAAATATTGAAGAGCTATCTTTTTCTGTGTCTCTTGAAGGTGATTTTTCTTCTTGTGATACTATTGATGAAAAAGAAGTAACATATGGAGCTGCTGCTGATATTGATTATGATCCTATAACCCATTCATTGTTATATAAATCTCCTATCTTAGATTCTGATATCTATGTGCCAGATTCTTCACACCTCTTGCATACCTCTCTCATTGATGGTGCGCAACCCATTGACTTCCAGGATGTTTGCTTAGCCACATCAAGCCTTATTTGTGTCATACCACTTACCTTACTTGATCTAATGAGCTTCAGCATATCCTTCTTTGATCTTGGCATCAATACTCAGAGCCTTCTTGATATTTGTGAACATCTCATTGTACCCATCCATCATTCAGATCTTTACACTTATCAGTTTTTCCCAGTTGCTCATAATTTTCCTAGTCTAGCCCTATATCCTCATGGAGGCATTGAAGACTTTGTCCTTGCTGTTCCATATGTTAATATTTTTGATATATCAGAGTTTTATCAGCCTCATACCAGATCTATACAAGTGCTACATCAGATTGGAAGATTGACATGTGATTCACATCACAATTTTTCAGCTATTCAGGGAATTGGGTGTGAAATAAATTGCCTTATTTTTTGTACTCTTTGGAAAGGAGTATGCACAGATCTCTTTTCCATTTTAGATTATGTTTGCAGATCAGAGTTTGACAGCAGAAATAAGATTTCAGATAATGCTCCTACTTCATCAGTCGATGAGATACAAGGAGTCTCTCCTCTTCCTTCTTGCAGGTTCTACAATCCAGTGCATGATCATGGAGTTCATGATTTCTTCAGCAAGTCCTTCATTCAGAAGCAGTTCATTCAGCTAATTAAAGTGAAGATGAAGATATGTTGAAGACATATTT